>OX451737.1:558037692-558474905 GCA_948472305.1 Vicia faba | reverse complement strand
ATAGTATATTATATT
This sequence comes from Vicia faba, assembly GCA_948472305.1. Taxonomy (NCBI): domain Eukaryota; kingdom Viridiplantae; phylum Streptophyta; class Magnoliopsida; order Fabales; family Fabaceae; genus Vicia; species Vicia faba. Next base: position 558,474,890 of record OX451737.1, on the reverse strand, counting down.
ATATATATATATATTTATATATATATATATATTATATATATATATATATATATATATATATATATATATATATATATATATATATATATATATATATATATATATATATATATATATATATATATATATATATATATATATATATATATATATATATATATATATATATATATTTTATTAAATAATAAGAACAAAAAACACAAAAATAATACATTTTTATTTTTATTAATATTTTATACTAAAAATACCTTTTTTTTTAATATACTCTTATTTTTGTACAAATTAATACATTATTGTATATAAATAATAAATAATACAATTTATTTAAGAAATTAGGGTTTTTGCCCTAAAAAATAAAATAATTGAAATTAACTTTTTATTTATTTACATTTCACATTAAAAATACTTTTTTTCATACATAAAAAACATTTTTTGCATAATACACTTTATTTAATATTTATTTATTGTATTTATTTAAATATTGTATATTTAATATTATGCCTTACCCATTCAATATGGTTGTAATAATTTAGGGTTTAATTTCTTGCAAAATAATCCCCAATTCAAATTGTACCCCCCTCCCTATATCATGTTGTAATAGTGTAGAATTTAAATTCTCGCACCTTTAAGCTTTCAATTATGCCATGATTAGACTTAGGGTTTTGTATGCAAAAAATCAAAATCAACAATTAGTTTGACCTAATCCAAGATAACAATGCATGAAAACAAACACAATGCACACTTGCACCCTAGGGTTACAATCCACTTGATATGCATGTCAAAGTACTTTGGAAAAACAAAAACAAAACAAAGATCATAGTCCCTCGATGACACTATCTGAGTTGCCTAAACAAAATGATCAAGTCCCTTAAGAAAATTGCCAAAATACTTGACACAATTGCTATCATGGTCTATACGATGACCCGCGCCTGTCCCGTTAACATCCTAACACAAGGTTGTTCACCAAATACAATGGTGAAACAACACTGTTAAAAGGGTTAAAAACATAAGAAAGATCTTTGAGTAAAATAGGGTAGACAACTCTTAGTTACTTGATCAAAGCTTTCAAAAACATCCTTGCTATCTTCAAAACACACTTCACAACACCATTTCAAAACCCTACTTTCAAACATTGGAAACTTTTCAAAAGATAAAAAAACCTTTGTATACATTCAAACAAGAATCATTACAAAGGTTGCCACAACGATGGCCTCTTTTCAAAACACCTTTGAAAATAACACACAAAGCACCATTTCAAACAATTGAAAAGCAAAGCAAGTGATCTAAGCAAGTAACTAAGAGCCCATGGATAACCATGGATAGAAAGGGTACTAATACCTTACTTTTCTATAATCTACTCCCCGAACTCAAGAAAACATCTCAAAGGTCTTTCCTGTTCTTTTTGACCTTTCCTTAAGATAAAATAAAAAGTCGGTGGCGACTCTTGCTAAACCGAAACATTTGCGAACACAAATGCAAAATCCCAAGTCATTTCTCCCACCGTATCACAGCAACCAATTGCGGATAAGAGGTGACGACCAAGAATCCATCGTTGAATTGCTTCATGACTTATGCTTTAATCTTCTCCGAAATATCTGGTCGCATATGACAGACCTTTTGTTTTACTGGTGGACAATCCTCTTTTGTAGGCAGACGATGTGCCACAATATTTGCATCAAGTCCTGCCATGTCTTCATACGGCAAGGAAAAAACCTCAACATATTCGTGTAGCAACTGCATCAGCCGCTCCTTGACACTGGGTTCCAGATTGGCACCCACCTTGATCTCTCTTCTGTCTTCTTTTGTACCTAGGTTGATTGTATCCACTGATTCCTCGTGAGGATGAATGGTTTTCTCTTCTTGTAGTAGTAATCTGACAAGTTCCCCTGGTACTTCACAATCTTCCTCACCTTCGTCTTCGGCTTGGTAGATTAGATTTTCAGAGTCACAGAAGGCCATAGTAGAATCGTTACCCATGGGATCCCGAATGGATGTAGACCTGCATTGTGAGTGTGAGTGTGTGTAAGGGTATATATATCTTTAAAAGAAGCGAAAATGTAAAAAAGAAAAACAATGAGCACAAAGTTTGTATGCAAAACGTCTATGATTTATTGATGTCATATGGAAATGAGATAATAACCCTTACAAATGGACCATTGTGCCTCGGGTAATACACAAGGTTTTAAGAGTTTGAATTGTTTTAATATTACAGATCAAACAAAATGTAAAGACAAATTACTATGGGATAAAAGTGATCGGGACAAAATCTCTAGCCTCCTAATTGCTGAGCCCTCCACTGATAGTTGGGAAGATCCAATCCTCCAGGTTGCAGCCATCTTCATCATCCCCTACCGCGTTGACTTCACGACTTCTGATCTTCAGGGGTGGTCCTCCAGCACGAGCGCAACGTACAACCTTTTGAGCACTTGAATTGAAACCTAGGCAAAACTTGTTAGATTTGTATGGGATGTCTGGGAGTTGTCCCCAAATAGTGAACCCAGCTTCTTCTATCACTGCTTTTTCATCCTTCAAAGATGACATCCTAAGTGGAGACCTTGTGATCTTGGGAACAGCCTTGGTCACTGCCACATCTTGCGGGTCTTCTTCAAAGTGTTGGAATGGAGTTTCAATAAATTCACCATCTAATTCCATATATCTGAAGGAATTGAGATGGCTGATCATATACTCTTCTTCTCCATGAACGGTGATAATCTTCCCTTGAATCAGATACTTCAGCATTTGGTGCAACGTAGAAGTAACAACACCAGCATTGTGAATCCATGGTCGGCCTAGCAAGCAGGAGTATGAACGGCGAATATCCATTACATAAAAGGTTGAATCAAATGTTTGGGTTCCAACCTTTTTGGGGATATACACTTCCCCATGTACCATCCTTTTTGAGCCATCAAAAGACCTCACTACTATGTTGCTCGACATCAATGTCAATCCCTCACAGTCAATCCTATCAAGAGATTTTTTAGGCAATACATTCAGAGATGGCCAGTGTCCACCAAAACATGAGCCAAGGTTGTGCCCCTACATTCAACTGAGACATGCAATGCCTAATTATGCTTCCTTCCTCTTGACGTTAAATCAACATCTGAAAAACCTAGACCATTATCTGCAGTCAAGCTTGCTACACAGTCTTGGAACTGATTGGTAGATATTTATTGGGGTACATGGCCAGTTATCAGGAATTTTACCAAGGCCTTTGCATGCGCCTCAGAACATAGTAGTAAAGCCAACATGGAAATTTTAGAGGGAGTTTGCCCCAGTTGTTCAACTACATCGTAGTCACTTCTTTTTATGATCTTTAGGATTTCCTCCATTTCTTTTCGGGAGGTCTCAAGAATAGCCAACGATTGTGCCTTCGTCTGGACAAGATCAATCAAAATACTTTTACCTCGAGCCTCGGTTGACTCGGCAGCAGGAATGTCGGTAGGAGTGATGACAGGGGTTGCAACAGCTTTGTAAGCGGAGTATTAGTGGAGATAATTGTAGGACTGGGAACAACTTTTGGAGGAGCAACAACAACAAGAATGATTACGGGTCCAGAAACTGCTTTTGGGGGAGCAATTTCTGGAGAGAATATCCTTCCGCTTCGGGTAATCTTGCTAGTCCCTGCAATATTACTGATATCGGAGTCAACTTTCTCAGAACTTAAATCTTCGGCGGCTGGCCAATCTTGGTTGATACCGTGGTAGTAGACATCCCCTCCATAATTCCATGGTATGGTTTTGTATGACGAATACGGGACAGGTCCAGGCATTATAATTATCAAAGGAGCTGTTTTTGGAACTGATGTAATTCTAACGGGTCTTTTGGTGGAGACCCTAGAAGAATTGGCGGAAATGGTAATGATAGAAACATCATTAAAAGGAACAGGTGGAACAGAAGTCTTTTCAAACAAAATTTCCTTGTTATCTATTAGGCACTGAACGACTGCTTTCAACAAAGGACAACTGGTTGGTGAGGACAAACAAAAATGGAAGCTTTCATCACAGCCTGGGAATACAATGGAATTTAATAAGTTCTTTTTGATAGTCAGAAGTGGGGTCATAAGTTCATCAACTGAAGTAACAAACATATCTTACTCAATGGCATTGGCATCATGGCTGTGTTTGGGCATATGGGAAGAAATGACATTTGGCTTTTCTGGCACATCAAATTCAATCTCTTTGGCTTCAATGAGGTATTGTACTTTGTTCTTCAGAGCCCAACAGTTGTTAGTGTCATGGCCGAGACTCTCAGAGTGGTATGCACAATGGGCATTCGGATGATAGTGAGGAGATGTTGAGTTAGGATTCTTTGGAGCTTCTTTCAAGGTCACTAGGTTTGGATCTTAACAGATGCGGAAATACTTGAGATAGGGTCATGTTAATTTTGGTGAATTGTCTGACTGGTCTTTCCATCCTTGGTTGGTTGTTTCTTTGCTGATCAGGCGTAGGTTTAGGAATCATGACAACCTCCACCATCGGACGACGTTTGGCCCTATCTTGATTTCTCTGAGGATAAACAACAACCACTTCTTTCTTTCCGATAAATGGCTTCCTTATAGCAGCAGAGGATGTATATTTTTGAATCTTTCCACTTTTTATCCCGGCTTCTACCCTCTCTCCAGTCAATATTAGTTCAGTAAAACCTGCCAATAAACTCCCAATTAGGTGATTGAAGAAGGGACCAGATAAGGTGCCCAAAAACATATCTACTAATTCTCTTTCAGATAGGGGAGGTTGAACTCTTCCAGCCAAGTCTCTCCATTTTTGCGCATAGTCCTTGAAACCTTAACTTGAAGCCATGGCCATACTCTGGAGTTGAGTACGGGTAGGCACAAGATCAGCATTGTATTGGTATTGTTTGTAAAAGGCTGCAACAAGATCTTCCCAGTTATGAACATTGGCTCTTCCTAACTGATAAAAACAATCAAGTTGAGTTCCAGACAGACTGTCTTGGAAGAAGTGTACCCATAAATCTTTGTCAGCGGTATGGGGCTGGATTTTCCTCACATAGGACCGGAGATGCATTTTAGGGCATGAAACTCCGTCATATTTGGCGAACACAAGTTCTTTGAATTTTGGAGGAATGACAATTCCCGATACTAACCCCAATTCCTCAAAGTCCAAGCCAAGCACTTTTTGGGTTTCCATTCACTCAATTGCTCTTCAAGATGTTTATACTTGTCATCAACTAGAGGGTATTGTTCTTCAGAATAGTCTTCTTCTTCCTCTTCCTCTTCTGACTTGACTGGACAACTTGTCCTTGTCCTTCCCATCTTGGTTGTATTTCTCACTGGATGTCGTTGCAAAGTCTAAGGCCCTTCTTGTCTGCCCTTGGAATCTTCTTCCCATGTTTAGAACTCCGGTCATCTTATTTGTCTTATTTTTCCTCCTCAGCCAGCAAAGTCTTCAACTCTTCTTGTCCTTTGGCTAGGGTCAAGAAAAACTGTTGAAACAGCGCATTCTGAGCTTGGAGGTCCTTCACCGTTTGCTCGAGATCCATCTTACTGAAATAAACAGTAGAGAGATGCAAAGACTTGTTGCAAGAAACCTGCTTATGTTATGATGAATGGTAAATGCGTATGCAATGATTTCAAGGATTTTAAGATTCAAATTTGTTTTAGACAAAAAGGAAACACACGTTATATTAATAAGTTAAAGCTTGAGTAGATCAGTGCCTCCTTTGGCAAAATAATACAAAACCCTAAGATAAAAAGGTAGTACTCATTCTCTTTTGTGCAATGTAGGCATTCAGAGTCTGCTCCTCATGAAGTAGCCTAGTGAGTTCCAAAACCTTCTTCTCGCTTGTGTAGAATTTGGCTTCGAAAGTATCTCGCTCCCCTTTGAGTTGTATCCAATCTCTTTGTAAGTCTTCAAGAGAGGTGGGCATGTCAGGATGTAGGATAGTGTATGGAACATCTCCTTCCATGACAGGCTCAATGATTACCGGGAGAGTGGAGGGATAAGGCATCATAAGATTCTGAGCACGAGTTCGTACCCATTTGAAGTAAGGCTCAAGAGGGATGGAATTCTTGTGCCCCTAAGTCTTTCTATCCACCTTGTTTAGCATCCTCCAAGCTTGGATAAATCTCTGGCGAAGACCATGATTATCGTTGTCGTAGTCGAATACCAAACCTTGAATGAGCATCTCATGCGGGCCATCCCTTCAGGAATAACCAATTCGTCTTAAGGCTAAGCACGGGTTGTAGGTGATACCTCCCCTAATGCCAAGTAAAGGGACATTAGGGAATTCTCCACAACGGTCGACAATAGTAACATTCTCTATGGATCGGGAACACCAATGAATGTCTGAATGTTTGGGCATTATCAACCTTTGTGACCACCTTGAACCTTGCTCGTTCTTTAATACAGATTGGGGAAGATGCGAAAAAAACCATCTTGCCAAGAGAGGAGTTCAACACATAAGAACACCTCTTTTCGTCATAGTGCGAGTGTGAAAAGAATGTAGGATGTCCCCTAGCAAAGTAGGCACTGGGTTGCGGGATATGAAGATTTTGACGGAATTCACATCTATGAGTTGGTCAGGATTTGGAAACAAAACCATCCCATAGATGAGAAGAGGCACAATTTCCTCAAAGGCTTGCAAGTCTAAGGAGTTCCAACAACTTTGGGCTTTCTCAAACAGGAACTTTGCTAAGAAACCTTTGACACCACTCCTAGTTTCCCAATTGGTTGTGACATCAAATGAGTGCAAGTGTAGAGCTTGAGCAATCTCTTCTGGCTTTGGATCTCTTTTCGTACCGTTGAAAGGTAGCTGATTGAGAATGGGAATGCTCAAGAGTTGGGAGAATTCTTCCAAAGTAGGCACAAGCTGATAGTCGGGGAATGTGAAGCAATGCTGCAAAGGATCAAAGAACTGAAAGAGCACCTTCATCATGTCCTCATCTGTGTTGGAGGTGACCAAGTTGAGTAGACAACCATGTCTCTCGGTGAATGGAGAGTTTTCAGGAATCCTTGAAGCTAGCTCCTTGAGTTGTGGAGGGATTCTCACAAGGTTGACTTGAATAGTTTTCCTGCGAAGTGACTCCATATCCTACAAAACAAGCACAAAGATGAATCCCAAAATCCTTGAAATGGTTAGTGGATGTATATGATGTTCATGATGTCCATGATGTTATGTACAGGTGTGCATATACAAACATATCAAACAAATCCTTAGTTTAGGCTTGTGTGGAGTTTTATAGGTAAGTACCCTCTTGAAGTTTAGTTGGCTTAAACCTGTCCTAGTAATAGTAACCGGGTTCTAAGGAGCTCAATATCACCGGATTTTTTCCTTGGTCATTGTTTCAGCTCAAGCCTCGTTTATGGCGACCGAAATATCCCAAGAAATCAAACCTCAATGAGCGTAGTATCGAGTATCTACCAACTTCGGACTGTACCAAAGTCGGTCATCTCACTACATCCTAAAGGCCAAGTTGGTCAAGTAAAGGTTCTAGAAGTTCATTAGTGTTTCATGACATCACTCAACGGCCCCGTATTCTCTTTGATTAACTCAAAGGCTACCGGTACCCACAAATATGTCGCACTAACGTAGCTATTTCTTAGACCATGTCAGTATACCCTGCACAGTTTCCACAACGTATTTCTACTTACCTATAATGTATCCCATATCCGGGTAGAGGATTCAAACCCAAACAAAGAACCATAATGTAAAGCATACAAGTCAAACAATGTAAGCAAGTAAATGTGATCTAAACCCTAAGGTAAACCCACTTTTAGAATAATCCCCAGCAGATTCGCCAGTTCTGTGATACGGTGGGAGAACTAACTTGATTGTTTTGCGTTTTATCACAAATATTGCGGTTAGCAAGAGTCACCGCCGACTTTTCTTTTATCCAAAAGGAAAGGTGAAAAATCACAGGAAATACCTTTGAGATTGTTTCTTGAGTTCGGGGGGTAGATTATGAAAAGGGAAGGTATTAACACCCTTTTCATCCATGGTTTTCCATGGGCTCTTAGTTACTTGCTAAATCACTTGTTTTTTTTGAAATAGTGCATTGTGTGGTTTTGAAAGTATTTTTGTAAAGAGGCCATTGCCTAGGCGATCTTTGTAATGATTCTCGTTCGTAAGAATGTATACAAAGATGTTGGTCTTTTGAAAATGTTTTCAAGTTTTGTAAGATGTTTGGAGATGTGTGTGTTTGTTTAAAAATAGCAAGGATGTTTGTTTTGAAATGGAGCAAGTAACTAAAAGTAATCTACCTACTCAAATGTCTTTCTTGTTCATTTTCTTTTCTTTTGACATTGTTGTCTTACCATTGATTTGGTAAGCAACCCTATCTTTGGATGTAAACGGGACGGGCATGGGTCATCGTATAGCCATGATTAGCAATATTGCAAGGTATCTTAGCATTTTTGAGGGACTAAGATCATTTTTTGTAAGGCAACTTTGAATAGCGTCATCGAGGGACTATGATCTTGTATTTGCTTGTTTTTGCTAAGATACCTTACATGCGTAATATGGCCATTTTGTATAAGGAAACCAAGTGGAGTAACCCTAGGGGTGCTTGTGTGCAAGTGTGTAATTTTCATGCTTGTTTTTGTCTTGAATTAGGGTTTTCTATTTGGTTGATTTTATCTTGCCATACAAACCCTAATTACTAGCATATTATGTAAAAGCGACAAATTGCGAAATTAAAAATTACTACGCTACTACAACACTTGTGGGAGGGGGTATACAATTTATGAATGTGGATTTGCAAGAAAGTAAAACCCTAATTATCCATTACAACCATATCGAATTTATGAAATGTACAAAGAAACAAATGTAAATATAATGTATAAGAAGTCAAATGAATATAATGTACAAGTATGAATGAATAAGGAAATGGATTTTGTTTTGACTTAATTAACTTAAAAGAAAAATAATTAACTAAAAAAGAAAATTAGAATTAAGTTAGCAAAAGAAACTAGTTTAAAGAAACAAATTTCTAAATAAATAATAAGTATAAACCTAATCTAACTATTTAATTAATTTTGGAAAAGAAAAATGAATTTTAACAAGAAAATGGTTTAGTCTTTTAGACAAATATGAATATATTTAATATGAATGCATAAATAATATATATTTTTTGAGATTTTTATTTATAAAAATAAATATTGTAATAATATTAATAATAGTAATTAAAAGAAAGAAAAGAAAAATAAAATATATAAAATAAGTCAAGGGGGGGTTAACAATTAGAAAGGGTGTTTGGAGAAAGAAAAAAAAAGAAAATCTGTTTGGGCTTTCAGCCCAAAAAAATTTATGGCCAGAAAATTAAAAAAAAGTCAGATTTATGAAAGGTTGGGGGGTGTAACGAGCAGAAGGGGGTTGTGTTTAGTCTTAATTCACTTGGGCCTGGTATGAGGGGGGCTGGTTGTTTTTAACAAAACAACTAGGTTATTGAGACACAGTCTCATTTGGCCAATTCGTTTCTCTCTCACTTCTCTGATTCTCTCGCTCACTCTCTAAGGTTCCTTCGCCGGAGAAGAAACAGAAGCCGCATCGGAAATCTCCTCACGGTGGTGACGGCGGCGGCTGGGTTCAAAAATTCAATTTTTTTACATCAATCTCTTCCTCTCTTTCTTCTAGTCATTAATTTGATATTTGATTTTGCAGAAAACGCAAGATTTGGCCTAGATCTAAAAGGGGACGACCGAAACCCTAGGGGTTCCGATTTGCTTCTTCTAAATGATTTGGTGAGATCTTTCCTCTCTATCTCGTTGCTAATTCTGAAGGGTTAGACTTCTTTTTGAAGATGATGATGAAAACAAACTTAGGGTTTTTGCATGTTTCTGTTTGCATGTTTCTATCTGAAAGAAATTCTCTTCTTTTTGATAAAGGGTTTGGGTTTGCGAAACTGATAATGATTCACTTAGGGTTTTGACTCTGTTTCTGTTTGCTGCGATTTTTGGTTTTTGATTGGCCCTAAATTTTATGTTTTGTACAAGAAAAAGTTTTCAAAACATTTGTATATTGAAACAGTTTAAGAAATTACCTCTTTGCTGTGTTTTGGTATGCTATGGATTGTTGATAGTAAACTTTGAGGGATGAGAACAGTGGCTATACTTTTTATTTCTATGTATTCTTCTTGTTGGCCAAAAAAACCTCCCTTTTGCACAATATTGTTGCCCTATTTTATATTGATTGTGTGATAGATAAAAAAATACCGGCTTTTGCTGCTTGTACCTTTTTTCTGATAAATCAAATTGCCAGTTAACTTTTCTTGTTGGCTGTGCTATTCATTTATGGTGGATGCTGACTTTTGATGGCTTTGTACTTGCTATGTTTTAACAACTCAAGTAGTTGTCCTTTGGTTGGCTGACTGCTTCTTTTCCTTTTACAGTTTTTTGTACTTGTTTATATTTTTATGACTTTGCTGGCTGCTTTTGCTGTATTTTGTATTTGCTATGAACCAAACAAAATGTTTTGAGATTTGTAGTGGAATACTCTAGGCCTATGACATGACTTTGCAAATTTGAGGCTTTTTTTTATTGTTGGCCGGATATTTTCTGATTTGAAACAACACGAGGCTTTTGCTTTCTGATTTTATCTTTTTCTTTTATGAACCAAATGCTTGAGATTTGCAACAGATTACTTCTTAGCCAATGATGTAGTTATGTATTTCTGAAATATGTATGAGGCTTGATTTTCTGTTTTCCTTTGCTTGTGAACCAAGTTTTTGTGATTTGCAAACATACCTTTAGGCCAATGATAGGACACTCTTTTGAGGCCTCTATTGGGCTTGAATTTCTTGATTTGAATTTTGCTAATGGGCTGGGAATATGGTTGGAATTATTTATTATAGGCCAAGCTTTGTTTTGCAATGATGATGGGCCCATGATAGAATTTGTCATGGTTTGAGGCCTTTAGATTCCAAAACTTTCTTTTCTGAACTTTTGATACTTTGTAGATTTTTGCACAAGTTTTATTTTTAGCAGTTTGCAGCATTATTTTGTTTGCTGCCATGTTATGCAGTTTGTTGCAGCTTGCCCTGCTTGCAGTTTGTTGCAGCTTGCCTTGCTTGCCTGACCTAAAGCTTGCCTTGTTTTTTGGTTCTGTTTTTGCAGTTTCCCTTGTTTGCTGGTTCTATTTTGGCAGTTTGTACCTGCTGGCCTTGCTTTCCTGCCCTTTAGTTTGTTGCAGCTTGCCTTACTTGCCTGCCCTGGAGTTATTTGCAGCTTGTCTTGTTTGCTGCTTGTTTGTGAACCAAACTTGTACTTTGTGATTTGCAAACTAGAAATTCTCAGACCAATGATTAAGCAAGAACTGTATGAGGCCTTAGAATACAAAACCCTTCTTTTTCTGATTTAACAGAAATCACCCTGATGATAAATTTAGGATTACTTTGTATCTTTTTGTTTATTTCTGAATGTTGGAATTACTAACAAACTTCTCCCTTTCTTTTTTCATAAACATGAGGCATGGATGGCAAGCAAAGATTAGAGGGGTTGCTTGAGGATGAAGACTTAGGATTTCTCTCTTTTTTTATTTATAAACAAATCTTGTAATTTATTGCATTGGTAGGCAAGACATTTCTTCTGTAAAATTCAAACTTGTAATGTAATGAATACAATACTTCTGAATAAACTTTGTGAAAATATTGTACCAATTTCAACTTTAAATTTTGGAATTCTTATTTGGATGTTTTGAGTAAGAAACCTTGTTTTAGGTAACTTGTATTTCAAGCAACCACCAAAGATGTTCAAGCAAAACAAAACACTTTGCACTCCAATCAAACTTCTAAAACAAAATGAATGTTTAAGAATTTCAATTCCATTTGATTAACTTAACCTCAAAGGCTTATGATCAAAAAGTCATAATCTTCAATTCTTGTTCAATAGCTAACAGGTAAGCATAATGAATTCGCATGTCACTCTTGATTCCAATAGGACTTCATTGTCTATCAAATATGTTTCAAGAACATTATTCAGTCTTGTAGAATTAACAAACTTCAGCAAATTGTCTTTAAAAGTATTGGAGATTTTTAAGACTTAATTATCTCTGAGAAAATCCTAAACCCTAATTATTGATTTGCTGCCTAGGAAGAGAACCTGTTTGGTCGACCTTTAAGCCAATTGAGTGTACGAGAACCCTAGGGTAAACATCTTGCATGAAAAATTGGAAGGAAAATTTTGGGGTACAACAGAGTCGTTCAAAGAATATGTGCAGCGTTGGCGCGAGATAGCTGCCCAGGTGGTGCCACCTATTGGAGAACAAGAAATGACCAAGGTCTTCCTGAAAACCCTTGGATCATTTTATTATGAAAGGATGGTCGCTAGTGCGCTGATGAGAATGGGTATTAGTTAGAAGAGGCTGTCAGAGAAGGATGCTTGACAAAGGATGAAGGGACGAAGAAGTCATCATACATGTTCTCTCGAAAGAAATAAAGTTAAACAAATGTTGTTATTCGGGAAAGGAAGATTATACCACCTAGAAGACATCATCGATACCAACAACAAGTTTCTTCTGTGACTCCAGTTGTCAATGTAGCTCTAACCATTATTTCCTATCAAAGACCACCTCCTCAGGGAAATCAAGGGAAAAGTCATAAGAGAGAGGCTTTTAACTCTATTCCAATGAATTACACAGATTTGTTCCCAACTTTGATTCAGAAGAAGTTGGATCAGACCAGGCTTCCCCTGCTATACCTTCACCTCTACCCTGGTATTATAAGGCAGACCAGACGTGCGCTTTTCATCAAGGAGCCCCAGGGCACAACATCGAGAATTGTTATCCTTTGAGATCTGAAGTACAAAAGTTGGTGAGATCTGGCCTCCTATCCTTTAAAGATGTCGGCCCTAACGTGAAAGATAATCCTTTGCCTAAGCATGAAGGGGAAAATGCTGTAAACATGATTGCTGGTTGTCCAGGGGACTTCCGAATTTTTGATATCAACCTGGTTAGAGGAGATTTAGTAAAAATTCATGTTGACCTTTACGAACTCAGCTACTATACACACAACCATGCTGGTTGTGGTATTTGCAGTATAAATATTCAGGGATGTGATAAGATAAAAGTTGATCTTCAGGAACCGATGGATGAAGGCCTTATTCATATAATTAGGCCAAGGGCAGAGTACGAAGAAGATGTGAATATGGTATTTAGATGTCCTAGAGAATTCCGGATTTTTGACGTGAATCATATGAATGATGATTTGGTGCAGTTACACGCTACCTTATATCACATGGATGGTTAAGAAGAACACCATTATGGGTCTTGCCAGATTTTCTACAAAGATTCTCGTGGTTGTTCCATTGTGAAAAAGGGTGTTCAGTTGTTATTAGACAATGGTACTATCAAAGTTTCAGGAAATAGAGATGATTACAATTGAACTAACGTGATTGAAGACTGCTCGGCCGAGATTGTGTCAGATGAATAGTATGTTTCCGTAGATGAATTCTTTTCCTCAAATGAAGATATGTTCGCCAACAATGATTTTGTGATGTCTAAGTATTCTGAATAAGGGGTGAATGTTATTGTGCCTTGTTTTGATGTTCCCGCCCTATAGAGATTGAACATCATAGCAAGCCAGTTGTTGCTTCAATGGTGATTTACTTGCTGGGTCCTGTTCCTTACAAATCAGACAAAGTCATGTCATATAAATACAATGCTACAATCTTGTAGGATGGTGTTAAAGTCCTCATCCAAACTTTGTTTGATGTCAAGAATATTGCTGAAGCCAGCTGTGTGACGCGTAGTGGCTGTGTTTTTGCACCTGTCATTCGAGGGAATGTTAATGCTGATAAAAGGGTTGTTGAAAATACTGGACCTAAGAAAGCAGTGGGGGAATCTAGCGGTGCTACTATGTAAAAAGATGTGGATTATATATTGAAGATTATCAAGATGAGTGACTATAGGATCGTAGATCAATTGTTGCAGAATCCATCAAAGATATATATTCTAGCCTTGCTAAATGAACTCTTCTGCCTATAGGGAATCTTTGATGAGAGTACTGGATAAAGCTTTCATGGAGAGTGATATTCCTTTAACCAATTCAGTAGTATTATCAGAAATATTACATCCTGTAATAACCTGAGTTTCTGTCATAACGAATTGCCTGATGAAGGAAGGAATCATAACTGGGCTCTCTATATCTCCTTGAATTGTAAGAACGATTCATTGTCTAATGTGCTTATTAACAATGGGTCCGCTTTAAATGTCATACCGAGGAGCACGCTCATGAAGCCGAAGTCTGCTTTGGGCAAATATCAAGACATCTTTCATAATGGAGGTTATCTTCATCCAAATGTTCCTCGGGTCAATGCTATTATGGAAGGCGAAGCAGAGCAAGAGATCCCGAACTATGTAACACATGGAGTCAGAGTCCAAAATCGGATCACTATTGATGTTCCCTCTTGCATTCATATTTCAAAGTAATTTGTTTTTGTTAATATTTTCAAAAAATCTTTCACTTTTCCCAAGGTGAAAGTATTGATATTGTATGGGCATATTGTAGCGGCAGAAATGTTCAAGACTAAGCCATTGGATTGACTAGACTTTATACAAATCAAAATAAAAATCGCCACTGCACTTTATTGTTTCCAAAGGAATAGGAAAAGAGCGAATAACCCAAAAAGAGGGGGAAAGATTCAAGGTAAGGGGGTTGGTTATGCAAAGGGAAGATATTAGCACCCTAAACATCTATGGTACTCCGCAGGAGCCTCTTTGTAAAATCTGTATATTTTGGCTATAAAAATGTTGTATACTAAAAAAAATGGATGGTGGAGGTGAGGAAAGAAATATATTTATTTTATAGTTTTTGCACCCACCGTGGTTGCGAATCTTTAATGCCTACGTACCACCCTTTCGTACAATAGGGGATCAGGGTACATGTAGTTCCTCTTTTAAAATTTAAAACACAAATGAGTTGGTTAATTTTATGAGATAAAATATCATCGTCATTGTCCGTGTGGAAAACATAGCTACTACCCACAATCATGAGAAATGAGAATTCGCATTATCTCAAAGTGAAGGATATGGCTTGGATTTCAAAATCAACAAGGCCTCTCTCAACACCCAAGTGGAAAATATCTCTCTTCACTATATATTGTAGAAGTATATGGCTTGGATTTCAAAATCAACAAGGCCTCTCTCACAATAAGAAAGGGATTAGATGAAGAGGGATGGGAAAAAATATACAAACCACATTTGAATTAAATTTTAATCAAACTATTATTAAAATCATTTATCCATTTTTGTGGAGTTAAACTCAACACCATGGATCCAATGATGTTAATAAAGTTCATGATCCAAAATCTAACCCAAGATCAGCCAGAAAATAATCACAAAATAATATCACATTTAATATACACAAAAAGGGTTTTAAAAATGTTTTAAAAATAGAAAATAATGAGAAAAATATCAACTATGTTCAAATTAATCAAGAAATGCAAAGTAAGACCATAGAAAAATTAGAAAAAGGCTCAAATAATTTTACAAATTTTTTTGGTAATTTTTTAAAGTCAGAAACTATTTTTAAAATTAAAATAAATGGGTAAAATAAACAAAAAATGGTAAGAAATAGTAAAGTCAAACAAAAATAAAATAAGGTAACCAATATTTGCCACAATATCATTGGATCATTCCATAATTTTTCCAGAATTTAAAAATGTATAAAAGTATTTTTAAACATTTATAACAAATCAAATAAGTGTAAAATTCATAAAAAATACCAAAACAAAATTAAATTGTGAAAAAATAAAAATCAGAAATAGAATAATCAAAAATATTTTTCATGATTTTTTCAGATTTTTTGGACTAAAAATGAATTTTCTATGATTTTCTGAAATTTAAAACAATTAAAATATAAAAATCAGAAAAAGAAAATAAAAGTAAAATATGTGGACCATTGGATGAGAGTCAAAATGAGTTAGTAATCAAATCCAAGGGATCTGGCGCGTTGTGCATATCATGGTCATTAGTGAATATTGTACAAGATCATTAATTAAATCAGAATTTGAAAAATGCAGATGGCGCGCCTTCATTGGTTGGAAGATGACTCGTTTGTCATCTTCAACCTCCAGCCATCATGAATTGCAAGTCTTTCAAACTGTAAAATCAGAAGCTCAGACCTATGCCATTCGCTTCGTCTCTTTAAGACGAAGAAAAACACACCCTTGCGCCAAATTTATATAAACTGTAGCTCAAGCAATTTGGAAGGAAAGTTTTGAAAACGGTTTTGAAATTTCATGGTCAAAACGTGTTTCCAAGGCAATGAGAGCAACACAATGATATCAAAGTTTTGAAGAATTGATGAAGGAATCTACCTATTGAAGTTGAGTTGTAGAGCTCTGAAACTGGACTTCTATGGAGCAGTATAGGGCACAATTCTTGAATGTAATTATATGGTTAGCTTCATGGAAGATTAAGGAAGGTGAATTGATGAAAAAATTGGATTGAAAAAAGGTCGAGAATGGATTTTGAAGTTGCTGAATTTTGAGTTGTGAAACAAGTTTGGCAGGGTGATTCTGGATATCCAAGCTTGGGAAATTGAATGGGATAGTTTATGTATTTATAGGAGAAGCGAATGGGATCAAAAGGAAGAGTGAATGATGCGTTTTGGAGGGAAATCGTGCACACCTGATGCACGAGTGAAGTGTGATACAAACTTCATCAAAACTCATCCAATTCTTGCGTTTTGATGCGCTAAACAAATCTGGAACTTCACTAAACATGTTTAGAGGCAAAAACGCGTGGAAAACTTGTGATTAGAGGCCACATTATGGATTTCAAAATTCTGACTTGGTGAGAAATTCAATTTCAAAGTTCCAACTTCTGACCAATGGCATTTTCAACTCAAGGGGTCTTAGGCATGATTCTTGATGCTTTGGAAAGATGAGGTTACAATCTTTGTAATAGAAAAAGAATGGAGTTAAATGGATTGTTGATCTGAAAGTTACATTTAGTCAAAGTTGGAGAAAAAGGGTTAACTTTCCATACTTAGAAATATTTCAAATTCTTCTTCAAAAATGACCTATAATCTTTTGCATCCAAACATGGCCTTCCACTTGGAATTTGTTCTTGACCAAAAAAGATGTCATGAAGTAGACCTCTTTAATGACCTCTTTTGCATCTTTAAGGAAACTTCCATCCATTTTCCCACTTTACACATAAAAGAAGGCATAAAATTCACATCTTCAAGATCGTTATGGGAAAAGAATGGACTCAAGGTGATAAAAATTGACCAAGTTATGGCCATTTGAAGTCACTCATGTAAAATTAGGGATTCATCTGGATGACTTGTAATCTTTCTTCTTCACCAAGTATCTTTCACATGAAAACTCCTTGGAACTTTTAAAGTGATTTGTTAATAACCCTTTTAAGAGAATGATGTCCTTGGAATCACTAAAAAATACCAAAAGGTGAGCAAGATGTACTCCTTTGAAGTTCAAAACACTAGCTCCTAGATCAAGAAAATGCTTTGAGGAACTTTGACAAGTTTGAACAAACTTCTTGTACCAATATTCTTGCTTTGTGAATAGAAGTTGTTGAGGATGATAATCAGGACTCATAGCCACCAAAACCACTTCCATATCTTGAAATTTGATAGAAATATGCCCTTGTGACCAATAGGAACAAGGCCTTGTCCAAACATGACAACTTCTCCAATCAACCCCTTGTACTTTTGAGTCAAATCTAATAACCTTGAAAAGTGATGAACCAAAGAAACCTTGCCATGCCAATTCTTCCAAAACTAATCCAATGGTGAGGTTTGAACTTCTCAAGCTGTATTGACTAGGGCATGGAAATAAACTCATGAACCCATGGGGTAGCTTGTTAAATCTCATTGCCTTCACCTATATGGATAACAAGCAAGACAAACCAACATTGCATTTTATTAGTTAAATGAAGAAAACAAAACAATATTCATGATCACAAAAGGAACATAAGTCAAGGTGCTTGGTAATCTCTCAAAAAGGGGAAAACTAAATGTAGGGAGGGGAACCAAGAATCTTAGTGTGATCTTGTTGTGAGTGAATCAAAATGGTATGATGAAGGGATCTTAGGGGCAAAAATTGGGGTACAACAACTGCCTTTATTTAAGTTTCTTCTATCCGAAGATACGAAGGTTAAAAATCTCCGTGTCGACGCGATCGAAGATACTTAAATATAAAATAAACCCTATTTTTGGCCATAAGATACCATGCAAATGCTTATGATCATGAATGCATATGAACATGTCCAAAGAGACGTAAAATAACACTGGGGATGTAACAATAACAAAGAAACAAAGGAGCACCCCCACCAGGAAAATAAATCACTGGTGGACCCAAAGAACTGAATCAGAGAGGATGGTAGAATGGTCAAAGGACACACCAACTTCTACTGAAGGAGAAGCTACCGATGTTTACTGAAGGCAGAGAGAAAGATAACAAACATTGACGTTCACTGCCAATGTCCTACCAACTTTTACTGAAGGTAGAAAAAGAAAATATCATATCACCGCTGTTCACTGAAGATGAATTGCCAACGTTCACTGAGGGTAGCAAAAAGATAACAAATACCGACGTTCATTGCCGATGGTCTACCAACTTTCACTGAAGGTAGAAATAGAAAATATCATAGCATCTCCGTTCACTGACGATGAACTACCAACGTTCACTGATGGTAGCAAAAAGATAACAAACACCGACGTTCATTGCCGATGGTCTACCAACTTTCACTGAAGGTAGAAAGAGAATATATCATAGCATCACCGTTCACTGACGATGGCCTACCAACGTTCACTGAGGGTATCAAAAAGATAACAAACACTGACGTTCACTGACGATGGTCTACCAACTTTCACTGAAGGTAGAAAGAGAATATATCATAGCATTGTTGTTCACTGACGATGAACTACCAACGTTCACTGAGGGTGGCAAAAAGATAACAAACATTGACGTTCACTGCCGATGGTCTACCAACTTTCACTGAAGGTAGAAAGAGAATATATCATAGCATCGCCGTTCACTAACGATGAACTACCAACGTTCACTGACGGTAGCAAAAAGATAACAAATATCAACGTTCACTGCCGATGGTCTACCAACTTTCACTGAAGGTAGAAAGAGAATATATCATAGAATCGCCGTTCACTAACGATGAACTACCAACATTCACTGAGGGTATAAAAAAGATAACAAGTTTCCCCAAGATTCTGGTGTTTCACCTAGAACGCGTCTCAACTTCTTCTTTAACCAAGGCACTTCGCCTGGAAAGGATAATATATAAGCTGTCTCAAGTAAATAGACTTGCTACTTGTTGTCACAGAGGGTTGTAAAAAGAGATGGTTTTTTGGGAAGGAGGTATGACTTCCTGGGGAGATGCCATGATACTCTTGCTGAGGGGATAAAGTCTTCTTGTGCAAAATAAATGCACCAACCAAAACTTGGGGTTTTCAGCAATCCAAAGTAAATAACATTGTTGGGGAACCACAAATCCAAACCAGAAATAAACTGGAATGAAACAGTCAACCAGAATACATCCTTTGAGAAATAAACTCAAGAGGGAAAACCAAATCGATCCAAACAAGGAGCTGTACCAGAAGGCTAAAACAAAAATCTTCTATGAGGGACAACTCAGTAGGGAAATTGAAAGAATATACGTTTTCTGCTTAAGTCCATCACTCTATTGAAAAGAGGGCAACGTAACTCTGCAAAATAGGGTAATATGTCAACAAAAATATTTACAAATATCAATGAACAATGACTTGCCAATTTTAGCTAGGCATGATGTATGCATGAATGTATGAGTGTTATCATGCGCATGCTGACAAAACAAATACACAACATTGGGAACAACCAATCAAAACCGCCTCGAGCACTACAACGCTCGGCTAAACTTCATCCAAAATGATCATTTCAAGAAAGGTAGAGGCCAGCTGAAGAAACAAAACCTACTGTCTGCTTTAACTTTACTGAGGAGAAACATAATACGGAGGTAGACAAATCAAACGGATACCGGGATAAAACATCCTTCTTCAGGCTTCATTGGGGAAACCAGTGTTTTTTAAAAGTAACATGCCTACTAGAGATTGCAAGACCAGTCTTCAAATAAAGCAGACTGACACTGAAACATCCAAACTTCGTTGGGGAATTCAGGCCTACTTCACTGGAGAAAATGCAGCCAGAAACTTCACATCATAAAAAATTAAAAAAGAGGAGAAACGAATCCAAACTTGACCGAGGATAGCGGAATCATAAACCCGATACGGCAAAAACATCCCGAGTAGACATTCCTGAGGGAAACAAAAGCTTCTCAAAACAACTGGAGTTTGTCCATACCTGGGATCACCATTTTTGTTGTCATTGTTTCATCACAAATCTCAAAGTAAAAGTAAATTGTAATTTTTTTTTTGAAAAATCAATTTTGTTATTTAATCTCTTTGCTTTGAAAGTTAATATTAGTAATAAATGGAGTCTTTGCAAGCTAAATAAAATAAGAAATACAAAGAATTGGGTAAAAGCTCGAATTTCATTAATAGAATGGTAGTCTGCGAATGGCGAGACTCCATAGATGATTACAAAGTTTGAGAAATGGTAATACATAATGGAAAAGATACATTGAGATACAATGACCACTATCCCCCCTAACAACCTTTGAAATCCTGAGCAACAGCTTTTGTTGAAGTATGGTGAGGATCCGAGAAGATTGTTGCTTTAACGATCAAGTCTTGTCTGACGTAGTTACTTGCCAAGAAAATCCCTAACTTTTGGCTAAGCTGCCCTTGCAGGTTTTCAACTTAGCGGGAAATTTTATCTGTTTAGGTCTCTAATTTTTGCCTAGACCGCCCTTTCGAATTTTCGGCCTACCGAGACGCTCCTTTTTTGCCTAAGCCGTCCTTTTTGGATTTCAACTTAGTGAGTTGTTCTTTTATTTCTTTAGGCGAAGTATTTCTTGACCGCGTCAGCGTTAATGGGACGTGGGAACTCCTTGTCATCCATAGTTTCAAGAATTAATGCACCGCCAGAGAAAGTTTTCTTGACAACATATGGGCCTTCAAAATTGGGAGTCCATTTGCCGCTAGAATCAGTGTTTAAAGACACGATCTTCCTGAGCATGAGGTCGCCTTCTCTGAATTCACGAGGTTTGACCTTTTTATCAAAAGCTTTCTTCATTCTTCTTTGATATAACTGGCCATGACATAACACTGTCATTCTCTTCTCCTCAATCAAATTCAATTGGTCAAACCTGTTCTGGATCCATTCAGCCTCTGTCAACTTGGTTTCCATTATCACACGCAACCAAGGAATCTCTACCTCGACTGGGAGTACAACTTCCATTCCATACACTAAGGAGAACGAGGTGGCTCTTGTTGAAGTGCGTACAGATTTTCGATATCCATGCAGAGCAAAAGGGAGCATTTCATGCCAATCCTTATAAGTAATAACCATTTTCTGGATAATTCTCTTGATATTCTTATTAGCAGCTTCAACAGCCCCATTCATCTTTGGCCTGTATGGAAATGAATTGTGATGGACAATCTTGAATTCTTCACACAGTTCTGTCATCATCTTGTTGTTCAAATTCGAACCATTGTCAGTGATGATTCTGCTCGGCACACCATACTGACATATAAGGTTATTCTTAATGAAGCGCACAACATCCTGCTTAGTAACATTGGCATATGAAGCAGCTTCCACCCACTTGGTGAAGTAATAAATTGCTACCAAGATAAAACGGTGCCCATTCGAAGCTTTGGGTTCTATCATCCCAATCATGTCAATACCCCACGTAGATAAAGGCCACAGGGAGGAAATCACATTGAGAAGTGTCGGAGGCACATGGACCTTGTCTGCTTAAATCTGGCATTTATGGAACTTCTTTGCAAATTTGTAACAGTCAAATTCCATTGTCAGCCAATAATAACCTGCCCTTAGCATCTTTTTAGCCATCGAATGTCCATTGGCATGAGTGCCAAATGAACCTTCATGAATCTCATGTATCAACATGTCTGCTTCGTGTCTATCCACGCATCTGAGGAAGACCATGTCATAATTTCTCTTGTATAACACATTTTGATTGAGGAAGAAACTGCCTGCAAATCTTCTTAATGTTTTTCTATCTTTCTTCGACGCACTAATCGGGTACTCCCGAGTCTGAAGAAAATGATTTATATCATAATACCAAGGTTTTTCATCTGCTACCTCCTCTGTTGTAAATTCATGAGCGGGCCTATCCAGCCGTCGAACCGTGATTCAGAATTGCTTTGACTTTATCAGGGTCAACTTCGATTCCTTTTTGGCTAACAATGAAACCCAACAACTTCCCCGATCGAACACCGAAGGTGCATTTATTTGGATTCAAGCAGAGACGATACTTCCTCAAACGTTGAAACAACTTCAACAAATCTTCTATATGCCCTTCTTCAGTCTGGGATTTGGAAATCATATCATTAACATAAACTTCAATTTCCTTGTGCATCAGATCATGGAATAGGGTTGTCATAGCCCTCTGGTACGTTGCACCAGCGTTCTTCAACCTGAAGGGCATCACTCTGTAACAGAATTTCCCCCAGGGTGTGATAAACGTTGTTTTTTCCATGTCCTCTGGAGCCATTCTTATTTGATTATACCCAGAAAATGCGTTCATGAACGAGAATACTTTGAATTTTGCTGTGCTATCTACTAACATGTCGATATGTGGCAATGGAAAATCATCTTTTGGATTAGCTTTATTTAGATCTCTGTAATCTACACACATGCGAACTTTTCCGTCTTTTTTTGGTACTGGGACAATGTTGGCAATCCATTGAGGATACACTGACGTCACAAGAAAACTAGCATTAATCTGCTTTAGAACCTCCTCTTTGATCTTTACTACCATATCTGGGTGAGTTCTTCTCAACTTTTGTTTAATTGGCGGACACTCTGGCTTCAACGGCAAACAGTGCTCGACCGTATCTATATCAAGACCATGCATATCTTGGTAAGACCAAGCAAAAATATCCACATACTCCTTCAACAACTCAATCAACCTTCTCTTCACATCGGGATGCAGCGATGCTCCAATCTTGACTTCCTTTGGATCTTCTTCTGAACCCAAATTGATCACTTCCAAAGGCTCTTTATATGGCTGAATGGTATTTTCCTCGTGCTCAAGCAACCGTGAGACCTCTTCTGGAATCTCATCATAATCTTCTTCTTCAGCCCCAAACCCAGGACATTCAAAGTTGGGAGAGGGTGCAGGGTCATTGTGTTCAATGGGTTTTTTAATTAATCTGCACACAATATTTGTGATTGCTTTTAGAAACTGACACATATAACAAGTGACCATGCAAATTGAATTTCAATTATTATTTATTTTGAAAGGTTTTTTATGATTACCATTTTCCAAGAAAAAGCAGAAAATAAAGACATAATTCGGGAGGTAAAGACAATTTTAATTAAGGATCTTAAAAGTCACAACAAACAGATAAGTCCTACAACATTAATACTTCCACCTTGGGCAGAGTGAAATATTTTCAAGAAAAAATATGAACAAATCAAATTACTTTGAAACATGTATGCAAGACGGAGAATCAACGGTGATCCAGTTCTGAACCCTGACTTCGTGCGTTACATAATTCGGCATTTCCTGCTCTGCTTTATCCTCGTTAACAACATTAACTCAGGAAATAGTTGGATGGAGGTAACCTCTATTGCAGAAAACATCATGATAGTTGCTCATAGTAGACTTTGACTTTAAACTTTCGCCTTTGCCATTCTTCGAAGAGAATCCCAACCAGTTCTGTTCTTGTTCACGGGTGGATCCACAATTTGTCCCCAAACTTCATTATGACCCTTACGCACAACCTGTTGCGCATCCTTTAGCGAGACCATGGAATTATCATTTCTCATTATGTTGTCAATGGATAAGGCTTGGAACTGGGTTCCAACAGCAGCTTCATCCGCTTCTACAATGCTGAAAGAGGATAAAGGAGATATCAACAATGCATGCTCCCCATTTATGATCACTACCTTCCCTTCACGCACAAACTTTATCTTCTGGTGTAATGTTGAAGTGACAACCACTGCTTCATGTATCCACGAACTTCCTAGCAAACAACTATAAGCGGGAACGATGTCCATGACCTGGAAGGTTATCTGAAACAAATGTGGTCCTATATGGATAGGTAAGTCCACTTCACCGATGACAGATTTCCTTGACCCATCAAACGCTTTCACAATGATTCCACTAGGGTGAATAGGCGTTCCTTGATATTTCAACTTCATGAGAGTACTCCTCGGTATAACATTCAACGCGGATCCATTATCAATTAGTACATTGGATAGTGAATCATTCTTGCAGTTCATAGAGATGTGGAGGGCCAGGTTGTGATTCCTCCCTTCATCTGGCAATTCATCATCGCAGAAACTCAAGTTATTATATGACGTAATCTTTCCTATTACGCTGCTGAATTGATCTATTGGCATATCACTCTCCACAAAAGCTTTGTATAGTACTCTCATCAAGGATTCTCTATGAGCAAAGGAGTTCATCAATAAAGCCAGGATAGATATTTTCAAAGGAGTCTGCAGTAGCTGATCTACAATTCTGTAGTCGCTCATCCTAATTATCTTCAAAATATCATCCACTTCTTTCTCTAACTTAGCTCCATTAGTCTCTCCTGTAGCCTTCTTAGGTTCTTCATTCTCAACAGTTTTCTTTCCAGCAGCAACATCTCTCTGAACAACCGGCGCAAACACACGACCGCTACGGGTCACCCTGCTATTTTCAGCTATATTTCCAACATTAGGCATCGAGTGGATGGGAACTTCCACTCCATCTTCTAAGATTGTGGCATTGTATTTGTAAGGCACAACCTTATCTGACTTGTAGGGGATAGGACCTGGAAAACTAATCACCAATGGGGTAACAAACGGCTTGCTATGATACTCCACTTCAAAATGGGCGGTTGCACCAAAACAAGGCACAATGATGTTCAACCCTTCTTCAATACAATTAGTCATTAATAAGTTATTTCTAGAAAACAAATCTTCGTCTGAAGAGAAATACTCATCTGCGGAGGCATACTCTTCCTCTGACTCTTCTTCCGTTAAACAAACCTCAACCATATCAACTTCATGGTAATCATCCCTCTGACCTGTGATCTTGATAGTTCCATTGTCTAACAACAACTAAACACCCTTCTTCACGATTGAATATCCTCGGGGGTCTCGACAACAAATTCGGAAAGATCCATATTGGTGTTCCACCTGACCAGCTGTATGGCAGAAGGTAGCATGCAACTGCATGAGGTCCTCATTCATATACTCCACATCAAAATTCTGAATTCACCAGGACATCTAGAAACCATGTTCACTTCCTCTTCATACTCTGCCCTAGGCCTGATTATATGGATTTGGCCCTCATCCATCATCTCCTGTAAATCAACCTTTATCTTCTCACAACCCTGTATGATTGTACTGCAAATAGCACGACCAGAATGGTCATGCGTATAGTAGCTAAATTCACAAAGGTCTGCGTACATTTTCACCAAATCTCCTCAACCTGATTAATATCAAAGATTCAGAAGTCTCCTGGACAATCGACCACCATATTCACAACATTTACTCCCCCGTGCTTGGGTAGAGGGTTATCTTTCACATTAGGTCCCACGTCTTTGAAAGATAGAACACCAGACTTTACCAATTTCTGTACCTCAGTCTTCAAAGGATAACAATTCTCAACATTATGCCCTGGTGCTCCTTGATGAAAAGAACATGTTTGGTCTTCCTTGTAATACCAAAGAAATGGTTATGGTACGGCGGGAGGTGGTCGTGTTTGAACCAACTTCTTCTGAATTAATGCTGGTAATAGCTCTGTATAGCTCATGGGAATAGGGTCATAACTCTCCCTTCTTTGATTATACCCTTGATTCCCCTGCTGGGACGGTCTCTGATAAGCACTGGTAGTTGGAGCGGCATTCATAATAGGAGTAACTAAGGCGACTTGCTGATGACGCTGATAATTCCTTCTAGGAGCGTTTACCCTCCTCTCATGTATAACAACATTTGCAACTCCTTCTTTCTTCTGGGTAAACACATAAGATGGCTTCTTTACACCTCCGATCCTTCACTCTTCATCAAACATCCTTCTCTTACAGCCTCTTCTAAGAGGATACCCATTCCTACCATCTCAGTAAAGTCACTTGGCGCACTTGCTACCATCCTCTCGTAGTAGAAAGAACCCAGCGTTTTCAAGAAAATCTTAGTCATCTTGTTCTCTTCCATGGGAGGAATCACTTGGGCGACTACCTTGCGCCATCTCTGCACATACTCTTTGAATGATTCCCTGTCTTTTTGAACCATGGCCCTAAGTTGGTCACGGTCAGGCGCCATGTCCACGTTGTACTTTACTATTTGATGAATGCTTCTCCTAAATCATTGAAAGTATGGATATTGGCGTTGTCCAAACTCATATACCACTTCAGCGCAACACCGGTCAAACTATCTTGGAAGAAGTGAATCAGTAGACGCTGATCATCAGTATGGGTAGACATTCTCCTCACGTACATTACCAGATGAGCACGAGGGCAAGTGTTGCCCTTATACTTCTCAAATTCCGGGACTTTGAACTTAGCAGGTATCTTCACATTCTGCCCAAATAGATCTTATCCCCTAAGGGCCTTCATCTCTCTTTGCATCATGTCAATCTGCTCTTGAAAATCATCCATTCTGTCATAAAGACCCAAGTCTTCACTCGGCGGAGGGAAAGGACGACACACATCGTCATTAACAAACGTAACCATATTCACCGAAAGAGGCGCAGCAGGAATAACATGCACCACAGGAGGTGCCGGAGTGACAATAGTCTGAACCACTAGAGTATCTTGAGCCCCAAGATTGAAATCTTCAGGTGCAAAATTTCCTGGCATTCCCCATGGATAACCTTGAGGCATACGATTTTGAATAACAACTAGAATAGTAGATACGGGAACAGTCGGAGCTTCATTAGTTGCCCTTGTTGGTTGAAGTTCAACACTCGGTGGTTGATTCTTAGCAGCCACCAGAGCTTCCATCAGAGTAGTCAGATTGGCCATGCCGACCTTCAAAGCAGAAACTTCCTCGCGCAGCTCACGATTCTCCTATTATAAGTTGTCCATCTTCTTTTTTAGATTAGCCCGAGTGTCGTAGTGATGAGTCAGCTTGCTGAACGAAGTAAAGAAGCTTGGTAAGACACCTGGGTATGTATAACAAATGCAAGAAATATATGAAATATGATGTATGACTTGTAATGCACATGATTATTTTTACTTTATTATTTAATATATCAAGGGATTTAAAGTTTATAGACATATTGCAAACATCAAAGTAATGACGCTTTTGAAATATTGAATTTTTTTTTATTATAACTCCAAAATGGATTACAAGTTTCAATGATCCCAAGTACAAGATGAAAATAAAATCTAAAACCCTGAGAAAAAGAAGTGATGAAGATCACTCTATATGCTTGCGCTTCCCCGTGAGCCTGGGAATTTGAGCCTTCAACCTCTGGTTTTCTTCCACTTGTCTGATGGCAACCTCCTTCCAATCATTTGAATCAAGAAGCGAGTGATCAACACCTGGTTTAGGCTTAGGATAAAATAAATCCCCTTGCCTCTTCATATACTCTACCGCTCGACTCTCAAGGATCTCAATCAAGTCATCTTTCTCCTTTAATTCTGCTCTGTAGGAACTCTCTAAAGTTTGGAACTTGTTCTTCCAAGCATCCCTTTCCTGTATCATCCTAACCAAAGCAAGTTGCAGCTCTTCTAGATCATCTAATAAGGAAGGAGTGGTCTTCACAAATAGATCATGCATGGGTCTCTATCGGGTATATGGCATCTTTAACTGAATGGCTCTCGATCGGATCCATTGAAGATATGCTCCAAAGAAACAACACCCCTAGGTCCCAAATCCTTCCTACTCTTCTTATGAATGTGACGCCAGGCCTTCACAATATGCTCCATAGTTTCCCTATGGTCTTATCATTCCTTTAGAAAGAAACTACTCAATTGAATACTATTCGGTTTATCCCTCATCGGATAACCAAGCTGTTGCTGTGCAAGAACAAGGTTATAGTTAATTCCTCCCTTTGTACCAAGAAGAGGTACATTGGGGAAACTACCACAACTGTCAATAATCTCTACATCCTGGTAAGCTCGATGATACCAATCAATGTTTGAGTGAGTAAGTGCCATGATCTTAGGAGCCCAACGGGGTTCCTTCTTGACATCCCAAAAAGCATCAGACTGAGGCATATGAGAGATAAACCACCGGTACAACAGAGGCGTGCAACAGATAATCATCCCCTCATGATAAGAATTCTGAAGATGAATAGAGTAATAAGAATCAGCCAATAAGGTAGGAACTGGGTTTCCAATCATGAAGATCCTGATAGTATTAATGTCAATAAACCTGTCCACATTAGGAAATAAGAACAACCCGTAAGCAAGTAGAGCAAAGATGGCCTCAAAAGCGACTGTACTCTTCATCCTGCGAAAGTAATGAGCTTTCTCCAATAAGAACTGAGCTGGTAATCCTCTAATTCCTCCTTTGGTAGTCATATGGACTTCCACCTCAGATTTCCCAAGATGAATCAAAGCAGTAATCTCATGTGGTTTTGGCTCACCCTCCAAACCAGTAAAAGGAATACGATCACTTCTCCAGTGTAGGCATCAAATGATAGTCGGGAAAAGTAAAGCAATGACACATCGGATCATAGAACTGGACCACGGTCGAGAGAATACCCTCCTTCATCTTCAGCTTCATGAGAGGAATAATGGATCCATACTTCTTCCGAAAGTCTGCAGAACACCCGATCTCGGGAATTAGACTGATCAACTCATCTATCTTGGGATCCTTGAAACTGTATTTCCCGGTCTTTCTCTTTCCAGAATACATGGTTAGAAAGTACCTGATATATTCACAAATAGTCAACCTTTAAATCCCTTGAAATATGGTTTTCTTCAAAAGATGCTTATGAGTGCATGGATGCATGATGCAACAATCACACACAAGATCACACATATAGGGTTCATAGGTTCAACGTCACGAGCATGAGGTCGAAGGTACTACCCATAACGTATTGGTCTAAAAGTTATCACCTGCCGAACAAGGTTCCAGAGGTTCCCAGAGTCTACATCCTTCCTTCGGATATTAACAACTTACCGATTAACTCGGTAATTAGTAATATTCTCAAGAAAGACTCGTTTGAGCATAGTATCGTGTGACAAATATTTTCGGATTACTCCGTCATAGTTTCCGCACTACACCTAAAAGGCCAAGATGGGTTTGGTATTCTACGGTCCTCAGCTTCATCAGGCTCCCAGGTCAAAAGCAGTACTTCTTCCCGATTACTCGGTAAACGACACTACAGTCAAAGGGGCCTCCACTGACTGGGGGATCTCATGCCTCCTTTTTTGGGATTACTCCCTCATAGTTAACATGACTATACCGCCCGTCCTATCTTAAAGTTTGCCCAAGTCCGGGTATAGGACTTATGAGTAATCACCAAGCACCCTGAAAAACCAGGAAAGTCCAGACAATCATATATACAACATATAACACAAAAAATAGTAATAACACATATACATATATAAACAAATATAGGCTTAACCCACTTAGGGATGGACCAGCAAGAGGTCAATCTTTCCCCAGTGAAGTCGCCATTTTTCTGTAGCAGTAGAAATGTTCAAGACTAAGCCATTGGATTGACTAGACTTTATACAAATCAAAATATAAATCTCCACCGCGCTTTATTGTTTCCAAAGGAATGGGAAAAGAGAGAATAACCTAAAAAGAGGGGGAAAGATTCAAGGTAAGGGGGTTGGTTATGCAAAGGGAAGGTATTAGCACCCTAAACATCTACGTTACTCCGCAGAAGCCTCTTTGTAAAATCTATATATTTTGGCTATAAAAATGTTGTATATATAAAAAAAATGGATGGTGGAGGTGAGGAAAGAAACATATTTATTTTATAGTTTTTGCACCCGCCGCGGTTGTGAACTCTTAGTGCATACGTACCACCTATCATGCAATAGGGGGTCAGGGTTCACGTAGTTCCTCTTTTAAAAGATTTGAAACAGAAGTGTGTTGGTTAATTTTAAGAGATAAGACATCATCGTCATTGTCCGTGTGGAAAACATACTTACTACTCACAATCATGAGAAAGGAGAATTTGCATCATCTTAAAGTGAAGGATATGAGTTGGATTTAAAAATCAACAATGCCTCACTCAACACCCAAGTGGAAAATATCTCACTTCACAGCATATTGTAGAAGTATAGTTGTTTGCATCACTACAAGGATTGACAAAAGTTCATCCTTTTGAGAAAAATTTAAAGATAAAAAAAATCCAAAATGGAAACATGGTTAGAAATGAGATTGATTGACTTTTAGTCTTTTCCCAAAAAATGTCAAGGTATTATTAAGTTGATTTAAGTTCATTTATAAAAAAAAATTTGAAGATGCATGGACATAAGTCCAAGTTTATTATGAAAATGGTTTAAGTTCAAAAACAAGAAGAGTTTTCAAAAAGGGGGAAGAAGATTTTTGAAATTAAAGAAGATGGGAAGAGAAGAAGAGACTATCCTAAAGCATAAGATAAAAGCTAGGGATAAGAATCATCTAACCAACAAGAAGCTAATACTTGACATTATGAGCCAAGATAGAATTCCCATTCCTTGGATTGAAACCAATCAAGCAAGAAATTACTATATCTCCTGAGATAACTAAACTTCAAGTGTATTAAGTCTTCACAAAAAATTGGGCAGAGTAACGGCTGTATACGGGTGAATTCCAAATTACAAACAAAGGGTGTAATCACAAAAAACCTGCACACAAAAAAAACAAGCAACCCAATGTCTTAAGGTAAACCTCAATAACTCCAGACAAAATAATCTGATAAGATCACAAGGTCTCCAAGATAGGTCAAGGTTTCTAATCCTAAGTCCAAGAAAAGTCCCATGCTCCATAATGCAAAGGATAGTAACCAAATAGTCCAAGTTCCATTAAAGATTTTTTAGGGTTTATGTTGATTATTAAGTATCTTAAGAAAGGAAAAGAAAAAATCTCAAATGAGCAAAGTAAAAATGGAAAGAAAGTAAATGCTCAAATGAGCAAAGATGAAAATGGCATGAAATGTAAATGCTAAAAGTAAATAGTACATAAAGCATAAAAGAAAGAATAAAAGTATAAAGTAAACAAGTCAATAATTAATGGTTAGTTGGATGACCATCTTGAAGCTTGCATTTAGAACTCATTAGAGGATTGGTAGAACCAAAGCCTCCACACAACAAGTTGCATTTGCTTTTTGTCAAGTATATCATCCATTTGGGGTTCTCATAAGTACCATTTAATGATCAACAATGTTTAAGTGATCCGCGTTGACCAAAGGTGTTGTAGATTCATTAGAGGATTGGTAGAACCAAAACCTCCACACAATGAATCTCAAGGTTATTGGATCAAAGAGATCAAATTAACATACTTGGGCTTGCAATCATAAGTTTGGGCCACGAATGATCATTTATTCGAATCGGGACAAAATTAGCGCTATGTTAAGCAATCGTAAGTGGACTTATATAGAAGTCGCACCTATTTTGAGGCTGGTCAATAGCAATCTATGCACCATTTGTTTTGAGACATGATATAGAAATCATGCTCCAACAACATTTAGTGCAATAAGAAAGGGATGAGATGAAGAGGGATGGGGAAAAAATATACAAACCACATTTGAATTAAATTTTAATCAAACTATTATTAAAATCATTCATCCAATTTTGTGGAGTTAAACTCAACACCATGGATCCAATGATGTTAATACAGTTCATGATCCAAAATCTTACCCAAGATCAGCCAGAAAATAATTACAAAATAATATCACATTTAATATACACAAAAAAGGGTTTTAAAAATACAAAATAATGAGAAAAATATCAACTATGTTCAAATTAATCAAGAAATGAAAAGTAAGACCATAGAAAAATCAGAAAAAGGCTCAAATAATTTTACAAATTTTTTGGTACTTTTTTAAAGTCAGAAACTATTTTTAAAATTAAAATAATTGGGTAAAAAAACAAAAAATGGTAAGAAATAGTAAAGTCAGAAGAAAAAAAATAAGGTCACCAATATTTGTCACAATATCATAGGATCGTTCCATAATTTTTCCAGAATTTAAAAATGTATAAAAGTATTTTTAAACATTTAAAACAAATCAAATAAGTGTAAAATTCATAAAAAATACCAAAACACAAAATTAAATTGTGAAAAAATAAAAATCAGAAAGAGAATAATCAAAAATATTTTTCATAAGTTTTCAGATTTTTTGGACTAAAAATAAATTTTCTATGATTTTTTGAAATTTAAAACAATTAAAATATAAAAATCAGAAAAAGAAAATAAAATTTAAATATGTGGACCATTGGATGAGAGTCAAAACACGTTAGTAATCAAATCCAAGGGATCTTCCGCGCTGTGCATATCACGGTCATTAGTGAATATTGTACAAGATTATTAATTAAATTAGAATTTGAAAAATACAGATGGCGGCGCGCCTTCCTTGTTTGGAAGATGACACGTTGGTCATCTTCAACCTCCAGCCATCACGAATTTTAGGTCTCTCAAACTGTAAAATCAGAAGCTCAGACCTATGCCATTCACTTCATCTCTTCAAGACGAAGACAAACACACCCTCGCGTCAAATTTATATAAATTGTAGCTCAAGCAATTTGGAACGAAAGTTTTGAAAAAGGGATTTGAAATTTCATGGTCAAAACGTGTTTCCAGTGAAAGGTGAGTGTTGCGACTAGAACCAGAGCAATGAGAGCAACACAATGATATCAAAGTTTTGAAGAATTGATGAAGGAATCTACCTAATAAAGTTGAGTTGCAGAGCTCTGAAACTGGACTTCTATGGAGTAGTATAGGGCCTGATTCTTGAATGTAATTATATGGTTAGCTTTAGGGTAGATTATGGAAGGTGAATTGATGAAAAAATTAGATTGAAAAAAGGTCGAGAATGGATTTTGAAGTTGCTGAATTTTGAGTTGTGAAACAAGTTTAGAAGGGTGATTTTGGCTATCCATGCTTGGGAAACTGAATGTGATAGTTCATGTATTTATAGGAGAAGCGTGTGGGATCAAAAGAAAGAGTGAATGATGCGTTTTGGAGGGAAATCATGCACACCTGATGCACGAGTGAAGTGTGATACAAACTTCATCAAAACTCATCCAATTCTTGCGTTTTGATGTGCTAAACAAATATGGAACTTCACTAAACATGTTTAGAGGCAAAAAAGCATGAAAAACTTGTGATTAGAGGCTACATTATGGATTTCAAAATTCTGACTTGGTGAGAAATTCAATTTCAAAGTGCTAACTTCTGACCAATGGCATTTTCAACTCAAGGGGTCTTAGGGCATGATTCTTGATGCTTTAGAAAGATGAGGTTACAAGCTTTGCAATGGAAAAAAGAATGGAGTTAAATGGATTCTTGAGCTGAAAGTTACATTGAGTAAAAGTTGGAGGAAAAGGGTTGACTTTCCATACTTAGAAATATTTCAAATTCTTCTTCAAAAATGACCTATAATCTTTTGCATCCAAACATGGCCTTCCACTTGGAATTTGTTCTTGACCAAAAAAGATGGCATGAATTAGACCTCTTGAATGACACTTTGAAACTTGAGTCATTCAAAATATCCAAAATTTGACCAAGTTATGACTTGTTGAACTTGGCAAAAAATCATGAAATGACCTATAATCCTTTAAATCTTTAAGGAAACTTCCATCCATTTTCCCACTTTGCACATAAAAGAAGGAATAAAGTTCACATCTTCAAGATCATTATGGGAAAATAACGGACTCAAGGTGATAAAAATTGACCAAGTTATGGCCATTTGAAGTCACTCATGTAAAATTGTGGATTCATCTGGATGACTTGTAATCTTTCTTCTTCACCAAGTTTCTTCCACATGAAAACTCCTTGGAACTTTTGAAGTGATTTGTTAATAAACCTTTGAAGAGAATGATGTACTTGGAATCACTCAAAAATACCAAAAGGTGAGCAAGATGTACTCCTTTGAAGTTCAAAACCCTAGCTCCTAGATCAAGAAAATGCTTTGAGGAACTTTGACAAGTTTGAACAAACTTCTTATACCAATATTTTGCTTTGTGAATATAAGTTGTTGAGGATGATAATGAGGACTCATAGCCACCAAAACCACTTCCATATCTTGAAATTTGATAGAAATATGCCCTTGTGACCAATAGGAACAAGGCATTGTTCAAACATGACAACTTCTCCAATCAACCCCTTGTACTTTTGAGTCAAATCTAATAACCTTGAAATGTGATGAACCAAAGCAACCTTGCCATGCCAATTCTTCCAAAACTAATCCAATGGTGAGGTTTGAACTTCTCAAGCTGTATTGACTAGGACATGGAAATAAACTCATGAACCCATGGGGTAGCTTGTTAAATCTCATTTCCTTCATCTACATGGATAACAAGAAAGACAAAACAACATTGCATTTTATTAGTTAAATGAAGAAAACAAAACAATATTTATGATCACAAAAGGAACATAAGTCAAGGTGCTTGGTAATCCCTCAAAAAGGGAAAAACTAAATGTAGGGAGGGGAACCAAGAATCCTAGTGTGATCTTGTTGTGAGTGAATCAAAATGATATGATGAAGGGATCTTAGGGGTAAAAATTGGGGTACAACAGTTGCCCTTATTTAAGTTTCTTCTATCCGGAGATACGAAGGTTAAAAATCTTCGTGTCGACGCGATCGAAGATACTTAAATATAAAACAAACCCTATTTTTGGCCCTAAGATACCATGCAAATGCTTATGATCATGGATGCATATGAACAGGACCAAAGATACGTAAAATAACATTGGGAATGTAACAATAATAAAGAAACAAAGGAGCACCCCCACCAGGAAAATAAATCACTGGTGGACCCAAAGAACTGAATTAGAGAGGATGGTAGAATGGTCAAAGGACATACCAACTTCTACTGAAGGCGAAGCTACCAACGTTTACTGAAGCCAGAGAGAAAGATAACAAACATTGACGTTCACTTCCAATGTCCTACCAACTTTTACTGAAGGTAGAAAGAGAAAATATCATATCACCTCCGTTCAGTGACGATGAACTACGAACGTTCACTGAGGGTAGCAAAAAGATAACAAATACCGATGTTCACTGCCGATGGTCTACCAACTTTCACTGAAGGTAGAAAGAGAAAATATCATAGCATCACTGTTCACTGACGATGAACAACCAACGTTCACTGAGGGTAGAAAAAATATAACAAACACCGACGTTCACTACCAATGGTCTACCAACTTTCAGTGAAGGTAGAAAGAGAATATATCATAGCATCGTCGTTCACTGATGATGAACTACCAACGTTCACCGAGGGTAGCAAAAAGATGACAAACACCAACATTCACTGCCGATGGTCTACCAACTTTCACTGAAGGTAGAAAGAGAATATATCATAGCATCGCCGTTCACTGACGATGAACTACCAACGTTCACTAATGGTAGCAAAAAGATAACAAACACCGACGTTCACTGCCGATCGTCTACCAACTTTCACTGAAGGTAGAAAGAGAATATATCATAGCATCGCCGTTCACTGACGATGAACTACCAACATTCACTGAGGGTAGCAAAAAGATAACATATACCGACGTTCACTGTCGATGGTCTACCAACTTTCACTGAAGGTAGAAAGAGAATATATAATAGCATCACCGTTCACTGACGATGAACTACCAACATTAACTGAGGGTAGCAAAAAGATAACAAGTTTCCCCAAGATTCTGGTGTTTCACCTAGAATGGGTCTCAACTTCTTCTTTAACCAAGGCACTTCGCCTGGAAAGGATAATATATAAGCTGTCTCAAATAAAGAGACTTGCTACTTGTTGTCACAGAGGGTTGTAAAAAGAGATGGCTTTTTGGGAAGGAGGTATGACTTCCTAGGGAGATGCCATGATACTCTTGCTGAAGGGATAAAGTCTTCTTGTGCAAAATAAATGCACCAACCAAAACTTGGGGTTTTCAGCAATCCAAAGTGAATAACATTGTTGGGGAACCACAGATCCAAACCCAAAATAAACTGGAATGAAACAGTCAACCAGAATACATCCTTTGAGAAATAAACTCAAGAGGGAAAACCAAGTCCATCCAAACAAGGAGCTGTACCGGAAAGCTTAAGAAAAATTATTCTATGAGGGACAACTCAGTAGGGAAATTGAAAGAATATATGTTTTCTTCTTAAGTCCAACACTCTAGTGAAAAGAGGGCAACGTAACTCTGCAAAACAAGGTAATATGTCAGTAAAACTATTTACAAATGTCAATGAACAATGACTTGCCAATTTTATCTATGCATGATGTATGCATGAATGTATGAGTGTTATCGTGTGCATGCTGACAAAACAGATACACAACATTGGGAACAACCAATCAAAACCGCCTCGGGCACTACAACGCTCGGCTAAACTTCATCCAAGATGATCATTCCAAGAAAGGTAGAGGCCAGATGAAGAAACAAAACCTACTGTCTGCTTTAACTTTATTGAGGAGAAACATAATCCGGAGGTAGACAAATCAAACGGATACCTGGATAGAACATCCTTCATCAGGATTCATCGGGGAAACCAGTGTTTTTCAAAAGTAACATGCCTACTGGAGATTGCAAGATCAATCTTAAAATAAATAAGACTGACACCGAAACATCCAAACTTCGTTGGGGAATTCAGGCCTACTTCATTGGAGAAAATGCGGATTGAAACTTCACATCATGAAAAATAAATAAAGAGGAGAAATGAATCCTAACTTGACCGAGGATACTGGAATTATAAACCCGATACGGCGAAAACATCCCGAGTAGACATTCCCGAGGGGAACAAAAGCTTCACAAAACAACTGGAGTTTATCCATTCCTGGGATCACCAATTTTGTTGTCATTGTTTCATCACAAATCTCAAAGTAAAAGTGAATTTTAAAAATCTTTTTTTTTTGAAAAATCAATTTTGTTATTTAATCTCTTCACTTTGAAAGTTATTATCAGTAATAAATGGGGTATTTGCAAGCTAAATAAAATAAGAAATATAAATAATTGGGTAAAAGCTCGAATTTCATTAATAGAATGGTAGTCTGCGAATGGCGAGACTGCATAAATGATTACAAAGTTTGAGAAATGGTAATACATAATGGAAAAGATACATTGAGATACAATGACCACTACCCCCCCTAACAAATTTTGAAATCCTGAGCAGTAGCTTTTGTTGAAGTATGGTGAGGATCCGAGAAGATTGTTGCTTCAATGATCAAGTCTTGTCTGACGTAGTTACTTGCCAAGAAAATCCCTAACTTTTTCCTAAGCTGCCCTTGCGGGTTTTCAACTTAGCAAGTTGTTCTTTTATTTCTTTAAGCGAAGTATTTCTTGACTGCGTCAGCGTTCATGGGACGTGGGAAATCCTCGCCATCCATAGTTTCAATAATTAATGCACCGCCAGAGAAAGCTTTCTTGACAACATATGGGCCTTCAAAATTGGGAGTCCATTTGCCCCTAGAATCAGTGTTGAAAGACATGATCTTCCTGAGCACGAGGTTGCCTTCTCTGAATTCACGAGGTTTAACCTTTTTATCAAAAGCTTTCTTCATTCTTCTTTGATATAACTTGCCATGACATAAGGCTGTCATTCTCTTCTCCTCAATAAAATTCAATTGGTCAAACCTGTTCTGGACCCATTCAGCCTATGTTAACTTGGTTTCCATTATCACACACACTGAGGGAATCTCTACCTCGACTAGGAGTACAACTTCCATTCCATACACTAAGGAGAACGAGGTTGCTCCTGTTGAAGTGCGGACAAATGTTCGATATCCATGCAGAGCAAAAGGGAGCATTTCATGCCAATCCTTATAAGTAATAACCATTTTCTGGATAATTCTCTTGATATTCTTATTAGCAGAGTCAACAACCCCATTCATCTTTGGCCTGTATGGAGATGAATTGTGATGGACAATCTTGAATTCTTCACACAGTTCTGTCATCATATTATTGTTCAAATTCAAACCATTGTCAGTGATGATTCTGCTCGGCACACCATATCGACATATAAGGTTATTCTTAATGAAGCGCACAACCACTGGCTTAGTAACATTGGCATATGAAGCAGCTTCCACCCACTTGGTGAAGTAATCAATTGCTACCAAGATAAAACAGTGCCCATTCGAAGATTTGGGTTCTATCATCCCAATTATGTCAATACCCCACATAGAGAAAGGCCACGGGCAGGAAATCACATTGAGAAGTGTCGGAGGCACATGAACCTTGTCTGCGTAAATCTGGCATTTATTGCACTTCTTTGCAAATTTGTAACAGTCAGATTCCATTGTCAGCCAATAATAACCTGCCCTTAGCATCTTTTTAGCCATCAAATGTCCATTGGCATGAGTGCCAAATGAACCCTCGTGAATCTCATGCATCAAGATGTCTGCTTCGTGTCTATCCACGCATCCGAGCAAGACCATGTCATAATTTCTCCTGTATAACACATTTTCATTGAGGAAGAAACTGTCTGCCAATCTTCTCAATGTTTTTCTATCTTTCTTCGACGCACCAATCGGGTACTCCTAAGTCTGAAGAAAATTCTTGATATCATAATACCAAGGTTTTTCATCTGCTACCTCCTCTGTTATAAACACATGAGCGGGCCTATCCAGCCGTCAAACCGTAATTCAAAATTGCTTTGACTTTATCAGGTTCCACTTAGATTCCTTCCTAGCTAACAATGAAACCCAACAACTTCCCTGATCGAACACCGAAGGTGCATTTATTTGGATTCAAGCGGAGACAATACTTCCTCAAACGCTGAAACAACTTCAACAAATCTTCTATATGCCCTTCTTCAGTATGGGATTTGGAAATCATATCATCAACATATTCTTCAATTTCCTTGTGCATCAGATCATAGAATATGGTTGTCATAGCCCTCTGGTATGTTGCACCAACGTTCTTCAACCCGAAGGGCATCACTCTGTAACAGAATGTTCCCCAGGGTGTGATAAAATTTGTTTTTTCCATGTCCTCTGGAGCCATTCTTATTTGATTATACCCAGAAAATCCGTCCATGAACGAGAATACTTTGAATTTTTTTGTGCTATCTACTAACATGTCAATATGTGGCAATGGAAAATCATCTTTTGGACTAGCTTTATTTAGATCTCTGTAATCTACGCACATGCGGACTTTTCCGTCTTTTTTCGGTACTGGGACAATGTTGGAAATCCATTAAGGATACACTGACGTCACAAGAAAACCAGCATTAATCCACTTTAGAACCTCCTATTTGATCTTTACTGCCATATCTGGCTGAGTTCTTCTCAACTTTTGTTTAATTGGCGGACACTCTGGCTTCAACGACAAACGGTGCTCGACAATATCTGTATCAAGACCAGGCATATCTTGGTAAGACCAAGCAAAAATATCCACATACTCCTTCAACAACTCAATTAATCTTCTCTTCACATTGGGATGCAGCGATGCTCCAATCTTGACTTCCTTTGGATCTTCTTCTGAACCCAAATTGATGACTTCCAAAGGCTCTTTATATGGCTGAATGGTATTTTCCTCGTGCTCAAGAAACCGTGAGACCTCTTATGGAATCTCATCATAATCTTTTTCTTTATCCCCAAACACAGGACATTCAAAGTTGGGAGAGGGTGCAGGGTCATTGTATTCAACGGGTTTTTTAATTAATCTGCACACATGATTTGTGATTGCTTTTAGAAACTGACACATATAACAAGTGATCATGCAGATTGAATTTCAGTTATTATTTATTTTGAAAGGTTTTTTCTGATTACCATTTTCCAGGAAAAAGCAAAAAATAAAGACATAATTCGGGAGGTAAAGACAACTTTTATTAAGGATCTTAAAAGTCACAGCAAATAGATAAGCCCTACAACATTAATACTTCCACCTTGGGCAGAGTGAAAGCTTTTCAAGAAAAAAAGATTAACAAATCAAATTACTTTGAAACATGTATGCAAGAGGGAACATCAATGGTGATCCAGTTCTGAACCCTGACTCCGTGCGTCACATAATTCGGCATTTCCTGCTCTGCTTCATCCTCCTCAACAACATTAACTCCGGAAATTGTTGGATGGAGGTAACCTCCACTGCGGAAAACATAATGATAGCTGCTCATAGTAGACTTTGACTTCAAACTTTCCCCTTTGCCATTCTTCGAAGAGAATCCCAACCAGTTTTGTTCTGTTCTTGTTCACGGGTGGATCCACAATTTGTCCCCAAACTTCATTATGACCCTTACGCACAACCTGTTGCGCATCCTTCAGCGAGACAATGGAATTCTCATTTCTCCTTATGTTGTCAATGGATAAGGCTTGGAACTGGGTTCCAACAGCAGCTTCATCCGCTTCTACAATGCTGAAAGAGGATAAAGGAGATATCAACAATGCCTGCTCCCCATTTATGATCTCTACCTTCCCTTCACACACAAACTTTAGCTTCTGGTGTAATGTTGAAGTGACAGCCCCTGCTTCATGTATCCACGGCCGTCCTAACAAACAACTATAAGCGGGAACGATGTCCATGACCTGGAAGGTTATCTGAAACAAATGTGGTCCTATATGGATAGGTAAGTCCACTTCACCGATGACAGATTTCCTTGAACCATCAAACGCTTTCACAATGATGCCACTAGGGTGCATAGGAGTTCCTTGATATTTCAACTTCATGAGAGTACTCCTCAGTATAACATTCAACGCGAATCCATTATCAATTAGTACATTGGATAGTGAATCATTCTTGCAGTTCATAGAGACGTGGAGGGCCAGGTTGTGATTCCTCCCTTCATTTGGCAATTCATCATCGTAGAACTCAAGTTATTACATGACATAATGTTTCCTATTACGCTGCTAAATTGATCTATTGGCATATCACTCTCCACAAAAGCTTGGTCTAGTACTCTCATCAAGGATTCTCTATGAGCAGAGGAGTTCATCAATAAAGCCAGGATATATATTTTCGAAGGAGTCTGCAGTAGCTGATCTACAATTCTATAGTCGCTCATCTTAATTATCTTCAAAATATCATCCACTTCTTTCTCTAATGTATCTCCACTCGTCTCTCTTGTAGCCTTCTTAGGTTCGTCATTCTCAGCAATTTTCTTTCCAGCAGCAACATCTCTCTAAACAACCGGCACAAACACACGACCGCTATGTGTCACCCTACTATTTTCAACTATATTTCCAACATCAGGCATCGACTGGATGGGAACTTCCACTCCATCTTCTAAGATTGTAGCGTTGTATTTGTAAGGTACAACCTTATCTGACTTGTAGGGGATAGGACCTGGAAAACTAATCACTAATGGGGCAACACCTGGCTTGCTATGATACTCCACTTCAAAATGGGAGGGTGCACCAAAACAAGGCACAATGACGTTCACCCCTTCTTC
Organism: Vicia faba; assembly: GCA_948472305.1. Classification (NCBI taxonomy): domain Eukaryota; kingdom Viridiplantae; phylum Streptophyta; class Magnoliopsida; order Fabales; family Fabaceae; genus Vicia; species Vicia faba. The sequence goes on along the minus strand of OX451737.1, from coordinate 558,433,436 downwards.
AATAAAATCAGTCATTAATAAGTCAATTCTAGAAAACAAATCTTCGTCTATAGAGAAATACTCATATGTGGAGGCATACTCTTCCTATGACTCTTCTTCCGTTAAACAAACCTCAACCATATCAACTTCATGGTAATCATCCCTCTGACCTGTGATCTTGATAGTTCCATTGTCTAACAACAACTGAACACCCTTCTTCATGATTGAACATCCTCAGGGGTCTCGACAACAAATTCGACAAGATCCATATTGGTGTTCCACCAGACCAGCCGTATGGTAGAAGGTAGCATGCAACCGCACGAGGTCCTCATTCATATACTCCACATCAAAAATTCTGAATTTACCAGGACATCTAGAAACCATGTTCACTTCCTCTTCATACTCTTACCTAGGCCTGATTATATGGATTAGGCCCTCATCCATCATCTCCTATAAATCAGCCTTTATCTTCTCGCAACCCTGTATGTTTGTACTGCAAATAGCACAACCAGAATGGTCATGCGTATAGTAGCTAAATTCCTAGAGGTCTGCATGCATTTTCACCAAATCTCCTCTAACCAGATTAATATCAAAGATCTGGAAGTCGCCTGGACAACCGACCACCATATTCATAGCATTTACTCCCCTGTGCTTGGGTAGAGGGTTATCTTTCACATTAGGTCCCACATCTTTGAAAGTTAGAACAACAGACTTTACCAATTTCTCTACCTCAGTCTTCAAAGGATAACAATTCTCAACATTATGCCCTGGTGCTCTTTGATGAAAAGCACATGTTTGGTTTGCCTTGTAATACCAAGGAAATGGTGATGGTACGACGGGAGGTGGTCGTGTTTGAACCAACTTCTTCTGAATCAATGCTGGTAATAGCTTTGTATAGCTCATGGGAATAGGGTCATAACTCTCCCTTCTCTGATTATACCCTTGATTCCCCTGCTGGGACGGTCTTTGATAAGTAACGGTAGTTGGAGCGACATTCATAATAGGAGTTACTGAGGCAACTTACTGATGATGCTGATAATTCCTTCTAGGAGCGTTTACCCTCATCTTTTGTATAACATCATTTGAATCTCCTTCTTTCTTCTTGGTAAACCCATAAGATGGCTTCTTTACACCTCTGGATCCTTCACTCTTTGTTAAACGACCTTCTCTTACAGCCTCTTCTAAGCGGATACCCATTCCTACCATCTTAGTAAAGTCACTTGGCGCACTTGCTACCATCCTCTCGTAGTAGAAAGCACCCATCATTTTCAAGAAAATCTTAGGCATCTCTTTCTCTTCCATGGGAGGAATCACTTGGGCGGTTAGCTCGTGCCATATTTGCGCATACTCTTTGAACGATTCCCTGTCTTTCTTAACCATGGCCCTAAGTTGGTCACTGTTAGGCGCCATGTCCATGTTGTACTTGTATTGTTTGATGAATGCTTCTCCCAAATCATTGAAAGTATGGATATTGGTGTTGTCCAAACTCATATACCACTTCAGCGCAGCACCGGTCAAACTATCTTGGAAGAAGTGAATCAGCAGACGTTGATCATCAGTATGGGTAGATATTCTCCTCACGTACATTACCAGATGAGCACGAGGGAAAGTGTTGCCCTTATACTTCTCAATTTCCGGAACTTTGAACTTAGAAGGTATCTTAACATTCGGGACCAAACATAGTTCATTCACATTCTGCCCAAATAGCTCTTTTCCCCTAAGGGCCTTCATCTCTCTTTGCATCTTGTCAAACTGCTCTTGAAAATCATCCATTCTGTCATAAAGACCCAAGTCTTCACTCGGCGGAGGGAAAGGACGACACACATCGTCATTAACAAACAGAACCATATTCACCGAAGGAGGCGCAGCAGGAACAGCATGCACCACAGGAGGTGCCGAAGTGACAATAGTCTGAACAACTGGAGTATCTTGAGTCCCAAGATTGAAAACTTCAGGTGCAAAATTTTATGGCATTCCCCATGGATAACCTTGAGGAATACGGTTTTGAATAACAGTTGGAATAGAAGATACGGGAATAATCAGAGCTTCAGTAGTTGCCCTTGTTGGTTGAGGTTAAACACTCGGTGGCTGATTCTGAGTAGCCACCAGAGCTTCCATCAGAGTAGTCAGATTGACCATGCCGACCTTTAAAGCAGAAACTTCCTCGCGCAGCTCACGATTCTCCTGTTCTAAGTTGTCCATCTTCTTTTTGAGATTAGCCCGAGTGTTGTAGTGATGAGTCAGCTTGCTGAACGAAGTAAAGAAGCTTGGTAAGACACTTGGGTATGCATAACAAATGCAAGAAATATGTGCAATATGATGTATGACATGTAATGCACATGACTATTTTTACTTTATTATTTAATATTTCAAGGGATTTAAAGTTTATAGACATATCGCAAACATCAAAGTAATAACGCTTTTGAAATACTGTAAATTTTTGTTATTATAATAACTCCAAAATGGATCACACTTTTCAATGATCCAAAGTACAAGATGAAAATAAAATCTAAAACCCTGAGAAAAAGAACTGATGGAGATCACTCTCTACGCCGGCGCTTCCCCGTGAGCCTGGAAATTTGAGCCTTCAACCTCTAGTTTTCTTCCACTTGGCAGATGGCAACCTCATTGCAATCATTTGAATCAAGAAGTGAGTGATCAGCACCTGGTTAAGGCTTAGGAGAAAATAAATCCCATTGCCTCTCCATAGACTCTACCGTTCGACTCTCAAGGATCTCAATCAAGTCATCTTTCTCCTTCAAGTCTTCTCTGTAGGAGCTCTCTAAAGTTTGGAACTTGTTCTTCCAATCATGTTGCCGCTCTTCTAGATCATCTAATAAGGGAGGAGTGGTCTTCACAAATATATCAGGCATGGGTGTCTCCCGGGTATATGGCATTTTTAACTGAATGGCTCTCGATCGGATCCATTGAAGATATGGCTCCAAAGAAACAGCACCCCTAGGTCCCAAATCCTTCCTACTCTTCTTATGAATGTGAAGCCAGGCCTTCCAAATCTGCTCCCTAACTTCCTCATGGTCTTCTCCTTCCTTCAGAAAGAAACTACTCAAATAAATACTATTCGGTTTATCCCTCATCGGATAACCAAGCTATCGCCGTGCAAGAACAGGGTTATAGTTAATTCCTCCCTTTGTACCAAGAAGAGGTACATTGGGGAAACTACCACAACTGTCAATAATCTCTATATCCTGGTTAGCTAGATGATACCAATCAATGTCTGAGTGAGTAAGTGCCATGATCTTAGGAGCCCAACGGGGTTCCTTCTTGACATCCCAAAAAGCATAAGACTGAGGCATATGAGAGATAAACCACCGATACAATAGAGGCGTGCAACAAATAATCATCCCCCCATGATAAGAATTCCGAAGATGAATAGAGTAATAAGCATCACCCAATAAGGTAGGAACTGGGTTTCCAATGATGAAGATCCTGATAGTATTAATGTCAATAAACTTGTCCACGTTAGGAAATAAGAACAACCCATAAGAAAGTAGAGAAAAGATGGCCTCAAAAGCGACTGTACTCTTCATCCTGCCAAAGTAACGAGATTTCTCCAATAAGAACTGAGCTGGTAATCCTCTAATCCCTCCTTTGTTTGTCATATGAACTTCCACCTCTGATTTCCCCAGATGAATCAAAGCAGCAATCTCAGGTGGTTTTGGCTCACCCTCCAAACCAGTAAAAGGAACACGATCACTCCTTAGTGTAGGCATCAACTGATAGTCGGGAAAAGTAAAGTAATGACACATCGGATCATAGAACTGGAACACAGTCGAGAGAATACCCTCCTTCATCTTCAGCTTCATGAGAGGAATATTGGATCCATACTTCTTCCGAAAGTCTGCAGAACATTCGATATCTGGAATTAGACTGATCAACTCATCTATCTTAGAATCCTTGAAACTGTATTTCCCAGTCTTTCTCTTTCTAGAATCCGTGGTTAGAAAGTACCTGAGATATTCACAAATAGTCAACCTTTAAATCCCTTAAAATATGGTTTTCTTCAAAAGATGCTTATGAGTGCATGGATGCATGATGGAGCAATCACACACAAGATCACACATATAGGGTTCATAGGTTCAACGTCACGAGCATGAGGTCGAATGTACTACCCATAAGGTATTGGTCTAAAAGTTCTTACCTGCCGAACAAGGTTCTAGAGGTTCCCAGAGTCTACATCCTTCCTTAGGATATTACCAACTTCCTGATTAACTCAGTAATAAGTAATATTCTCAAGAAAGACTCGTCCGAGCATAGTATCGCATGACAACTATTTCCGGATTACTCCGTCATAGTTTCCGCACTACACCTAAAAGGCCAAGATGGGTTTGGTATTCTATGGTCCTCAGCTTCAGCAGGCTCCCAGGTCGAAAGCAGTACGTCTTCCCGATTACTCGGTAAATGACACTACAGTCAAAGGGGCCTCCACTGAGTGGGGGATATGATGCCTCCTTTTTTGGGATTACTCCCTCAAAGTTAACATGGCTATACCGCCCGTCCTATCTTAAAGTTTTCCCATGTTCGGGTATAGGACTTATGAGTAATCACCAAGCACCCTGAAAACCAGGAAAATCCAGACAATCATATATACAACATATAACACAAAAAACAGTAATAGCACATATACAAATATAAACAAAGATAGGCTTAACCCACTTAGGGATGGACCAGCAAGAGGTCAATCTTTCCCCAGTGAAGTCGCCATTTTTCTGTAGTGGTAGAAATGTTCAAGACTAAGCCATTGGATTGACTAGACTTTATACAAATCAAAATAAAAACCGCCACCGCGCTTTATTGTTTCCAAAGGAATGGGAAAAGAGCGAATAACCCAAAAAGAGGGGGAAAGATTCAAGGTAAGGGGGGTGGTTATGCAAAGGGGAGGTATTAGCACCCTAAACATCTACGGTACTCCGCAGAAGCCTCTTTGTAAAATCTGTATATTTTGGCTATAAAAATGTTGTATATATAAAAAAAATTGATGGTGGAGGTGAGGAAAGAAATTAATTTATTTTATAGTTTTTGCACCCGCCGCGGTTGCGAACCTTTAGTGCCTACGTACCACCTTTTCGTGCAATAGGGGATCAGGGTACACGTAGTTCTTATTTTAAAAATTTAAAACACAAATGCGTTGGTTAATTTTATGAGATAAAACATCATCGTCATTGTCCGTGTGGAAAATATACCTACTACCCACAATCATGAGAAAGGAGAATTTGCATCATCTCAAAGTGTAGGATATGGCTTGGATTTCAAAATCAACAAGGCCTCTCTCAACACCCAAGTGGAAAATATCTCTATTCACTACATATTGTAGAAGTATAGTTGTTTGCATCACTACAAGGATTGACAAGAGTTCATCCTTTTGAGAAAAATTTAAAGATAAAAAAAAGCCAAAATAGCAAAATGGTTTGAAATGAGATTGATTGACTTTTAGTCATTTCACAAAAAATTTCATAGTATTATTAAGTTGATTTGAGTTCATTTATAAAAAGAATTTTGAAGATGCATGAACATAAGTCCAAGTTTATTATAAAAATGGTTTAAGTTCAAAAACAAGAAGAGTTTTCAAAAAGGGGGAAGAAGATTTTTGAAATTAAAGAAGATGGGAAGAGAAGAAGAGACTATATTAAAGCATAATATAAAAGCTAGGGATAAGAATCATCTAACCAACAAGAAGCCAATACTTGGCATTATGAGCCAAGATAGAATTTCCATTCCTTGGATTGAAACCAATCAAGCAAGAAAATACTAGACCTCCTGAGATAACCAAACTTTAAGTGTATTAAGTCTTCACAAAAAATTGGGCAGAGTAACGGCTGTATATGGGGGAATTCCAGATTACAAACAAAGGGTGTAATCACAAAAAACCTGCGCACAAAAACAAACAAGCAACCCAATGTCTTGAGGTAAACCTCAAGAACTCTAGACAAAATAATCAGATAAGATCACAGGGTCTCCAAGAAAGGTCAAGGTTTCTAATCCTAATCCTAGGATCACAAGGACTCCAAGAGAGGTCAAGGTTTCTAATCCTAGGTCAAGGTTTCTAATCCTAAGTCCAAGAATCGGGACAAAATTTAGCGCTATGTTAAGAAATCGTAAGTGGACTTATATAGAAGTCGCACCTATTTTAAGGTCGGTCAATAGCAATCTATGGATCATTTATTTTGAGACATGATATAGAAATCATGCTCCAACAACATTTAGTGCAATAAGAAAGGGATGAGATGAAGAGGGATTGAGAAAAAAATATACAAACCACATTTGAATTAAATTTTAATCAAACTATTATTAAAATCATTCATCCATTTTTGTGGAGTTAAACTCAACACCATGGATCCAATGATGTTAATAAAGTTCATGATCCAAAATCTAACCCAAGATCAGCCAGAAAATAATCACAAAATAATATCACATTTAATATACACAAAAAGGGTTTTAAAAATGTTTTTAAAAAAGAAAATAATGATAAAAATATCAAATATGTTCAAATTAATCAAGAAATGAAAGTAAGACCATAGAAAAATCAGAAAAAGGCTCAAATAAATTTACAAATTTTTTGGTAATTGTTAAAAGTCAGAAACTATTTTTAAAATTAAAATAAATGGGTAAAATAAATAAAAAATGGTAAGAAATAATAAAGTTAGAAACAAAAATAAAATAAGGTCACCAATATTTGTCACAATATCATTGGATCATTCCATAATTTTTCTAGAATTTAAAAATGTATAAAAGTATTTTTAAACATTTAAAACAAATCAAATAAGTTTAAAATTCATAAAAAATACCAAAACACAAAATTAAAGTGTGAAAAAATAAAAATCAGAAAGAGAATAATCAAAAATATTTTTCATAATTTTTTCAGATTTTTTGGACTAAACATGAATTTTCTATGATTTTTTGAAATTTAAAACAATTAAAATATAAAAATCAGAAAAAGAAAATAAAAGTAAAATATGTGGACCATTGGATGAGAGTCAAAACACGTTAGTAATCAAATCCAAGGGATCTGGCGCGCTGTGCATATCATGGTCATTAGTGAATATTGTACATGATCATTAATTAAATCAGAATTTAAAAATGCAGATGGCGCGCCTTCATTGGTTGGAAGATGACACATTGGTCATCTTCAACCTCCATCCATCACGAATTGCAGGTCTCTCAGACTGTAAAATCAGAAGCTCAGACCTATGCCATTCGCTTCATCTCTTCAAGACGAAGACAAACACACCCTCACACCAAATTTATATAAACTGTAGCTCAAGCAATTTGGAAGGAAAGTTTTGAAAAGGGATTTGAAATTTCATGGTCAAAACGTGTTTCCAGTGAAAGGTAAGTGTTGCGACTAGAACCAGGGAAATGAGAGCAACACAATGATATCAAAGTTTTTAAGAATTGATGAAGGAATCTACCTATTAAAGTTTAGTTGTAGAACTCTGAAACTGGACTTCTATGGAGCAGTATAGGGCACGATTCTTGAATGTAATTATATGGTTAGCTTCAGGGTAGATTAAGGAAGGTGAATTGATGAAAAAATTGGATTGAAAAAAGGTCGAGAATGGATTTTGAAGTTGCTGAATTTTGAGTTGTGAAACAAGTTTGGCAGGGTGATTCTGGCTATCCAAGCTTGGGAAATTGAATGGGATAGTTCGTGTATTTACAGGAGAAGCGAATGGTATCAAAAGGAAGAGTAAATGATGTGTTTTGGAGGGAAATCGTGCACACCTGATGCACGAGTGAAGTGTGATACAAACTTCATCAAAACTCATCCAATTCATGCGTTTTGACGTGCTAAACAAATCTGGAACTTCACTAAACATGTTTAGAGGCAAAAACGCGTGGAAAACTTGTGATTAGAGACCACATTATGGATTTTAAAATTCTGACTTGGAGAGAAATTCAATTTCCAAGTGCCAACTTCTGACCAATGACATTTTCAACTCAAGGGGTCTTAGGGCATGATTCTTGATGCTTTAGAAAGATGAGGTTACAAGCTTTGCAATGGAAAAAGAATGGAGTTAAATGGATTCTTGAGCTGAAAGTTACATTGAGTCAAAGTTGGAGAAAAAGGGTTGACTTTCCATACTTAGAAATTTTTCAAATTCTTCTTCAAAAATGACCTATAATCTTTTGCATCCGAAGATGGCCTTCCACTTGGAATTTGTTCTTGACCAAAAAAGATGGAATGAAGTAGACCTATTGAATGACACTTTGAAACTTGAGTCATTCAAAATATCTAAAATTTGAGCAAGTTATGACTTGTTGAAGTTGGCAAAAAATCATGAAATAACCTATAATCTTTTGCATCTTTAAGGCAACTTCCATCCATTTTCCCACTTTGAACATAAAAGAAGGCATAAAGTTCACATATTCAAGATAATTATGGGAAAATAATGGACTCAAGGTGATAAAAATTGACCAAGTTATGGCCATTTGAAGTCACTCATGTAAAATTATGGATTCATCTGGATGACTTGTAATCTTTCTTCTTCACCAAGTTTCTTCCACATGAAAACTCCTTGGAACTTTTAAAGTGATTTATTAATAACCCTTTAAAGAGAATTATGTCCTTGGAATAACTCAAAAATACCAAAAGGTGAGCAAGATGTACTCCTTTGAAGTTCAAAACCCTAGGTCCTAGATCAAGAAAATGCTTTGAGGAACTTTTACAAGTTTGAACAAACTTCTCGTACTAATATTATTTCTTTGTGAATAGAAGTTGTTGAGGATGATAATGAGGACTCATAGCCACCAAAACCGCTTACATATCTTTAAATTTGATAGAAATATGCCCTTGTGACCAATAGGAACAAGGCCTTGTCCAAACATGACAACTTCTCTAATCAACCCCTTGTACTTTTGAGTCAAATCTAATAACCTTGAAATGTGATTAACCAAAGCGACCTTGCCATGCCAATTCTTAAAAAACCAATCCAATGGTGAGGTTTGAAATTCTCAAGCTGCATTGACTAGGGCATGGAAATAAACTCATGAACCCATGGGGTAGCTTGTTAAATCTCATTGCCTTCACCTACATGGATAACAAGCAAGACAAACCAACATTGCATTTTATTAGTTAAATGAAGAAAACAAAACAATATTCATGATCACAAAAGGAACATAAGTCAAGGTGCTTGGTAATACCTCAAAAAGGGCAAAATTAAATGTAGGGAGGGGAACCAAGAATCCTAGTGTGATCTTGTTGTGAGTGAAGCAAAATGGTATGATGAAGGGATCTTAGGGGAAAAAATTGGGGTACAACACATATTTGTTGCTTTGATCTTTAAAATCAATAATAAAAGTTTTCTTTGATTCCCAAATTATGTCTTTATTTTCTGATTTTTATTGGAAAATGGTAATCAGAAAAATATTTTCAAAATAAATAATAACTATAAATGAATCTTCATAATCACTTGCTATTTGTGTTAGTTTCTAAAAGCAATCCTAAATCATATGTGCAGATTAATTAAAAAACTCTTTGAGTAATATGACCCTACACCCTCTCCCAAAATTGAATATCCTGTATATGTGGCCGAAGAAGAAGAATATGATGAAATCCCAGAAGAGGTTTCACGGTTGCTTGAGCGTGAGGAAAGTACCATTCAGCCATATAAAGAGTCGTTAGAGACGATTAATTTGGATTCAGAGGAAGATCCGAAAGAAGTTAAGATTGGAGCATTGCTTAATCCCGACGTAAAGAGAAGGTTGATTGAATTTTTGAAAGAGTATGTGGACATCTTTGCTTGATCATACCAAGACATTCCTGGTTTGGATACTGATATTGTGGAACATCGTTTGCCGCTAAGGCCAGAATGCCCGCCAATCAAGCATAAATTACGAAGAACTCACCCTGATATGGCAGTGAAAATAAAAGAAGAAGTTTTAAAGCAAATTAATGCCAATTTTCTTGTGACATCAGTGTACCCTCAGTGGATTTCTAATATTGTCCCAATACCAAAGAAATACGGAAAAGTTTGCATGTGAGTTGATTATAGAGATTTAAACAAAGGTAGTCTAAAAATGACTTTTCATTGCCACATCTTGATATGTTGGTTAACGGTACAAAAAAATTCAAAGTGTTCTCGTTCATGGACGGATTTTCCGGATATAATAAAATTAAAGTGGCTCTCGAGGACATGGAAAAAATAACATTTATCACACCCTGGGGAACATTCTGTTACAAAGTGATGCTCTTCGGGTTGAAGAACGCTGGTGCAACGTACCATAGGGATATACAACCCAATTCCATGATCTGATGCACAAAGAAATTAAGGTATATGTTGATGATATGATTTCCAAATCCTAGACTGAAGAAGGGCATATAGAGGATTTGTTTAAATTGTTTCAGTGTTTGAGGAAGTATCGTCTCCGCTTGAATCTGAACAAATGCACCTTTTGTGTCCGATCAGGAAAATTGTTAGGTTTCATTGTCGTCCAGAAAGGGATTGAAGTTGATCCTGATAAAGTTAAGGAAATTCAAGAAATGTCAGTTCCAAGAACTGAAAAGCAAGTTAAATGCTTCTTTGGGCGATTGAATTACATTTCCAAATTTATTTCCCATATGACTGCAACGCGTGAACAAATCTTTAAGTTGGTAAAGAAATATCAAGGTTGTGTGTGGATAGATTATTTCCAAAGGGAATTTGAAAGTATTAAAGAGTATCTGCTTGAACGTCCTATCTTGCTCCCGCCTATTGAAGGAAAACCATTGATTATGTATCTAACAGTGTTAGATAATTCTATGGACTGTATTTTGGGACAACAAGATGAAATTGGGAGAAAAGAATATGCCATTTATTATCTCAGTAAGAAGTTTATCGATTGTGAGTCGCAGTATTATATGCTGGAAAAAACCTGTTGTGCTTTGGCTTGAGCGAAAAAATGGTTGCGACAATATATGTTGAATCATACTACTTGGTTGATTTTCAAAATGGATCCAATTATGTATATTTTTGAAAAGCATTCTCTTACTAGAAGAATTTCCCGTTGGAAGATGCTGTTGTCTGAATATGTTATTGAATACCGTGAAGATGTGAAAAACACAAGAAGGGGGGGTTGAATTGAAAAACTTAAATCAAAAGGCTTGACAACACAATATTTTTATCCTGGTTCGTTTGATCTCAAACTACTCCAGTCCACCCTTCAAGGTGATTTCGCCTCTCTCCAACGAGGTCTTAATCCACTATTCTCAAAGGATTACAATAGCTACTTTAACAACTGTTAAAGTCTTCTTGAGTACAACCACAATCCGGTTAATCTCAAGGAACTTCTTTTACAAATGATTGAACAATTGTGTGTTGTTGTTTTCTTACAAAACTGTATATCACAACTGTGATAATTACACAAAATAAGCTTAGAATAAAATGAATTTGCTAAAGCTTTGAATATGCTTGGTTTGGATAGCTTGGCAAATTGATGAGTGCGTACGTACGTTCTTCTTTTCACAAGCAGACCTGTTTATATAGGCAAGCAAGGATACATTGTCCATAAAGCAGGTTTAATGATAATAATGCACTTTCCTTTTGTAGAAGATCTTTGTCTGAAGAAATCCGTTAGCAATTAATTTTGTCTTGAATAATCAGTAACGCTTCAGAGTCTTCTTAGTAAACTTGCTGATAACGCTTCAGAGTCTTCTTAGCAAACTTGCTGATAACGCTTCAGAGTGTTGATGACTTGGTAAAGATGTCTTTGATCAGAGTCAGAGTGTATTTGTTTAGGCGCAGATTCTGGTCATCAACTTTCAGTGTATAATCTGGTAGCTTCAGCGTGTAGCACATATTGCTGATCTTCTGATGCTGATTCCATCAGAACTTCTGCATATACAAAACATAATTTCTAAGGAGCATAATTGTTCTTTGTATATATCTTGAAATAATTTTATTCTTTGTATTTTGTTATCATCAAAACTCTATTCAAGGGTTGTAGAATCAAACTATGTTCTAACATACCGTACTCAGAAGGCTATAAAAAGTAGTGTGTTGGCAGATTATCTTGCTCACCAACCGATTGATGATTACCAGTCTATTAAATATGATTTCCCTGATGAAGATGTGATGTTTTTAAAGATAAAAGATTGTGATGAACCTTTGCCCGTGGAAGGTCCTGATCCTGAATCTGGGTTGGGTATGGTATTTGATGGAGCTATGGACGCTTATGGGAAAGGAATTGGCATCGTGATTATAACTCATCTCGGGTCACATATCTCTTTGACTACAAGGTTAGCATTTGATTGCACCAATAACATGGCAGAGCATGAAGCTTGTATCATGGGTCTCGAGGAGGCTATTGATCTCAAAATTAAAATTCTAGATGTGTATGGCGATTAAACTTTGGTAATAAATCAGATTAAAGGAGAGTGGGATACTCGTTACCCTGGCTTGATTCCCTACAAAGAATATGCTAGAAGATTATTACCTTTCTTTAATAAATTTTAATTCCATCATATTCCCAGAGATGAAACTCAGATGGAAGATTCTTTGGCCACTCTGGGTTCTATATATCAAGTAAATACTTAGAACGATGTGCCTCGTATCATAGTGCGACATCTGGATTGGCCGGCTCATGTGTTTGCAGTAGAGGAAACGTCAGACGAAAAACCTTGGTATTATGATATCAAGCATTTTCTCCAGACTAAGGAATACCCGATTTGTGGGTCAAAAAAAGATAGAAAGACATTGAGAAGGTTGGAAGGCATCTTTTTCCTCAATGAAGATGTGCTATACAAAAGAAATTATGACATGGTCTTTCTTAGATGCGTGAATAGACACGAAGCAGACATGTTGATGCATGAAATTCATGAAGGCTCCTTTGGCACTCATGCCAATGGATTCGACGGAAAAAAAGATGCTAAGGGCATGTTACTATTGGATAACAATGGAATCTGACTGTTATAAATTTGCAAAGAAGTTCCATAAATTCCATATTTATGCTGACAAAATTCTTGTGCCTCCGACACTTCTCAATGTTATTTCTTCCCCGTGGCCTTTCTCTATGTGGGGTATTGGCATGATTAGAATGATTGAACCTAAGGCGTCAAATGGACATCGTTTTATCTTGGTGGCAATAGACTACTTCACCAAATGGGTATAAGCAACTTCATATGCTAATGTTACTAAGCAGGTGGTAGTGCTCTTTATCAAAAATAATTTTATATGTCGGTATAGTGTGCCGAGAAGGATTATGACTAACAACGGCTTGAATATGAATAACAAGATGATGACATAACTTTGTGAATAATTCAAGATTGTCCATCACAATTCATCTCCTTACAGGCCACATATGAATGGGGCTATTGAAGCTGCTAATAAAAACATTATGAAGATCATCTAGAAGATGGTTGTTACCTATAAAGATTAGCATGAAATGCTCCCTTTTACTTTTAATGGATATCGTACATTTGTCCGCACTTCAACAGGGGCAACCTCGTTCTCTGTTGTGTATGGTATGGAAGCAGTGCTCCCTCTTGAGATTGAGATTCCCTCTTTATGCGTGATAATATAAACCAAATTGTCAAAGGTTGAATGGGTCCAGAAGAGGTTTGAAAATTTGAATTTGATTGAAGAAAAGAGAATGGAGGCCTTGTGTCATGGCCAATTATACCAAAAGAGAATGAAGAAAGCTTTTGATAAGAAGGTCAAGCCTCGTGAATTCAGAGAAGGCGACCTCGTGCTCAGAAAGATCATGTCTTTTAACGCTGATTCTAGGGGAAAGTGAACTCCCAATTTTGAAGGCCCATATGTTGTCATGTCCCATGTCCCATGAATGTTGATGCAGTCAACAAATACTCTCCTAAAGATATGAAAGAACAGCTCGCTAAGTATAAAACCCGAAAAGGTGGCTTAGGCAAAAAATAGCGTCTCGGTAGGCTGAAAACCCGAACGGGCGGTCTAGGAAAAAGTAAGAGACATAAACAAAATAAATGTTCCCTCTAGGTTGAAAACCCACAAGGGAAACTTAGGAAAAAGTTAGGGATTTTCTTGGCAAGTAACTGCGTCAGACAAGACTTGAGCATTGAAGCAACAATTTTCTCAGATTCTCACCACACTTCAACAGAAGCCGTTGATCAAGAATTCAAAGTTGTTAGGGAGAATAATTCTCATTGTGTGTCAATGTATCTTTTCCAATGTATTAACATTTTCCAAACTTTGTAATCATCTATGGGGTCTCTCCATTCGCATACTACCATTTTATTAATAAAGTTTGAAATTTTATCCAATTCTTTGCAATTCTCATTTTATTCTACTTACAAAGATTCCATTTATTATTGATAGTAATTTTCAAAACAAAGAGATTTAATAATAAAATTATTTTTGAAAAGAATTTACAAATTACTTTTTAATTTAGATTTTGTGTCTCAACAAAAACAAAAATAATGATTCTAAGGATGGACGAACTCTGAAATTTTAGAAGTATGTATTCCCCAGAAAAGATCTCCCAGACCACTCTTGCACATGATCTTCTTGTGTTTCTCAAATAGTTGGAGATGATACCAATGATGTATGGTGCAGTGTTGGATTTGTAATCCCATTTTCCCCAGTCAAGTCTTGGTTCATTTTTCTTTCAAGGCTGATTATTTTGATTTCAGATTTTGCACGGTCTGAAGCCTCTATCCTAGATTCCTTAGTAAGGTCTTCGCTCCTATGATGGAAGTTCCTCCTCCCTTTGTTTTTTGAGGTGGAATCATATGCAAAACATCACCCTTTTGCAGTGTCAGCATTATTATTGTTGTTTGTTTCCCAGGAAACTAGACAAGAGCAGTGTCTTTTATAATAAGTGTTGAAACAATTGTCAACTTTTTGGGTTTTCTCCCGCCAAGTGTTGGGTTTGATTTAAAATCACCATAATCTTGACTTTTTTCTGAATTGTTTGATTTCTTAAATCCCCAAGTAAAGATGAGATAACGTCTCTCTCTGAAAGTTGTTATCCCCATGTGGTTTCATAATTTCTCCCCAGGGAAGCTTATGTAATCATCTCCATTGGTATTGAAAAATGTATTTTGGTTTCAAAAGTGTGGTATTGTCCTCCCCGATGAAGTTAGCACAAGGACCCCAGTTGATATCTCGATGATGTGGTTTTCACCTTCCCTGGAGAAGTCACTATTCTAATCTCCAGTGGAAATCTAAACATTGAGAAGTTGTTTTCCCCATTGGAGTCTGTGTGAGTGTTCCCTGGTAAAGTTTGGAGGAGGATGTTACATCCCTGTATCTATTTTGATTTACTGTTTTGACTTGGTTATTTTTCGATTATGTTTCTTCCCAATGAAGTTAAGCCGTGAAATAGGAATTTGTTTCCTCAGTTGGTTCTTACTTTCTTGTGAAATTTTCATCCTGAATGTGAATAAGCCGAGTGTTAACTTTACCCAAGCAGGTTTTGTCTGGTTATTCCAAGTACTGTGTGTATGTGTTGTCAGCATTATACATGATAACATTCATACATTCATACATACATCATGCATAGCTATATTAAAAATTCTTTGTTCATCTGCATTCATTATTGTTTTTGTTGGAATCTTACCCTATTTGCAGAGTTATGTTACCCTCTCTCCAATAGAATGTCAACCTTAAGTAGAACATGTGTATTCATTCAATTTCCCCGCCGAGTTATCCCTTGTGGAATAATTTTGCTTCAGCCTTCCTATTCAGCTCATTATCTGGATGGAACGTGATGCCTTTTTGAGTTTATTTCTCATCAAGTGCTATCTTGGTTGCTTGTTTCACTCTGGTTTATTTCTGGTTTAATTTGGGGCTTCTGACAATGTTATTATTCTGTGTTCTACAGGCTTTGCGCCCGAGTTTAAAGATGTGCATTTATTTTTAACGATAAAATTTTTTCTCCTCAGCAAGACTGTGTTGGCATTTCCCCAGAGAAGCTAAGATTCTTTTCCCAGCAGCATTATTGCATTTGCTTCTCATAACAGCAAGCAACAAAGATTCCATGACCTATAAAACAAGACCAAAGATGAAGATTCAAACCCTTGAAATGGTTAGTGGATGCATATGATGTTTTATGATGTTCATGATGTATGCACAAGCACATATACAAACAAGTCACACAAGATCCTAGTTTCAGGCTTGCATGAGGTTTCATAGGTAAGTACCCTCTTGAAGTTAGTTGGCTCAACCTGTCCTATAAATAGTAACCGGGTTCTAAGGAGCTCAATATCACCGGATTATTTTCTATGTTCATTGTTTTGGTTTAGCCACTTAACTGGCGACCAAAATATTCCAAGAAAACAACCCTCAATGAGTGTAGTATCGAGTATCTACCAACTTTGGACTGCACCAAAGCCGGTCATCTCACTACCCCTAAAAAAGGCCAAGATGGTCAAGTAAGGTTCTAAGAGTTCATTAGTGCTTCATGACATTATTCAGAGGCCCCGTATTCTCTTTGATTGACTCAAAGGCTACCAGTACTCACAAATATGTCGCACTAATATAGCTATTGCTTCAACCATGTCGGTATACCCCGCACAGTTTCCACAACGTATTGCTATTTACCTATGAATGTTTCCCAAAAATCCGGGTGGAGGATTCAAAACCCAAACAAAAGAACCAAATGTAAAGCAATCAAAGCAAACAAGATAAGCATGCAAGGGTGATCTAAGCCCTAAGGTTACTCCACTTTTAAAGTAGTCCCCAGCAGAGTCGCCAGTTCTGTGATACGGTGGGAGAACTGACTTGAGGTTTTGTGTTTGTGTTCGAAAATGTTTCGGTTTAGCAAGAGTCACCATCGACTTTTTATTTTATCCTAAGGAAAGGTCAAAAAGCACAGGAAAGACCTTTGAGATGTTTTCTTGGGTTCGGGGAGTAGATTATGAAAAAGGAAGGTGCAAGCACCCTTTTCATCCATGGTTATCCATGGGCTCTTAGTTACTTGTTTAGATCACTTGCTTTGCTTTTCCAATTGTTTTAAATGGTGCTTTGTGTGTGGTTTTGAAAGATGTTTTGAAAAGAGGCCATCGTTGTGGCAACCTTTGTAATGATTCTTGTTTGAATGTATACAAAGGGGTTTTTGTCTTTTGAAAAGATTTCAATGTTTGAAAGTTTGATTTAGGTAATGTTTTGAAATTGTGTTGTGAAGTGTGTTTGAAAATAGCAAGGATGTTTTTGCAAGTTTTGATCAAGTAACTAAGAGCCATCTTCCCTATTTTACTCAAAGATCTTTCCTAATGTTTTTAACCCTTTTGACAGTGTTATTTCACCATTGCATTTGGTGAACAACCTTGTGTTAGGATGTTAAACGGGACAGGCGCAGGTCATAGTATAGACCATGATAACAAATGTGTCAAGTATCTTTGGCAATTTTCTTGAGGGAATTGATCATTTTTGTTTAGGCAACCAAGATAGCGTCATCGAGGGACTATGATCTTTTGTTTTGTTTTTGTTTTGCCAAAATACCCAACATGCATACCATGGTCTATTTTTGAAGGCAACAAGTGGATTGTAACCCTAGGGGTGCAAGTGTGCATTGTGTTTGATTTTCATGCATTTTTGTCTTTGATTAGGTCAAACTATTTGTTTATTGATTTTTTGCATACAAACCCTAATTCTCTAATCATGGCATAATTGAAAGCGTAAAGTGCGAGAATTTAAATTCTAAGCTATTACAACATGATTATGGGGATGGGGGTACAATTTTGAATGGGGATATTTGCAAGAAATATAAACCCTAATTTACTATTACATCCAAATTGAATTTAATTGCATCAATAATAAATGAATAATATTTAAATAAACAAAAATAAATAAATATCAAATAATATGTATTATGCAAAAAAAGTTTTTTGTTTACGTATGTATGTAAAAGTATTTTTGATGTAAAAAGTATAAAGAAATAAATAAATAAAAAAAGATTAATTTCATTTGTTTTAAGGGTAAACCCTAATTCCTTTAAGAAAATAAATACTATATATTATTTATATACAAAAAATATATTAATATGTGTAAAAATGAAATATACTTTAAAAAGGGTATTTCTTAGTATAAATAATAATAAAAATAAAAATGTAATATTTTTGTATTTTTATTCTAAGTATTTAATAAAATAAAAGTATATATGTATATATATGTATATTAAAATATATTAAATATGTATAATATAAGATAAAATATATACAAAAATAAATTATATTTTTAATAATATTTTCAATGTGAATAAAAATAAGAAGTAAAAATAAAAGTATGATTTCCATATTATTTTTAAGTTTAAACAAATAATATAACAGTATTAAAATTGTTTTCTATACTAGAAAAATTAAAATAAAATGCCAAATAAATGTAAAAAAATATGAAAATGTTTTTTGAGCATTTTTTATGTTTGGAAATAAATAAACAAAATCAAAAATGAAAACAAAAATGCAAAAATATAATTATTCAAGAAATTAGGCCAGGGGGTGCAAAACTGGAAATGGGAGGTGTTAGAAGCAAGCCAGGCCAAGCCCAGCCCAAGCCAACTTCATCTTCTTCCTCCAGACTAAAAAACGCGCGCGCTTGGTTCAAATGCTAGATCCTGTATACGTGATCTTTTGCAAAAACTCACAACATCAAACTTGTAGAGAATTTCAATACGATTCTAACCATATAAAGCATTAATCTTAACTCTCAAATACCAGAGAGAATTTCTCTGGCCCTAAAATCTGACCTAGTTTTTTCAGCATGTTCATGGATGAAATTCTCCTAGCACACTTAATATAAATGAAAGTTGAGCATATGTATGGCTTCCTAGCAATGAACACTACATTTTTTATTCACAAACCTAAGGCTAAATGTTCCTAAATAGAGAGATAGAAAGTGAAGAAAAACTTGTTTCAGTTGGATTCGTGTAGGGCAATGCAGTGCTTCTCAACAAGTTTTGAGATGTCTGGTAGCTTGCTTGAACTTCACTTGTCCTTTTCCAATAGCTAGCTTGCCTTGAAAGTCCTTGAATCAGCCTATAGAACTCAACCTGCACAAGCTTGAAATGAAAATGGTGAACACTGTAAATGGAGTTACAGTTGGCAATGGAGGTTTGGGATAGCTTGAGTGAGTTGAATGGAATGTGTTGGAAGCAAAAAGGGGCAAAACGCACGAGCCAAATGAGCTATGGAACTCAAGTTGCAGCACCTGCCCTGTTTTGCCAAAGAAGTGTGATTTCTGGCTATGGGAGGTTTTGAGGCTCAAGTACTCGTGTTTCTTGCTCAAAGGGTTGTGTGAAAGTTGTTTGCAATGTTTGTGTAAGTTCACAATGGCTGGTTTTCAAGTTGTGAGGATTTTGACAAGTTTCTTCTTTGTGAACCAAGAATGTGGAAGTTCTGATTACAGGCATGTACAAGCCATCAAATATGCTGCATACAATCCTCTTGGTCCTTGCAATTTGTGGATTTGATTTGGCTTCTGAGATCTTGGCCCTATGCTCAAAGATCATGGTTTGACATATAGCACACTTTTGCAAAAATGGGAATTTGCTTTTTTCTATTTAGGGATTAGTTTTGTGTACAATGTCCAAATGACCAAGATAATGCATTAGCTAATTGGATTTGCATTAAATTATGGTGTGTGAAATGGTTTAGAGGCCTTAAAGCTAGTGCAAGGCATGCTGGTTTGAAAATGCCACTTGAGTGAACATGATTTTGCCATGGATACAAAGTGAGTTTTTGCCAACTTCAAGCATTCGATTCTCCCTAACCACAAATGTGTTTGAGGAGTTCTTGGACAATTTGGAAAGCTTGCAACATGCTCTATAATCCATCTTTGAAATGAAACTTGAGACTCCAAGTGGAACTATGTGAAAAATGGCCAAGAAGATAGGTCAAAATCATGCCTAAACTAGGGCAAAATTTCACTAAGTTAAAAGTTTTAGGGATCCTTGTTCCAAAAATCATAACTTGAGATCCAAGCTTCCTTTCAGAAAACTTTGTGAATAAAAGTTGTAGACTTTGTGGAGGACTACAACTTTCATGTTGTAAGTTTTGTTTGAATCCATTTGCATCATGTTGAAAATGTGGGACAAAGTTAGGAAAAATTAAGAAAATTTCATAACTTCGAAAAATTCTAAGTTATGAAAATTTTCAATTTAAAACCCTAATTTGCAATTTTCAGTGTACAGTCAAATTTTGCTAAGTTGAGTGAAAAATTCATCTGTCAATCCCATGCATTTGAGATCTTTTGAACTTGTTGAATAAGTCAAGATGATGTCCTTGAGTACTTGAGTCCATGGTTGAGCTTAATTTTCCATTGGCTAGGTCAAACAGTCAAAAATTGCCTTTGTACAGTCAAAACCCTAAAAATGACCATTTTGCCCTTTTGGTGATCTGATCAAATTTCTTGTGGAGTTGTGGTCTAAACTTGATCAAATGGTTCATATGAGTTCATAATGTTGATGTGAGTCAAAATTCATGAGGTTTGACTGTAAATTGGCCACAGTTGACTTTTTCCCCAATACAGCTGATTTCTAGGTCAACTGTCCAATTGACTGGGAAAAAATTTGATTCAAGGATTGAAACTTGGTATGGACAAACTTATGAATCCAAAAAGAAGTATGAAAGTCAATTTGAGAATTGAAGGTCCAAAAATCCTTGTGCAAACTCAAACCCTAATTTAGGTCATCAGTGCAAGGAGATGTCTTGAGTAGAGCAAACCCTATCTTGATCTTGAGTTCCAAGAGCCTTGTGATGAGAAATGTTGATAAAAGGAGAGGGAAAATTTTGGGGTACAACAGTTGCCCCTATTCAATCTTCTTGAACCTGAAGAGTTAGGTTGGCAAGTTTGCCTTTCGTGACTCGAAGGTAAATAAGGATTGGACACTAGAGTGCCCGTAAATTGGCACTCGTCAAAATGTAAATGAGGGAATGGGCTTAAAGATGCCATTTGGAAATGGTAGAATCTTGCTGGAGATGGGCTTAGAGATGCCATCGAAAACTGTTTGCTGAAAATCAGGATAATGAACACCAGAATGGTATCCGTATCTGGAACGTATCTGAGTTGTATCTGGAGATTGGATTCGTATGAGCAAAGGAAATGCGTCCGTGTCTGGAGCGTATCCGAGCTGTAACTGTATTTGATTCTTGAATGAATACCAGAATGAATGCCGTGTCTGGAGTGTATCTGTATTCTGAATGGGTAGCAGAGAAACATCTGTGTATGGAGCATCTACGTGCTGGGGATAAATTCCGAATGAGTGACAGAATGGCGACCGTGTCTGGAGCGTATCTGGACGGTATCTGAAGTTGAGATCTGTATGAGTAGCATAATGACTTCCGTGTTTGGAGTGTATCCGTACTGTAACTGGGATCAAGACAAGTGACAGAATGACTTCCGTGTCTGGAGTGTATCTGAACTTGAAGTTGATAGTTGAATTTGAATGAGAAGTAGAATGGCTTCCGTGTCTGGAGCGTATCTAGTCTGTATCTGATCGCTGAAGTATGAATGAGTAATAGAATGACCGCCGTGTATGGGGTGTATCTGTACTGTATCTTGACTTGAAATTCTGAATGAGTAATAGAATGACCTCCGTGTCTGGGGTGTATCCATACTGTATCTGAAATCTCTGAATAGTTGTTAACGACAGATTTTAATATTATCCTGAAAGGGTAGAATGTTAGCTAAAGCACAAAGTTATGTTGCATGATATGTATGATGTAATAAAATGTGTTCCATCAATGTTTATGATATATGAATGTCATGGATGTGCATGTAAGCTGATTAGCTGCCTTGCTGAGGAAAATAAATCCTTGATAGCTGGAGATAAATGAAATCTTTGACTGCGGCCGGGGAAAGTAAATCCTTGACCGATGCTGGGGATTCCAAAAATCTTTGGTTGTTGAAGATGAGAGAACCTTGCTGATTACTGTTGGGGATAGAAAATCCTGGGACCACTACTGGGGATTGAAAATCCTTGGTGACTTGTGGGGATTAACAAGAATTTTGACAACTTCTACGGGGAATGAGGATTCTTCATGACCTTCCTGGGGAAATAAGAAAAAATCCGACGACCTCTACTGGGGAATCAAAACCTGGGAGGCTTAAAATGGAGAAACAAGAACTAGAATCTTCGTTCTGCCAAGAAATAACTCTGTGGGGAGAGTGTTTATTCTGACGGGGAAGTCAGGATCTTGGGTTGTATGCCAATCTACTAGGGAATTATCTTAGTCGGGGATAAGACAAAATGTTAACTGTTATCTGGTTGATTCTCAGACTTTTAAGGTAACCTGCTGGGGAAATCGGTGAAAACTGAATGGTTCCCGCTAGGGATTGATAGTTGGAAATTTGACTCCGTTGGGGAAGAAGGTTTCATCTTCGCTTAGGGTCTGTAGTTCAAAGTTTTTGGACTCCACTGGGGGTCAGGAGTTTAGAGACTTAACTCTGATGGGAATTTTGAAACTTAACTCCGCTGAGGATATGTACTTCAAGGTTTTAACTTGGTTGAGGATCTAAATGACATACTGCAGGGGATTTCTTCTGGAATAGCCTAAAGACGGCTTCCTATACTTTCGACCTACCAGTAATTATCCTTTCTTATTTTGTTTTATTTGTAAGCAATGATTATATTCAAATGCATATGCCTATTTAACAAACCATTGGACGTTTTCAAATAAAACATAAGTGTAAAAAGAAAAGAAAGGCAAGCAAATTTCTGCACTTTGAAGTATCTTTGTATTAACTTTTGTAAGTATCTTTGTACAAAGGAGACAGACATCCTAGTAAGAGAATGTTATCGAAAAATTGAGAAAAAATTTATACAAAAAGAAAGATTGTTATGTGTAACAATTCCATGGGGTTCCCATTCTCCTATAGCCTTCACAACTCTGAGTATCTTGTCCATTCGTTGCTTCGTCCGCGGATGATTGGATTGATCAGAAGCTTGGAGCTTGTTGGTGAAGAGATTGTCCTTAAAGTGACCCGACGAGACATAGTCATACGCTTTAATTCCCTAACTTTTGCCTGGACCGCCCTTTCGGGTTTTCAGTCCACTGGGAAACCCTTTTTTGCCTAAGTCGCCCTTTCGGGTTTTCAACTTGCCGGGTGTACAAATTTTTTTTATTTATCCCTAATTTTTTCCTGAACCGCCCTTTTGGGTTTTCGATTCACCGGGATGCCCATTTTTGCCCAAGTCGCCCTTTCGGGTTTTCAACTTGTCGGGTCATTTTATGCGGAGTATCTTTTGACTATGTCTGCGTTCGCAGGGTGCGGCAACTCGTCACCGTCCATGGTGGTCAGAATTATTGCCCCACCAGAAAAGATGTTCTTGATCACAAATGGTCCTTCGTAAATAGGAGTCCGCTTGCCCCTGGGATCAATTTGCGACAAGATGATCCGCTTGATTACAAGATCTCCGACTTGATATACCTGACGCCTGACTTTCTTGTTGAAAGCCTTGATCATCTGTTTTTGATACGTCTGACCATGACAAACAGCAGTAAGTCGCTTCTCGTTGATCAAATTAAGTTGATCAAGTCGAGTATGAATCCAATCGTCTTCACTTAAACCAACATCCTTCATAATCCTTAAGGAAGGAATCTAAACCTCCATGGGTAAAACAGCCTCCATGCCATATACCAAAGAAAAGGCGGTTGCCCCAGTTGAAGTACGCGCCGTGGTACGATATCCGTGCAGAGCAAACGGTAACATCTCATGCCAGTCCTTGTAGGTGACTATCATCTTTTGAATGATCTTCTTGATATTTTTGTTTGCGGCTTCAACAACACCGTTCATCTTTGGCCGATAGGGAGATGAATTGTGATGTTGAATCTTGAACTGTTCGCATAGAGTGGTGATCACAGTGTTATTCAAATTTGTGCCGTTGTCCATGATAATCCTGTCGGGAATACCATATCGGCATATGAGATTCTGCTTGATGAAGCGGGTAACCACATTCTTTGTAACGGAGGCGAAGGAAGCTGCTTCGACCCACTTGGTAAAGTAATCAATAGCCACCAGGATTAAGCAATGTCCATTGGAGGTCGTAGGCTTGATCTCTCCAATCATGTCGATTCCCCACATTGCGAATGGCCAAGGAGCTGTTAGAACGTTGAGAGGAACTGGAGGAATATGTACTTTGTCAGCATAGACTTGACATTTATGACAAGTACGGGAATGTTGATGACAATCAGCTTCCATGGTAGACCAGTAATAACCTGCCCTTAGAATCTTCTTAGCCATCGTGTGTCCGCTTAAGTGGGTGCCAAAGGTGCCACTATGTATTTCGGTCATGATCAACTCTGCTTCCACCTTGTCCATACAACGAAGCAGAACACAATCATGGCTGCGCTTATAAAGGATACCATTGCTCAAGAAGAACTTGGCAGAAAATCTCCTTAAGAACTTTTTGTCATTGACGGAAGCTCCTTCAGGGTATTCTCGAGTCTTGAGATACCTTTTGATTTCATGAAACCAGGGTTGTTCCACTATTTCTTCGGTATTAATCTCATGACAGTGCGCAGGTTCGTTCATTCGTTCGATGGTGATTTGGGGAACCTCATTGTCCCAGTTGAGTTTAAACATGGAAGACATTGTAGCCAGAGCATCTGCTAGTTGATTTTCTTCTCGCGGTAAGTGCTCAAAGGTAATATGCTCGAAATGAGGCAACAATGTCAAGACATGTTCTTTGTATGGGATAAGATTAGGATGTTTAGTGTCCCACTCTCCTTTGATTTGACTGATAACCAAAGCCGAGTCCCCAAATACGACCAAAGATTTGATTCCCAAGTCAATAGCAGCCTTGAGACCAAAGATACAAGCTTCATATTCGGCCATGTTATTGGTGCAGCTGAAGCATAGTCTAGCAGTGAAAGGTGTATGGCAACCTTCCGGAGAGATAAGTACCGCACCGATACCGTTGCCAAGCGCATTTGAAGCACCATCAAAGTACAGGGTCCATCGGGATCCTTGTTCAGGCCTGTCATATGGTCCGTTACCTTTAATGTTGTCCAATGTCATAATGTCCTCGTCAGGAAAGTCGAATCTCATAGATTGGTAATCTTCGACGGCTTTATGAGCTAGATGGTCAGCTAGTACACTCCCCTTTATAGCTTTTTGAGTTGTGTACTGAATATCATACTCTGTCAGGATCATTTTCCATCTAGCGATTCTTCCAATAAAGCAGGCTTCTCGAAGATATACTTAATTGGATCCATCTTGGAAATCAGCAAAGTGGTATGTGTCAACATATACTGCCTTAGCCGGCGAGCAGCCCATACCAAAGCGCAACAAGTTTTCTCGAGCAGTGAGTAGCGAGTCTCACAGTCGGTAAACTTTTTGCTAAGGTAATAAATGGCATGCTCTTTTCGGCCAGACTCGTCATGTTGGCCCAGTACGCACCCTATTGAGTTATCCAAAACAGTCAGATACATGATTAACGGCCTTCCTTCGACGGGAGGCATCAAGATAGGAGGTTCCAGCAAATACTCCTTGATCTTATCAAAAGCAACTTGACAATCATTGTTCCATTCAACCACCTGATCTTTCTTCAACAGCTTGAAGATTGGCTCACAAATAGATGTTAGGTGAGAGATGAACCTTGCAATATAGTTTATGCGTCCCAAGAAACCTCTAACCTCCTTTTCAGTGCGGGGGGCAGGCATTTCTTGTATAGCTTTGACTTTAGCGGGATCAACCTCAATGCCTTTGTTACTGACGATAAATCCCAAAAGTTTACCAGACCTGACTCCAAAAGTGCACTTGCTAGGGTTCAGTCTGAGCTTATATTCCTTCAATCTGACAAACAGCTTTTGCAGATGGTCGAGGTGTTCTTCTTCTGTTTGTGAACGGGCTATCATGTCGTCTACGTAGACTTCGATTTCATGATGTATCATATCATGAAACAAAGCTACCATGGCTCGCTGATAGGTTACCCCGGCATTCTTCAGTCCGAATGGCATCACTTTATAGCAGAAGGTACCCCACTGCGTGACAAAAGTAGTCTTCTCCATGTCTTCGGGGGATATTTTGATCTGGTTGTATCTCGAGAATCCATCCATGAAGGAACATACCTTGTGTTGAGCTGTGTTGTCAACCAAGATGTCAATGTGTGGTAGTGGAAAATCATCTTTAGGGCTAGCCCTGTTTAAGTCCCTGTAGTCCACACACATTATGACTTTGCCGTCCTTCTTAGGCACAGGCACAATGTTAGCAACCCATTATGGATAGGAAGTAACAGCCAGAAAGCCAACATTGAATTGCTTCATCACCTCAGCTTTGATCTTTTCAGAAATGTCGGGCCTCATTCGGCGGACCTTTTGTTTGATTGGTGGACAGTCTTCTCTTGTAGGGAGACGGTGAACCACAATATCTGTATCTAGTCCCGGCATGTCTTCATAGGACCAGGCAAAGATCTCAACATATTCGTTCAACAGCTGAACTAAACTCTCTTTGACACTTGGCTCCAGGTTGGCACCCACTTTTACCTCTTTCTTGTCTTCCTCTGTTCCCAGATTGATGGTTTCTAGTAACTCTTCATGGGGCAGAATAGCCCTTTCTTCTTGTTGCAAAAGTCTGGCTAACTCTCCAGGCACTTCACAGTCTTCATCACCTTCATACTCGGCATGATTGACCAAATCTTCAGAGTCACCGAAGGCTAAAGCAGAATAGTCACCCATGGAATCCGGAGCGGATGGGTACCTGCATTTTGTGAGTGTGGGTGTGTGTAAGGGATAGCCATCCTTAAACAAAACAAAATGTAAAAGGAAAGAAAATGAACACAACAGTTTATAGATGAAAACGTCTAATGATTCACTTAAAAATGGCATATGATAATGAAGAAATCAAGCCCTTACAAATGGACCTATATGCCCCGGGTAAGGCATAAGGTGAAAATAGTGTACGAATTGTTTAATTATTACAGAACAAAAATAGGAAATTGTTCAAAGATAAATTACTGATTGATGAATGTGATGGGAATGAAGTCTTTCGCCTCCCAGTTGCTTAATCCTCCTTCAACGGTTGGAAAAATCCAATCTTCAAAGTTGTCTTCTTCATCATCACCTTCTAAGGCATTAATTCCATGGTGAGTGATTTTTAAGGGTGGTCCTCCAGCCCGGGAGCGACACACAACTTTCTGGCCAACAGTAGTAAACCCTAGTCCGAACTTGTTTGTCTTGTGAGAAAAATCAGGCAGTTGCCCCCACACTGTACTCCTTCCTTCATTGACTACAGCCTCCGCATCTTTGAGGGATGCCATCCTAGACACGGGATTGGAAACGATAGGCACATCAATCATTGTCTTTGCAACTGCGACTTCAGGAGAAACCTCTTCAAAATGTTGGAAAGGCATTTCTATGAACTCGCCATCTAACTCCACATAGCGAAAGGAGTTAAGGTGACTTATCATGTACTCTTCCTCGCCGTGCACCGTTATGATCTTACCCTGAACTGGATACTTTAGCATTTGGTGCAGAGAGGAAGTAACTGCTCAAACATTATGGATCCACGACCTTCCCAACAAGCATGAATATGAAGGACGGATGTCCATCACATAAAAAGTAGAGTTGAAAATTTCTGTACCCACTTTGACTGGAATGTCCACTTCTCCGTGAACCATCCTCTTAGAACCGTCGAAGGCTCTAACAACGATGTTACTGGGCTTTAGGGTCAATCCTTCACAGTCCAATCTGTCCAACGCCTTCTTCGGTAGCACATTTAAAGATGAATCGGTGTCAACCAGAACATGGGTAAGTGTGGCCCCCCTGCATTCTACCGAGACATGCAGCGCGTCATTGTGCTTCCTCCCCTTAGGGGTCAAATCAGCATCGGAAAAACCAAGACCATTATCAGCAGTAAGGCTAGCCACGCACTCTTGAAACAGGTCAGCAGAAGTTTCTTGAGGCACGTGTGCCGTCTTCAGAAATTTGATCAAGGCTTTAGCATGAGCCTCAGAGCAGAGTAAGAGAGCCAACATGGAGATTTGGGAAGGGGTTCGCCCTAGCTGCTCCACGACATCGTAGTCTCTCTTCTTGATTATCTTTAAGATTTCTTCCATCTCTTTTTGGGTGGTCTCGGGGATTACCACAGTCTAAGCCTTCGTCCTGACATGCGCTTCTAGTATCCCCTTACCTTTATTGGAAGTAACATCAGAGGGTCTAACTTCAGGTACATCAAGTTCTTCAATTATCGGACTTTGCACAGATGGCTTGACTGGTACAGAAACTCTTGAGGGTCCGAAGACTGCTCGTGGAGGAGCCATCTCCGGAGAGAAGATCCTTCCGCTGCGAGTTATCTTGCTTTTTCACGCAATATTCC
Source organism: Vicia faba (assembly GCA_948472305.1). NCBI lineage: Eukaryota > Viridiplantae > Streptophyta > Magnoliopsida > Fabales > Fabaceae > Vicia > Vicia faba. The sequence continues at coordinate 558,405,234 of OX451737.1, read as the reverse complement.
CTATATCAGGGGTTTCATCATCGGAATTCTCTTGGACTGATTCAATCTGCTTGATACCATGGTAGAAGATTTCTCCTCCGTAGTTCCATGGTATCGTCTTGTTAGATTTATACGGGACAGGCCCCAGCATGGTGATTTTTAGCGGCACAAACTTAGGATCAGGCGTAATCTTAACAGGCCTTTTGCAGGTCTTGGAAAGATCGTCGGAGATGGTTATTATAGCAATGTCATTGGTTGGAGTATCAAAGGTAGCAGGAGTAACATGAGTGGTAGTATCAACATGAGTCTTTTGAAAGAGGATCTCTTGGGTATCCATTAGGCATTGGATGCCTGATTTCAACAGTGGGCAGTTAGCTTGCACGTTTGAACAAAAGTAAAAGTCTTTTCCACAGCCTGGAAATATTCCGGCTTTCATCAAATTCACTTTAATTATTGGTAACGGAGTCAAAAGGTCATCAACAGTGGTAACATGAAGATCTTCCATAACGGCATGGACATTATGACAGTGCTTCGGCATTGGGGCAGAAATCACATTCGGATTTTCGTGCGCATCGAATTCTACTTCCTTGGCATCTATCAGGTCTTGGATCTTGTTTTTAAGAGCCCAATAGTTGTTGGTATCATGCCCTACACTGTCCGAGTGGTACGCACATTTTGCATTGGAGTGATAATAAGGAGAAGAGGTATTAGGGTTTTTCGGTGCTTCCTTCAAGTTGGTAAGATTCAGCTTTAACAGATGAGGGAGGACTTGAGCCAGTGTCATGTTGATTCAGGTGAACTACCGTTGTAGCCTTTCTACCCTTTGCTGATTAGCTCTCGGTTGATTGCTGCGAGGTTAATCGGTTGAGGAGTTTTAGATCATCACAGCCCCCACCGTTGGTCGGCGCTCTGTTCTCCCTTGGTTTCTCTGGGTATGAATAGCAGAAACTTCCTTCTTAGATGGGAAGGTCTTCTTAATAGCAGTGGAGGCAGAGGCATCTTTCTGAATTTTACCACTTTTAATGCCAGCTTCAACCCTTTCACCGGTCAGAATTAATTCGGTGAATCCTGCAGATGAACTCCCGATTAAATGATTGAAGAATGGAACTGACAGAGTCCCTAAAAACATGTCAACCAGCTCTCTATCCGAAAATGGTGGCTGCACCCTTCCAGCCAAATCCCGCCACTTCTGGGCATACTCCTTAAATCCCTCATTAGAGGCCATACCCATACTCTGTAGTTGAGTACGAGTAGGCGCTAAATCTGCATTGTATTCGTATTATCGGTAGAAAGCAGCAGCTAAGTCTTCCCAGTTATGAACATCCGATCTCTCAAGTTGATAGAACCAGTCCAATTGCGTGCCTGACAAACTATCTTGGAAAAAATGGACCCAAAGATCCTCATCAGATGAGTGGGGTTGGATCTTTCTGACGTAGGACCTCAGATGCATCTTTGGACAGGACAAACCGTCATACTTAGCAAATGTAGGTACTTTGAACTTGGGAGGAATGACGATCCCAGCAACCAATCCTAGTTCTTCGAAATCTAAACCAGGTACCCTTTGCAATTCCATGGCTGCCAACCGAACCTCAAGATTTTTATACTTATCATCCGCTGGCAGGTATTGCTGTTCGGAGTAATCTTCATCCTATTCTTCTTCTTCTTCTTATTCTTCTTCAGCTTCAGATTCAGAGGGAATTACAACTCCTTTTCCTTTACCAACCCCTTCGTCATACGTCGAGGGGAATTCTAGAACTCTCCTAGCTTGATGCTCAAATCTCCTTCCCATAGTGGCTACCCCAACTCTTTTCTTTTTATTCCTTTCTGGTTCCTTCTCTTTCTCTAACAGTGCTTTTAAGTCCTCTTGACCCTTTTCTAAGGTCATGAGGAGTTGCTGGAATTGCGAATTCTGTGCTTGCAGATCTTTAACCGTCTGCTCCAAATCCATCTTGCTGAAATGAACAGCAGAAAGATAAGGAAACCTGGTGTGAAGACCTGTTTATGCATATGATGAATGATATGTTATTCATTTAATGCATTCAAGGATTCAAAAATTCAAATTTGTTGCAAACAAAAAGAACACACGTCATATTAAGAAGAAATTTGTTAGTACATAAATGCACCATGGGAAAAATATTACAGAATTCTTAATGTGAAAAGACATTGCGCATCCTCTTTGGCACGATGTAAGTGTTGAGAGTTTCCTCCTCATGAAGTCGGCGGGTAAGCTCCAAAACCTTTTTCTCACTGGCATAGAAGCTGGCTTCAAAAGTATTTCGTTCTTCCTTGAGCTGGATCCAACTCTTTTGTAATTATTCCAATGATGTTGGCATGTCTGGATGTAGGAGGGTGTATGGAACCTCTCCTTCCATAACAGGCTCTTTGATCACGGGGAGAATGTGAGGGTATGGCATCATAAGATTCTGGGCGCGGGTTCGTACCCACTTGAGATAAGGCTCAAGGGGGATGGAATTTTTGTGCCCCAGTGTCTTACTATCCACTTTGTTAGGCATCCTCCAAGCTCGGATAAACCTTTGTCGAAGTCCTTGCGCATCGTTGTCAAAGTCAAAAACCAAGTCAAGGATCAGCATATCATGAGGGCCATCCCTCCGAGCATATCCAAATTGTCTTAGAGCTAAACAGGGGTTATAGTTAATGCCGCCCCTAATGAAAAGTAGTGGGACATTAGGGAACTCTCCACAACGATCAATGATGATGACATTTTCTCTGGACCGAGAACTCCAATGAACATCAGAATGTGTGAAGGTCATCAACCGTTGTGACCACCTTAAACCCTGCTCATTCTTCAAAACTGACTGGGGAAGGTGAGAAATAAACCACCTTGCTAGAAGAGGAGTACACACATGAGAACACCTCTTTTCCTCATTGTTCGTGTTTAAAATGAGTGTAGGATGTCCCCAAGCAATGTAGGCACAGGATTCCGAGATATGAAAATCTTGACTGCGTTTACATCTATAAGTTGATCAGGGTTTGGGAACAATACCAACCCATAGATGAGGAGTGCCACAATTTCTTCAAAAGCTTGTAGATCTAGAGAATTCCAGCAGTCTTGTGCCTTCTCAAACAGAAACTTTGCCAAGAAACCCTTGACACCACTTCTGGTTTCCCAATGACCTTTGATATCAGATGGTTGCAAGTGTAATGCTTGAGAAACATCTTCAGGCTTTGGTTCTTTTTCCGTACCGTTGTAGGGTAGTTGATGGAGAATAGGAAGCCTCAGGAGTTGAGAAAATTCCTCCAAAGTAGGTACTAGTTGGTAATCAGGGAATGTGAAACAGTGGTGTAGGGGGTCAAAGAACTGGAAGAGAACTTTCACCATGTCTTCTTCAATGTTGGAGTTGACCAAGTTGAGAAGTCTACCATGTCTTTCACTGAAGAGAGAATTCTCTGGAATCTTGGAAGTAAGTTCCTTGAGCTGAGGAGGGATTCTCACAAGGTTGACCTGAATTGTTTTCCTGCGAAGAGATTCCATGACCTATAAAACAAGAACAAAGATGAAGATCCAAACCCTTGAAATGGTTAGTGTATGCATATGATGTTTTATGATGTTCATGATGTATGCACAAGCACATGTACAAACAAGTCACACAAGATCCTAGTTTCAGGCTTGCATGAGGTTTCATAGGTAAGTACCCTCTTGAAGTTAGTTGGCTCAACTTATCCTATAAATAGTAATCGGGTTCTAAGGAGCTTAATATCACCGAATTATTTTCTATGTTCATTGTTTTAGTTTAGCCACTTAACTGGCGACCAAAATATTCCAAGAAAACAACCCTCAATGAGTGTAGTATCGAGTATCTACCAACTTTGAACTGCACCAAAGCCGGTCATCTCACTACCCCTAAAAAAGGCCAAGATGGTCAAGTAAGGTTCTAAGAGTTCATTAGTGCTTCATGACATCACTCAGCGGCCCCGTATTCTCTTTGATTGACTCAAAGGCTACCGGTACTCACAAATATGTCGCACTAATATAGCTATTGCTTTAACTATGTCGGTATACCCCGCACAGTTTCCATAACGTATTGCTATTTACCTATGAATGTTTCCCAAAAATCCGGGTGGAGGATTCAAAACCCAAACAAAAGAACCAAATGTAAAGCAATCAAAGCAAACAAGATAAGCATGCAAGGGTGATCTAAGCCCTAAGGTTACTCCACTTTTTAAGTAGTCCCCAGCAGAGTCGCCAGTTCTGTGATACGGTGGGAGAACTGACTTGAGGTTTTGCGTTTGTGTTCGCAAATGTTTCGGTTTAGCAAGAGTCGCCACCGACTTTTTATTTTATCCTAAGGAAAGGTCAAAAAGCACAGGAAAGACCTTTGAGATGTTTTCTTGGGTTCGGGGAGTAGATTATGAAAAGGGAAGGTGCAAGCACCCTTTTCATCCATGGTTATCCATGGGCTCTTAGTTACTTGTTTAGATCACTTGCTTTGCTTTTCCAATTGTTTTAAATGGTGCTTTGTGTGTGGTTTTGAAAGATGTTTTGAAAAGAGGCCATCGTTGTGGCAACCTTTGTAATGATTCTTGTTTGAATGTATACAAAGGGGTTTTTGTCTTTTGAAAAGATTTCAATGTTTGAAAGTTTGATTTGGGTAATGTTTGGAAATTGTGTTGTGAAGTGTGTTTGAAAATAACAAGGATGTTTTTGCAAGGTTTGATCAAGTAACTAAGATCTATCTTACCTATTTTACTCAAAGATCTTTCCTAATGTTTTTAACCCTTTTGACAGTGTTATTTCACCATTGCATTTGGTGAACAACCTTGTGTTAGGATGTTAAACGGGACAGGTGCGGGTCATCGTATAGACCATGATAGAAATTGTGTCAAGTATCTTTGGCAATTTTCTTGAGGGACTTGATCATTTTTGTTTAGGCAACCAAGATAGCGTCATCGAGGGACTATGATCTTTTGTTTTGTTTTTGTTTTGCCAAAATACCCAACATGCATATCATGGCCCATTTTTGAAGGAAACAAGTGGATTGTAACCCTAGGGGTGCAAGTGTGCATTGTGTTTGATTTTCATGCATTTTTGTCTTTGATTAGGTCAAACTATTTGTTGATTAATTTTTGGCATACAAACCCTAATTCTCTAATCATGGCATAATTGAAAGCGTAAAGTGCGAGAATTTAAATTCTAAGCTATTACAACATGATTATGGGGATGGGGGTACAATTTTGAATGGGGATATTTGCAAGAAATATAAACCCTAATTTACTATTACATCCAAATTGAATTTAATTGCATGAATAATAAATGAATAATATTTAAATAAACAAAAATAAATAAATATCAAATAATATGTATTATGCAAAAAAAAAGGTTTTTGTTTACCTATGTATGTAAAAGTATTTTTGATGTAAAAAGTATAAAGAAATAAATAAATAAAAAAAGATTAATTTCATTTGTTTTAAGGGTAAACCCTAATTTCTTTAAGAAAATAAATACTATATATTATTTATATACAAAAAATATATTAATATGTGTAAAAATGAAATATACTTAAAAAAGGGTATTTCTTAGTATAAATAATAATAAAAATAAAAATGTAATATTTTTGTATTTTTATTCTAAGTATTTAATAAAATAAAAGTATATATATATATATATATATATATATATATATATATATATATATATATATATATATATATATATATATATATATATATATATATATATATATATATATATATATATATATATATATATATATATATATATATATATATATATATATATATATATATATATATATATATATATATATATATATATATTAAAATATATTAAATATGTATAATATAAGATAAAATATATACAAAAATAAATTATATTTTTAATAATATTTTCAATGTGAATAAAAATAAGAAGTAAAAATAAAAGTATGATTTCCATATTATTTTTAAGTTTAAACAAATAATATAAAAGTATTAAAAATGTTTTCTATACTAGAAAAATTAAAATAAAATGCCAAATAAATGTAAAAAAATATGAAAATGTTTTTTGAGCATTTTTTATGTTTGGAAATAAATAAACAAAATAAAAAATGAAAACAAAAATGAAAAAATATAATTATTCAAGAAATTGGGCCAGGGGGTGCAAAACTGAAAATGGGAGGTGTTAGAAGCAAGCCAGGCCAAGCCCAGCCCAAGCCAACTTCATCTTCTTCCTCCAGAATGAAAAACGCGTGCGCCTGGTTCAAATGCTAGATCCTGTATGCGTGGTCTTTTGCAAAAACTCACAACATCAAACTTGTAGAGAATTTCAATACGATTCTAACCATATAAAGCATTAATCCTAACTCTCAAAGACCAGAGAGAATTTCTCTGGCCCTAAAATCTGACCTAGTTTTTTCAGCATGTTCATGGATGAAATTCTCCTAGCACACTTAATATAAATGAAAGCTGAGCATATGTATGGCTTCCTAGCAATGAACACTACATTTTTTATTCACAAACCTAAGGCTAAATGTTCCTAAATAGAGAGATAGAAAGTGAAGAAAAACCTATTTCAGTTTGATTCGTGTAGGGCAATGCAGTTCTTCTCAACAAGTTTTGAGATGTCTGGTAGCTTGCCTGAACTTCACTTGTCCTTTTCCAATAACTAGCTTGCCTTGAAAGTCCTTGAATCAGCCTATAGAACTCAACCTGCACAAGCTTGAAATGAAAATGGTGAACACTGTAAATGGAGTTACAGTTGGCAATGGAGGTTTGGGATAGCTTGAGTGAGTTGAATGGAATGTGTTGGAAGCAAAAGGGGCAAAACGCACGAGCCAAATGAGCTATGGTACTCAAGTTGCAACACCTGCCCTGTTTTGCCAAAGAAGTGTGATTTCTGGCTATGGGAGGTTTTGAGGCTCAAGTAGTCGTGTTTCTTGCTCAAAGGGTTGTGTGAAAGTTGTTTGCAATGTTTGTGTAAGTTCACAATGGCTGGTTTTCAAGTTGTGAGGATTTTGACAAGTTTCTTCTTTGTGAAGCAAGAATGTGGAAGTTCTGATTGCAGGCCTGTACAAGCCATCAAATATGCTGCATACAATCCTCTTGGTCCCTGCAATTTGTGGATTTGATTTGGCTTCTGAGATCTTGTCCCTATGCTCAAAGATCATGGTTTGACATAAAGCACACTTTTGCAAAAATGGGAATTTGCCTTTTTTCTATTTAGGGATTAGTTTTGTGTACAATGTCCAAATGACCAAGATAATGAATTAGCTCAATGGATTTGCATTAAATTATGGTGTGTGAAATGGTTTAGAGGCCTGCAAGCTAGTGCAAGGCATGTTGGTTTGAAAATGACACTTGAGTGAACATGATTTTGCCATGGATACAAAGTGAGTTTTTGCCAACTTCAAGCATTCGATTCTCCCTAACCACAAATGTGTTTGAGGAGTTATTGGACAATTTGGAAATCTTGCAACATGCTCTATAATCCATCTTTGAAATGCAACTTGAGACTCCAAGTGGAACTATGTGAAAAATGGCCAAGAAGATAGGTCAAAATCCTGCCTAAACTAGGGCAAAATTTCACTAAGTTAAAAGTTTTAGGGACCCTTGTTCCAAAAATCATAACTTGAGATCCAAGCTTCCTTTGAGAAAACTTTGTGAATCAAAGTTGTAGATTTGTGAAGGACTACAACTTTCATGTTGTAAGTTTTGTTTGAATCCATTTTCATCATGGTGAAAATGTGGGACAAAGTTAGGAAAAATTAAGAAAATTTCATCACTTAGAAAAATTCTAAGTTATGAAAATTTTCAATTTCAAACCCTAATTTTCAATTTTGGGTTTCTTTATGAACAATTTTCATAATTTGACACATCTTGATGAAAAATGACCCTTGGCACTTGATTTTGACCAAAAAGTCAAAGTTTGACTTTTCAGTGTACAGTCAAATTTTGCTCAATTGACTGACAAGTTCATCTGTCAATCCCATGCATTTGAGATCTTTTGAACTTGTTGAATAAGTCAAGATGATGTCATTGAGTCCTTGAGTCCATGGTTGAGCTTAATTTTACATTGGCTAGGTCAAACAGTCAAAAATTGCCTTTGTACAGTCAAAACCCTAAAATTGACCATTTTGCCCTTTTGGTGATCTGATCAAATTTCTTGTGAAGTTGTGGTCTAAACTTGATCAAATGGTTCATATGAGTATATAATGTTGATGTGGGTCAACATTCATGAGGTTTGACTGTAAATTGGCCACAGTTGACTTTTTCCCCAATACAGCTGATTTCTAGGTCAACTGTCCAATTGACTGGGCAAAAATTTGATTCAAGGCTTGAAACTTGGTATGGACAAACTTATGAATCCTAAAAGAAGTATGAAAGTCAATTTTAGAATTGAAGGTCCAAAAATCCTTGTGCAAACTCAAACCCTAATTTAGGTCATCAATGCAAGGAGATGTCTTGAGCAGAGCAAACCCTATCTTGATCTTGAGTTCCAAGAGCCTTGTGATGAGAAATGTTGATAAAAGGAGAGGGAAAATTTTGGGGTACAACACTCGTCATTATGGGAGATAGTTCGTTTCTTACATTTGTTACTCCAATGGATGCTAGTATCATCATTATGGGAGATAGTTCGTTGTTAAGATTTGTTCCTCCAATGGATGGTAGTCTCGTCATTATTGGAGATAGTTCGTTGTTTGAGATTTTTTACTCCAATGGATGGTATTCTCGTCATTATGGGAGATAGATCACTGTTGAGATTTGTTTACTCCAATGGATGGTAGTCTCGTTATTATGGGAGATAGTTCGTCGTTGAGACTCACTTTGCCTTAAATAAATTTGTATGTTTCCAGTCATAAGTACTGATGCTGTCCATTTGTGACCTACCCTAATATTGGTGTTTGCTGGTATTATCCTACCATTTCTTTCCCTCTGTGGGTCGACGTTACTTTTTTTTTTATCTTCTCGGTGAGAGGATAGTTTGTAGTTGTTTGTTGATCATTGTTATCCTTTATTTTCTCTCCTCAATGTTTGAGTTGGTGTTACTTTGTCTCCTACTTGGGCTTTACCCCAATAGAGTCGAGTCTTTTGTTTGCTAGTGATTTATTTTCCTGGTCTAATTTTCTTCTGAACTTTTATTTTCTGTTTCCCCAGTGGTGTCCTATGTAAACCTTTGGATTCGTTTGTTTGCATGCACAATCATAAGAACTTCAATCGCGTCGACACTAAGATTTTAACCTTCATATCTTCGGATAGAAGACACTTAAATAAGGGCACCTGTTGTACCCCAATTTTGCCCCCTAAGATTCCTCTATCATCTCCTATAAAATTAATCACAATAAGATCACACTAGGGTTTAGTTCTTCTCCCTATCTTTAGTTTTGCTCATGAGGAATCACCAAGCACCTTAATTTGTTTATTTTGATCATATTTGTTTTTTATTGATTAACTTTTAACTAACAAATGCAATGAATGTTTACTCTAATTGATGATACTATAGGTGAGGACACAACACATCTCATTAGGTTGATTTATAGATTGATGAGTTTATTTCAATGCCTTATTTAACAAAGCTTCTTTAAGATTCAAGCTTCACCATTGAAGATGCTTTAAAGTAATATCATGACAAGGTTTACTATGATTCATCATGCCTCAATTTATCAAAGAAATTCAAAATATACAAGGATTGATTGAAGAAGTTTGACCTAATTGATCAAGTTCTTGATTCCTTGATCACAAGTGCATAGCTCTCTCAATTCTTAATATTTGGAAGTGGTTTTTGTCGCTATGGGTTCTTATTATAATCCACAATAACTTCTATTAACATTGAAAGGGGTTTCCAAGTTATTTTGGTGCTTTAGGAGTTAGGATTTTGAACTTCTAAGGGCTATATCTTGCTCATATTTTGATATTTTTGATTAATTCTAAAGACATGATTCTATTTAAAGGGTTATCAATTAATCACTTCAATAGTTTCAAGAAAAGTTTATGTGGAAGATGCCTAATGATGAAGAAATATTACAAGTCCTCTAGATAGGTCATCAAATTCCCTTAAGTGACTTCAAAAGATCATAACTTGGTTAATTTTTATCTCCTTAAGCCCATTCTTTTTCCACAATGATCTTAAGGATGTAAGCGTCAACACTCCTTTTATGTGCAAATCTTTAAAATGAGTGGAAGATGCCCTAAGAACTAAAAGGATTATAGGTCACCTCATGAATTTTCACCAATTTTGCAAGACCATAACTTTTTCAATAATTGGTATTTTTGAATGATTAAAGTTTCACAATGCTCTTTTGGAAGTCTACTTCAAGATATAATCATAGATCATATCTCAATTTTGGAGGAAGGCTTTGTAATAACTCAACACATTATAGGTCACTTTTGAAGAAAAACTTAGAATTTTTCTAAGTACAAAAAGTCAGCATCTTTTTCTCAACTTTGACTCATCACAACTTTTAGCTCAAACATCCATCTGATATCATTCTTGGCACATTGCAAAGATTGTAACCATATCTTTCAAAAGCTTCAAGAATCATGCCCTAAGACCCCTTAAGCTGTGAACACCATGGATTCAAAGATGGTACCTTGAAACTAAAGTTTCCTTCCAAGTATGAATTTTAAATTCATAATATGGCTTCTAAACACCAAATTAGCACACGTTTATTATTTAAACATGTGTAGCAAAGTTTCCAAAGTTTAATTAAGGATCAAAACACAGGAATCGACTAAGTTTTGATGCACATGGGGTCAAACTTTTTTTCATTTTCGAGCTTGATCCAATTTCCCTCCAAACTTCAAATTTCCTCTTAATTCTTTGCACCATTCACTTCCATGTAAATAGAGGAGCTAACTCCTCTCATTTTCTCAAGCTTGAACAGCCAGAATCACCCTGCCAAACTCTCTCTTTAACCCACTTTTCTGCAACTTCAAATTTTGTTTTACAGCCTTCCGCAATTCATTTTCTTTGCTAATTCTTCATCCTTGAACTTCATTGAAGCTAACAGAAGAAGAACCAAGCCCTAAAGCATCTTAAATCGTGCTAGCCAAGTCAAGTTTCAGAGCTCTGAATTTGAACTTCAATAGGTAGATTCCTTCATCAATTCTCTCAAAATTTCTTACTACAATGAAGCTCTCATCATTCTGATACTAGTCTCATCATTTGTTTTCAACTAGATGTGAGTTTTGGCCATGAGTTTTCAAATCCCTATTCAACTTTTTCCTTCTATTTTTTTTGTAAATCGACTAAGCTATACCTTAAATAAATTTTTCGCGAGGGTATGTTTGTCTTCGTCTTGATGAGACGAAGCGAATGACATAGGTCTGAGCTCCTGATTTTACAGTATGAGAGACCTACAATTCGCGTGGCTGGAGGTTGAAGATGACCAACGTGTCATCTCTTAACCAATGATAAGACGCCACTTGTTTTTTCAAAATCTGATTTAATATTTGATCCAGTGGTTTCTTCACTAAGGACCATGATATGCACAGCGCGCCAGATCCCTTGGATCTGATTACTAACGCGTTTTGACATTCATCCAATGGTCTATATCTTTTTGTTTTATTTTTTATTTTCTGATTTTTATATTTTAATTGATTTGAACTTCAAAAAATCATAGAAAATTCATTTTTGACTCAAAAATTATGAAAACATTCCCAAAAATATTTTCAAATATTCTCTTTTTGATATTTACTTTTTCATGTTTTTCTTTTTAGATTTGATATTTTTTTATAATTTTTCTTTTATTTTGATTTGCTTCTAATTGTTTAAAAATACTTTTTTATATTTTTAAATTCTAAATTTTTTTATAAAAATCATTTTCCTTATTTCAGACTTCTACTAATTTTATAAAAATCATTTTCCTTATAAAAATCATTTTCCTTTTTCTATAGTTTTATTTTGACGTCTACTAATTTTTGGTTGTTTTTCACTTATTTGAGTGATTTTAATTAGTTTAAAAAACAATTTTCTGTTTTAAAAAATTACCAAAAATTTTATAAAAATATTTGAGATCATTTCTGACTTTTCTATGGTCTCTTTTGATTTTTCTTTGATACTTTGAATATAGTTGGCTATTTTACCTTTTATTTTCTTTTAAAAAATCATTTTTTCTTTTTATTTTATTCATTAAATGCAATTTATTCTTTTAATATATTCTGGCTATGTGATTGTTGATCATGAACTTCATTAACATCATTGGATCTTGGGTTTCGAGTTTAAGTCCACCAAAATGGATGAATGATTTTAATGATATTTTGATTAAATTTTTTGATTCAAATGTTTCCCCCCTCTCTCCATCTTATCCTTTTCTTACATGTGCTACATATTGTTAGAGGATGATCTGCATATCATCTCTCCAAACATATGGCACATAGATTGATATTGACCGACCTCAAAATAGGTGCGACTTCTATATAAGTCCAATTATGATTGCTTATCATAGCGTTAAATCTTGTCCCGGTTCGAGAAATGATCATTCGTGACCCAAACCTATGTTTGCAAGCCCAAGCATGTTTAATTTGAAACTTTTGATCCAATAACCTTGAGGTTCATTGTTAGGAGGCTTTGGTCTTATCAATCCTCTAATGAATCTTCATAAATTTTGGATTTAGGTGAATCATTTAATCATCATTGATCATTTATTGTTGCCTTGAGAATTTGAAATGAATGATATACTTGACAAAAAACAAATGAAACTTGTTGTTGAGAGGCTTTGATTATCAGTCTTCTAATGAGTTTTCAAATGCAAGATTCCGGATGGTCATTCAACTAACCTTCAATCTCTAACTCATTAACAATTGACTTTTATTTTTATGCTTTTATTTTATGCCTTTACCTTTACACACCATTCTTTTTGAAGATACTTAATAATCAACTTGAACAATAAAAAACTTTAATGTTACTTGGTCTATTTGGTTACTATCATTGGCATTTTGGAGTTATGGACTTCTTGGACTTAGGATTAGAGACATTGACCTACCTTGAGAATTTGTGACTTCTATTTCTATTTTGTCTGGAGTTCTTGGGGTTTACCCCAAGATATTGGGTTGTTTGTTTTCTTTGTGTGCAGGTTATTTTGATTATATACTTTGTCTGTGATCGGGAATTTATTTGTATACAGTCGTTACTATTCCCAATTTTTATGAAGACATAATGCATTTGAAGTTTGGTATTCTTAAGAGGTTTAATATCTTTGCTTGCTTGGTTTCAATCCAAAGGATGGGAATTCGACATTAACTCATTGTGTCAAAGTGCTAACTTCTTTTGGGTTAGACAATTATTTTCCCTAGCTTTTACCTTATGCTTTAGGATATCCCCTTCATCTCCTCCCATCTTCTTAAATTTCAAAAATATTCTCCCTCATTTTGAAAACTATTCTTGTTTTCTAAACTTGAACCGCTTTCACAATAAACTTGGACTTAGGTCCATGCATTTTCAAAAATATTTTCTTAATCAAACTTTAAACAACTTAATCATGCTTTGACATTTTTTGTGAGAAGACTAAAAGTCAATCAATCTCATTCAAACCATTTTTCATTTTGCCTTTTTACTTAAACTTTTTCAAAAGATTAGACTCTTGTCAATCCTTGTTGTGATGCAAACTACTATACTTCTAAGATATGTAGTGAAGTGAGACAGTTTCCACTTGGGTGATGAGTGAGGCTTTGTTGATTTTAAAGTCCAAGCCATATCTTCCACTTTGAGATGAAGCAAATTATCCTTTCTCATAATCGTGGGTAGTAAGTATGTTCTTCCACTCGGATACAATAATGATGTCTCGTCTCTTAAAATTAACCAACACACCTGTCTTTTAAAATTCTTAAAGGTGAACTACGAGTACCCTGATCCCCTATTGCACGTAAGGTGGTACGTAGGCACTAAAGGTTCACAACCACGACAGGTGCAAAAATTGTAAAAAAATACTTCTTTTCTCACCTCCATCATCTATTTTTGTATACAACACTTATAGCTCAAATACACAAATTTACAAAGAGGTTCTTGCGGAGTACCGTAGATGTTTAAGGTGATAATACCTTCCCTTTTCATAACCAACCCCCTTACCTATATTCTCTCCCCTCTTTTTTTGGGTTATTCACTCTTTTCCCATTCCTTTGGAAAAAATAAAGTGCGGTGGCGATTTTTATTTGATTTGTGCGAGTTAAGTCAATCCAATGGCTTAGTCTCAACATTTCTACCGCTACACTAGGGATACGGCACCTCTCCGATTCAATCATTTTTCTTATATTATATATTTATGGTTTGACATAAATTAATGGATGTACAGCTGCCCCAGCGGTAGAAGCGCGCGCGTTAAGTCATTTGTGTCAAAGGGATTGGGTTCGATTCAACCTTTTGTCACTTATTTTTCATAATATTTTCATGTGTTGCAGGTTTATTACATAACGCACTGAGGGCAGATCTTGATACCAAGGCGCGCTTGGTCTGGTGGTGATTGTGTTGCTGGAAGGTCCTGAGGGCGTGGGTTCAAACCCCACCCCTACCATTTGGTTATTTTTTCAAAAATTTCTTACTTTTTCCTTTTCCTTCTCTTCATCTTTTACAAAACCTTTTTTCAAAACATTTTTCTTAAGAAACCCTAATTTAATTTTAGGTTTTTAATTTAATCAACCCTAATTTGATTTTTAGGTTTTCTTAATCAAATTAAAATCGACTTAGATTTTACGGTTTTGTTTAAATTAATTAACTAACCTTTTTTAATTAATCTAAATCAATTAGATTTTAGGTTAATCGCCAAATTTTTTTTCATCAAAATGATTACAAAACAATTTTCTCTTTTCATTATCCTTTTACCGCTTTGCATACTTTATTACCTTCGTGTTTTTTCCAATTATGTATCTGCTTACAGGTTGAAATAGTTTAATTAGGTTTTTTCCTATTTTCCCCTCGGTTTTATTGGTTGTACCCCCACTCTCGAAGACTTGTAATAGTGTAGCATTTTATTTCCAGCACTTTACTGCTTTTCATTATTGCTATAATATTTTTCTAGTAATTAGGGTTTGTATGGCAAGACATAAAAATAATCATAGAAAACCCTAATTACAAGACTAAATAACTGAACATGAATCACTCTTCACACACACACGCCTCCAGGGTAACCTCATTCGTTGCCTAGGAAAACAGTCATGTCCCTTGAACGCGGGGACGCTTTAGCAAAGACCCTCGGTTAAAAAGATCATAGTCCCTCGATGACCCTTCGGTGCTGCCTTCGGTAAACGATCTTAGTCCCTTACGATAAATTGCTAAAGCCCCCTATGAGTTGCCTTTATGATTGTACGATGACCCGCGCTTGTCCCTTCACATCCAACAATAGAGATTCCTACTAACTAATGGTAGGATAGCACTATCTATAGGATGAGGAAAATAACACGAAATATCTTTGAGTAGGTAGATAATTCTTAATCGCTTTCTCGCAAACATTTCAAAATATATTTTTCACACAAAACACTTTTCTGAAATATTTTCAAAAAAAAATAAACACTTTGTACGCATTCTTAACTGATACAAGAATCATTACAAAGTTGTCTTACTCAGGAATTTTTAAAATATTTTCAAACACAAACACAAAGCAATTTTTCAAAACAAAAGTGAGCTAGCGATTAAGAGCCCGTAGATAACTACAGATGAAAAGGGTGCTAACACCTTCCCTTTTCATAACCAACCCACCAAACTCAATAAATCTCGAAGGTTTTTCCTGTCCTTTTCACCCTTTCCTTATTGGATAAAATAAAAGTCGGTGGCGACTCTTGCTATCCGCAACATTTGAGATAAAACGCCAAACCAAAAGTCAGTTCTCCCACCGTATTACAAGCTTCATTCAGACTTAAGCTCTATTTTTTAATTTGCTTCAATACAATATCAATTCAAGACATATTATGATACATCATGCTTTGTTTTTTCAAGAAAGATCAAATTATTCAAAGTTTGGTTCAACAAGTTTGACCTAATTGAGCAAATGTTTGATTTAGTGATCACAAGTGCATAACTCCCTCAATTCTCAACATTTTGATTTGGTTATTTTTGTTATGTATTCTTATCATCATAAAAAACAACCTATCTTCACGTGACAAGATCCAATTGTGCAAGAAAAATCATCAAAAGTTGAAAGGGGTTTCGAGTCATTTTTGGCACTCTCTAAGCTAGGGTTTGCTGACTTCCAAGGACCATATCTTACTCATTTTTTGAGATTTTTGAGTGGATCCAAAGCCATGATTCTCCTTAAATGTTCCTTAATAATGTCTCTTCATAAATATAAGGCTAAATTTGAATGGAAGATCATTAATGATTGAGAAAGATTACAAGTCTCCTAGAAAGGTCTTTGAATTTTAGGGTTTAACTTTAAATAATCATAACTTGGTCAATTTTTATCTCCTTGAGCTCATTATTTTTCCAAAATGATATTAAGAGTGTGAGCTTTAATTCTTCTTTTATGTGCAAAGATTGAAAGTGATTAGAAGATGCCTTAAGAGTTCAAAATATTATAGGTCACTTCATGGATTTCCATCAACTTCACAGGGTCATAACTCTCTCAATTTTTGAAAATTTTGGATGATTAGTTTCACAATGCTCTTTAAGAAGTCTACTTCATGCCATCTTCATTGACCAAAACTTAATTTTAAGTGGAAGGCCATGTTTGAAGGCAAGAGATTATAAGTCACTTTTGAACTCAAAACTTGGAATTTTTCTAACTCCACAATTCAATGTGTTTTTCACAATTTCAATTGATCATAACTTTTTACTCAAGCATCCAAATGCTACCTTTCTTGGCACATTATTAAGTTTATGGTGAAATCTTTCCATTGCAAAAATAATGAGATCATAAATCCTCTCGAGTTATGTGCACCATGGATTCAAAGTTGGCACCTTGAAATTGATTTTGTCAAAACAGTCACATTTTTATTTTCATAATGTGGCTTCTAAACACCAATTTTGTGCATGTTTTCCACTTGTACATGTTTAAAAAAGTTACTAAGACCGGATTAAGGATCAAAATGCAAGAAATTATTGAGTTTCGACAACTTGCAAGTCACACTTTTGTCATGATCAAAGTGTGCAGGATTTCACTTGATTGCTTATTATTCACCCTCTCTCAATATTGCATTCACTTATCCTATAAATACATACCCCATTACACTCCTTTTCATAAGCTTGCACACCCAACATCACCCTGCCAAACTCTCTCCATAACTCATAATTATGTAACTTCGAATTTGGTCCTACAACCTTTGTCAATCCATTTTCTTTGCTAATTTTCCATCCTTGAACTTCACTGAAGCTAACAGAAGAAGAACCAATCCTGAAGTGTCCTAAATCATGCCAGATCCGTTGGATTGATTACTAACACGCTTTGACATTGATCCAATGGTCTACATCACTTTGGTTTTATTTTTATTTTCTGATTTTATATTTTAATTGTTTTAAACTTCAAAAATTCATAAAAACTTCATTTCAACTTCTAAAATTCTGAAAATATTCTTTAAAATACTTTGAATTTTTCTCTTTCTGATTTTTATTTTTTCACAATTTTAATTTGTGATTCGATATTTTTTATAATTTTTCAATTTATTTAACTTGTTTTAATTGATTAAAAATACTTTCCTTGATTTTTAAATTCTGGAAAATTTATGGAAGGATCCTTGACTTTTTGACAAATATTGGTGACCTCATTTTATTTTTATTTCTGATTTTACAATTTTTTACTATTTTTTACAATATTTTGTTTATTTTGCATGTTTCTTTAAATTTTAGAAATAGTTTCTGACTTTAAAAAATTCCAATAATTTTAGTCAACACTTATTAACTCATGTTTGACTCTGGACTATTTTTTGAGATTTTTATTTGGTGTTTTAATATATATTGTGTATTTTACTATTTATTTTCCTTTTATTAACCATTTGAATATTGTTTTATTAAATATTATTTTATTATTTTTGTTTGGTCTTGATTTGGATGTTGTTTTGGAAAAAATTCCTCAACCTCATTGGATCTTGGGTGTTGATAGGTTAAAAAACCAAATCCATCAAAATGGATGAATGATGTTGATGATATTTGAAACCCTAATTTCATTTAATACATCCATTCCCTCTTCATCTTATCCCTTTCCTACTTGTGTTACATGTTGTTGGAAAATGATCTACATATCATTCCTCTAAACATATGGTACATAGATTGCTATTGACCAGCCTCAAAATAGGTGTGACTTCTACACAAGTCCACTTACGATTGTTTAACATAGCTCTAAATTTGTTCTGATTCGAGAAATGATCATTTGTGGCCCAAACCTATGTATTCAAGCCCAAGTATGTTTAATTTGAAACCTTTGATCCAATAACCTTGAGGTTCATTGTTAGGAGGCTTTGGTCTTATCAATCCTCTAATGAACCATCATAAACTTTGGTCTAAGTGAATCATTTAAACATCATTGATCATATGTTGTCGCCTCGAGAATTGGAAATGAATGATATACTTGACAAAAAGCAAATGAAACTTGTTGTTGAGAAGCTTTGAGTTTATCAATCTTCTAATGAGTTTTCAAATGGAAGTTTCAGGATGGTCATTCAACTAACCTATAACTTATAATTCACTATTAAATTGACTTTTACTTTGTGCTTTTACTTTATGCCTTTATTTTATGCCTTTAGTTTTATGCACCATTTACTTTAGAATTTACATTTCATGATACTTTTATCTTTTCTCACTTGAGCATTTATCTTTATGTCATTTTTATTTTGCTCACTAAAGCTTTCATCTTCTTTCTGAAGACACTTAATAACCAACTCGAACAATAAAAAACTTTAAGGTGCCTTGGACTATTTGGTTAATATCCTTGGCATTATGGAGTTGTGAACCTCTTGGAATTAGGATTAGAAGCCTTGATACTCTTTGGGACCTTGTGATTCTATTGTTATTTTGTCTAGAGTTCTTGGGGATTACCCCAAGACATTGGGTTGATTTTCTTTGTGTGTAGGTTATCCTGATTATGTTCTTTGTCTGTGATTGGGAATTCCTCTATATACAACTGTTACTCTGCCCAATTTTTGAGAAGACTTAATTCATACGAAGCTTGGTACTCTTAAGAGGTTTAGTATCTTTGCTTGCTTGGTTTCAATCCAAAGGAGAGGAAATCTACATAGACTCTTTATGTCAAGTGTTGACTTCTTGTTGGTTAGACGGTTCTTTTCACTAGCTTTTACCTTATGTTTTAGGATAGTCCCTTCATATCCTCTCATCTTCTTTAATTTCAAAAATCTTCTCCCTCCTTTTCAAAACTCTTCTTATTTTATAACTTGAAACACTTTCATAATAAACGTGGACTTAGGTCCATGCATTTTCAAAAGCACGATAATATTTGTTTAAAAATGGGATTAATTATAAAAGCACGGTAATATTTGTTAATTATGCAGAAAATGTAACAACAGTTATATATCATAAACGTTATAATATCTCGTGCGCTGTCCAGAAAAAAATAAATATAAAAAACGGCACAAATTGAAATCGAACCTAGGACCAATTTATTACAATGGTTACTGGACCATTATTGTAAGTATCATATATATGACGACACTCTACATAACAACGCCTGGGCCCACGTGATTATATATCTTTCCCAATCGTTGTTAAATGGGTTCTCTGTAGTAGTGAAGTGAACCTATTTTTTTGGTAGGATGTCATAAAACTGGAGCATATAGGTTGTTTAATCCCATTAATGAGAAGATCATGATGATTCGAGATATTGTGATTGATGAAAATTCTACCTAGGATTGGAATTCTAGCGATGCAATTAAATAGCCATTGATGAGCTATGGATTCAACAAAGAAACTGAGGAAGTAGAAGTCGAAGAAATTGCTTAAATTTCAACTGAAGTAGTTGCTAACATTCCCGACTTAGTCAAAGTCTAAGAGGGTGCGACTAGCTCACACCAAAGACCTCAAAGATATAGAGTTCTTCCAGCAAAACTTTAAGTCTACAAAGTGATTGGTGATGATGATGTCAAACCAGGTGGAGTATTAGTTCATTTTCTTTACTTGTAGGTGCTGAACCAATCAACCATAATAAGTCTTTAAATAATAAACAATGGAAGTCTGTTATGGTCAAAGAGTTACAAGCAATAGAAATAAACAACACATGAGAGTTATTCGAATTTCCATCACATACAAAATATATTGAATTTAAGTAGGTGTTCAAGTTAAATCACAAGGTTGATGGGTTGACAACAATATATAAGGAGAGATTGGTAGTTTGAGGATTTATTTAGAGAGCATGACTTGACAATTCTGAAGTATTTGCACCTATCGCAACATTGGATGTTGTTAGACTAGTTGTCGCCTTGGCATGCAAGCAAGGTTAGTCGACATTTAACTCAGATGTGAAGTTAACATTTCTGAATGGTACCTTAGACTAAGAGTTCTATGTCATACAACCTCATGGGTTTGTGATTCAAGAGGAGGCGTGTAAGGTGTATAAGTTGCACAAAGCGCTATATGACCTCAAACAGACACCTAAGGCATGGAACAAGATGATCGACTCATACTTAGTTGAATTGAGATTCCTCAAATGCAAATATGAGTAAGGTATCTATGTTCAGGTTATAACACAATATATAACAATCATCTGCTTATATGTCGATGACTTGCTGATAATTGGAAATAACTTGGAGAACTAGAAGATGTTCAAAGAGTTGATGATGAGGGAAATTCAAATATCAAATATGTGAAACATGTCTTATTTCCTAAGCACGAAATTTCAAATGTCAAAGCAAGGTATTATGCTACATCAAAGGAAGTATGTCAAGGATATACTCAAGAGATTCAGAATGTATGAGTTGAATCATGCATCCTCACCTATAGAACCAAACTTGAAACTGGAGAAACATGGAGAGGAGGATAAGGTCGATGCTACTTTTTTCAAACAAATTGTGGGATCTCTGAGATATGTGCATAACATTCGACCTGATATAGGTTTTTGCAGTCAGATTAATGAGCATATACAAGAGTAAGACAAGGGTGTCACACATGAAGGCTGCAAGAAGAATCCTGGGAAATTTAAAAGGAGCTATAAAATAAGGAATTCTATTTTGACGTGATTCTGAAAGCAAGGAAGTTACAATTACTTGCTAATATGAATGTTGGTTGCTATGGAGATAAGGAAGATTGAAGAAGCACAACTGGTTATTTCTTTCAAGTCTTTGGTGCACCAATATCATGGTTCTCGAGAAAGTAACCTGTGGTGGAATTATCATCGCGTGAAGATAAATATCAAATCTTTATAAGTATGAATAAGGATTTCCCTATCTCAAGCTTAAGTGTTGCGTCAAGCAGTAGCAAAGCAGAAATTTAGGGTTTTAGAGATTCAAGAGCACTCTGAATATTTTTTAAAGCTTCACAATTAGTGAGTCATCAAGAAATCAGCCTACCAAGCTCTCATGCATTCCTTCATGCTTCACATTATAAGGAAAATTAAGTGTTTCAGTTGATTCGGGACAATTTGAATAGAAAATTAGTGTTTTACAGTAAAACTTTAAAAATTCATAACTTGAGGTTAGAAAATGGTTTGGAAATGATTCTTCAATCTTCAGAGCCGTCTTGTGATATCCTCCATTTCATCTTTTTAGGGAGAAAGCTAATTTTGTGAGGAAGATTTTCTAAAGTGCGAAATACCTGAAATACGGTATACAGTGGATTTGTTGATTCGCTGGTTTTCAGACGCTTAAAAATTAGTAACTTATGTCCGGAAGATCATCTTTGAGTGCCTCTAGGAGAATTTGAACCATATTGTTATTTTCTTCACTTTTCATGTTTGTCTCGGAAGCTAATTCATTGAGAAATATCTCTGAATGCGCGAATGCTCTGAAGATATACAATGGAAATATAAAGAAAATAGTGTGCTGAACCGATGTTTTTCGGATGTTCAAAAATTCATAACTTTCCCGTGGTTCAACATTTTTGGATGGTTCTTTCAAAGAAAAATCCGTCTTGAATTTATCTTTGATTCGTATGTTCAGGTCAGAAGTTAATTCTTTGCAGAAGATCTCTGAAAGTGCGGATTACCAGAGAAAATTGCACTATGAAATGGTTTTTCATCGGACTGTTTCTTGAAATTATAAAAATTGTAACTCTTAATTTTTATCGTATTGAGACGATTCTTGAAGCGCCAGATCACAAATTTTGTAAGCTTCACCATTGCTTCAGGGCCCGAGTCCATATTATGCTCCAAAGACTTTGGTTTGTGGCTTGCATCCGAAAGTCCGCACGAAAATAAGCTGAAACTTTCAATACGACAAAATAAGTACGCTGTTTCTCACTCTTCAAAAAACCATAACTTGCTCGATTTTTATCGTATCAGGGTGATTCTCTAGGCACGACATCACACATTTCATCACTGACGATTTTGTTTCAGGTTGCTCGTCCAGATTGTGCATCAACATCATGAGCTTGTGGTTTATTCACGCGTGGTACACAAAATAAGCTATCAAAATCTGCACTGTGAATTATTATACCCTTTTCTCACCTCTCATAGAATCATAACTTGCTCAATTTTTATTGTAACAGAATGATTCTTTCAACCGCGCATTACAAGTTTCGTCATCAACATTTTTGTTTTAAGTCGCGCATCAGGATTTATCACTGATTGTGACGAGCTTGGGGTTCGGTCTCGCATTATGCACAAAATAAGCTAAAAAAACTCAGTTTTGGAGCCAAACTATATATATTCAAATTTCAAAATTCAAACACAATAACACTCATTATCACAAACCTCTCAAGTTTTTCTCCCAATTCTCTCCAAGATCAAACAAAATTCTCTCAACTCTTTCTCAAATTTCTTCAAGAAATTTCAAGAACACATTTAACAAAAACAACAAAAACTCATAAAAACTTCATCAATCTTCATCTCTTCCCTCTTTCCAAGAATCGCGCCACTCTCTCTTTTCTCCTTGTGCCACCGTCCAACACCGTAATCCGCCAGCGAATCCCCCTCCATTCACGATTTTTTCTGGAAAACCTTCCCCTCCGTCGCGCTATTGTCTGATGCAAAATCTCCCTCCGCCACACATTTGTTCGCTCCGGTCAGCCTTACTTCATTCGATTCTCCAATCCAAGCTCCCTCTCGATTCCTATCTTGATTTAATTACTTGAGAAATTGGATTGATGAGTAATTGATTAATTGATTTGGTTCATAATTGAATTTGAGGAATTTGAATAATTTTTCATGACTTGATTTATTTGAATTTGTGAGATAAGTGTTCAATTGATGAAATCTTGAATTGAATATTGAAGTGAATTCTTGATTTGTTTTTTTTGGATTTTTGAATTATTGATGTTGATGATGTTGAAATCTGAAATCATATGATTGATTTGTGAAATGTTATGGATCTCGAGAATCTGATTTTGTTGATGAATTTTTGATGTTGAATTGTGGTATGATTTCTTGATGTTGAATTTTTGTTAAAGAATTAATGTCTAATTCATGTGTTAATGCAATTTTGGATCGATTTAAATAATGAATTGATTTTTGCGACACTGAAAAAAGTTTGGATCCTTAATTGCGTTAACACTTTATTGATGTTATTTGGATAGGAATCGATACCTTATTGTGGTTTTCTTTTTTTGCTAATCATTGTAAAAGTGTTTGTAATTTTGTAGCAACGATACATGAATTGGTAAATGCTTTTGTATCTGTTTATGAGTTTTTAAACTCATTTTTGTTCGATATCGGTTCAAGTGTATGTTGCTGTCTGGAAAATACAAACGCCTTGCAAATGGCTTTTCAAATGTCGTATGATGCTTATTCATGCATAATCGTGCATTTATGGACCATTGAAGTTGAATTTTACCGTTTTCGACACAATGTTTCTTTTGATTTTGTGACACGACGCAATGCTTTCCGGTTTCAGTAAGTTGAGCATAAGGCATGTTTTAATTAACGGTTAATGCTCAAGGAAGTTTGTTTTGGTACTTGGACGACATTTATGTCAAGTTTTGTCAATTTTGGATCGATATTTCGTGTGACTCATGTATTGACGGCAATGCTGCCCAGAAATGGTTAGTGGTGCTTGCATGGTGATTTAATTTAGAGTTGATGCTTGTTTGAGCTTGTTGGTACGTTTGGTGGTTACCACTACTGTTTTGGATCAATTTTATTACGACTTTTCGCACACTTGCATGTGTTAATAATTTTCTGCCCAATTTTTTATATCGAATTTCCAATGCTTGTTTGGATTGCTTTTCTTCACATTTTAGTCTTGATTTAACTTGAGATACAAATACTTAATTTCAATTTTGTTTCCTTGTTATTTATAACATATTAAGTGACTTGTGAAAGGCATTTCAAGAGAGCTTTTGATCATTTAATTAATGTGGTGATTATTCGATTGAAAAGCATTTGTTCTATGTTCTTTGTGGATTTGAGTTCGCTTCCAACATGATTTATTTTTTATTCTCATTCTATGTGATATATGAATTGTTTGTCTTTTTGTCTGGATGTGAATTTTTGTGCAGGTGTTCTGTTTGTTGAGAATGTGTTTGACACGCATTCTCCCTGTGCTTTATTGATGCTTCGACACATATTCTGACTATTTTGTTGTTGATACTAGCTTGCGTAAAGCTTTTCCGGATTTATTATGCTTTGCTTGCTTTGCTACAAACTCTTGTTTGTTTGGTATTATACTGATTTTGGTTTATTTTACCGCATCATTTACCTTTTTCCTTTCCATGAGAAATAGGAATAGAGATGCATGACTGGGAGTCCCTACTTTAGGTGGGCGATCTGTTTAAAGTCTTCAAGTGAGGTGATGTTTGTTCCATAAAAACCTCAAAATGAGGTGAATTTTGTGTTTGCAAAAGACCACAAAAAGGAGCGAATTCTTGTTGTTTGTTTAAATACCTCAAAAGGAGGCATTTATGTAAAGTCCTCAAAGAATTCTGTTCCCTTACCCTTTTACTTTGTGCTTGCTATCGAGTCAATAAGTAGAACAGAGGGCCCATAATCGGCCCACATGCATTCTAGTTCGTGTTGTTTCTAGCGCACGCCATGCGTTGATTCTTTGAATCGTGCCTATTCTTGTCCATTGAGTTAAATAAAGTGGAAAAGGGTCTGTAACGAACCCCCACACTTTGTCATTCGTTTCGACGATGTTAACTCGCGTTTCCTTAAACATTGATGCTCTGAGTTGTTACTCGATGTCGGTGCTCGAGCAAATCAAGTGGAAAAAGTTCCTTAATCCCGCTTTGATATCCATTGGAGTCTTTTGTTCTCTAGCAACTCACACTCGATTTTGTTTTGCTTTGGATCGACTTTGTTTGATTGCAATTGTGCTTGTGCTTTTCTTTACACCACTGCAAGTTAGACATTAGGATTATAATCCATGCATGCTAACTTAGGTAGATATTTCCCTTTGTTATCTAAACTTTAGGACCATCAATGTATGATAAAATTAGGGATGGAAATAACTTAGTCCCCTTTAGACTTTTTCTCTTCCCTTTTTTCATAACTAAAACTAAAACTTCTCTTCTCTTTGGCAAATTCATAAAATTCTCTAACTATACTTAGATCTTTTATTAGTATAAAAAATACTACCCAATCCAAATCTTTTTACCTTCGGGCCTCTTTTCTTTAAAAAACTTTTTCATATAAGAACATGTCAATTCCTTTCTACTACAACGCGTGAGTCTCCAAAGGTGGATTTGTGGTAGAATGCGATATTATCATTGTTTATAAAAATATACTACACATAAAAAAATTTAGATGAACTACGAGTGTCTTGATCTTTCATTGCACAGAGAGGGTATGTAGGCACACAGGTTTGCAACCGCGACAGGCACGACTAGTAAAACCTTTTTCTTTGTATATACGCTTTACATACATGAATTTCCCTTTAGTTTGAGTAGCATTTAGATAGAACACACCCATTATATTAGAACAATCAGAGTGGATACCATGGAGTACCACGAACGTGAGGGGTGCTAATACCTTCCCCTTGCGTAACCGACTCCCGTACCTGATTTCTCGGTTTTAAGATCGTGACTTCTCCCTTCTCAGGTTTTTCTTTGATGATTTTCCTTTCCCTTTCTATGGAATAAATAAATACTTGATGGCAACTTCATTGATTCACTCTCGATGATTTTCCGCCAGTTCCTTCAGGTAACTACTTCACTAGGGTCAAATTAACCAATTGTCGGTCCATCCCGTGAGTCACTTCTAGTGCTTGTTTTTCTTTTCTTTGGGTGTTTATATTTATGCTTTACAAATTATTCATTTGTATATATTTGAGAATACATATGCATTGCATTTTATCGCTTTCCATATACTGGTTATTGTTGATGTTCTGTGTTGCTACTTTGGTAGAAGGGTGTTCCATGAGGTAAAAGGCCCATTACATAGGCCAGTATACACATACGTTAGATAAATACTCATGTTGAATCATGTGTTCCATTGATACGTGTGAGGAGGCATGAGATACCACACTCAGACGGGGTTCTCTTGACGATTCCTTTTGTCTTGCACCCTTTATGCATATACGAGGTGCTCGAATAGAGGATTCCCGACTTTGGTTTCCATTAGAAACCATGTTCTAATTAGAACTTACCTTTGAGGTGGGGTGGGAAATCATTCATACAGGTACAAATTCTTATCTTTGATACTTGGTTCGTTGGTATTCTGAGATGGTCCAGACCTTTGATCCTGTTACACAAGACCGTGGTTCTGTTATCTGTTCAGCAGCTATCCAGTTGTTGGAGCTTTGATCTCACATGTTTGCATACATAGATTGTTAATGTCATTAATAGCATACATGTTCCTTTGTTTCCAAGCATCATTTATTTGATTCCAATTGTTAAGCCACTAAAATATGAAAAAATTTCAGAAAAACATCATGGCTTAATAATAGGAATCAAAGCGTATAATCTCTTGGAAATGGGAACATGGCATTTGTATTGCATGTCATGCATAATTTTGAATTTATTTTGCATTTCATGAGTTTCCTGGAAGTCTTACTCAAGGTCCTTTGGTCTTTAGAAGAAAATTGTCTCATCAGTACAACACTCGAGCCAATTATAAAATGAAGATGGAAAACCTTAAACAGGAGAATTGCGAGTTGCACAAAGAAGTTACTGCTTTGAGATCCGGTATGGCTAATTTGACTTCTTTGGTAGATTCATTGGTGGCTGCTCAAAATCATCCATAACCACCTATGTCTCCTCTTACTACTTAACCACAACAAACAACAGTTATCTTTGAGGTTTTGTCAGTTCTTATCTCTATTACTCTAATTGTTACTGCTCCTCAGTATCGTATGCCTCCTGGTTATCCGTGGGGATTTCTTGAAGGTTACATGTCAGAAGGATACAACCCTACTACCCATGTTGCTCAGCATATTCAACCAGTTATGGTTTTTGCCTTGCCTGTGGTGCACACTGCTCCTGTTGCTAATAATGAGATCCATCATACTACACCTCCTATGGTGAATGCGGTCCCTATTATTAACGACGAGGTTTATCATGCTGCTCCTCCCAGAGTGAAAGTTTGTGCTTCTATGACATGATGGATGACTTTCAGGACCAGTTTAAAGAAATGAAAAAAGAAATGAAGGCTCTCAGGGGAAAACATTTATTTGGACAAAATGTCAATTATCTTTGTTTCGTTCCAAATGTGAAAGTGCCTGCAAAATTTAAGGTGCCAGAATTTGAGAAGTACAAGGACAACTCTTGTCCTCATGATCATTTGGTAATGTATATCAGGAGAATGTCCATTCATACTGATGACCAACACCTACTTATTCATTTTTCCAAGACAATCTGACTGGCACTGCCTTGAAATGGTACATGGGTTTGGACAGTAGCAACATCCATACATTCAATGATTTGGGTGAAGCTTTTATCAAGCAGTATAAGTACAACAAGTTCATGGCACCTGAATGTGACTAGTTGAGAGAAATGACTCAGAAGGATAAGGAGTCATTTAAGGAGTATGAAAAGTGTTGTCGTAAAATGGTAGCCCAAGTGGTACCCGCGATGGGAGAGAAAGAGATGATTAAGGTCTTCCTAAAAAGCCTTGGTTTATTTTACTATGAAATAATGGTGGCAAGTGCACCAAATGATTTTACTGAGATGGTAAGTATGGGTGTCCGTCTAGAGGAGTCAGTTAAGGAAGGACGATTGTCAAATGATGAAGGTTCTAGTGGAACAAAGAAACCATCATATTGGTGTTTTTATAAAGAAATAAGTATGGGAAGATGATGTTTTTCAATAAAGAAGGATTGGGCCTTCGAAAAGACTTCATCAGCATCAACAACACGTTGCTTTATTAACTCTGGTTGTCAATGTAGCTCCGACTACTATTGTGTATCAGAGAGCACCTCAACAAAGTAATCAAGGGCAAGGTTAAAAGAGGGAAGCTTTTGATCCTATTCTGATGAGTTACACAAAATGGTTTATGGCTTTGATTCATAAGAACCTGGTGTAGACTAGGCCTTCTCCTGCTATACCTCTAACTTTTCCATGGTATTGTAAAGTAAATCAGACTTGCGCTTTTAATCAAGGAGCCCATGGGAAAAGTATTGAAAATTGATATCCCTTGAAGTTTGAAGTGCAGAAAATGGTAAGATCTGGTCTCTTGTCTCTTAAATATGTAGGTCCTAATGTGAAAGCTAATCCACTACCCAAGAACGGAGGTGGAGGTATTGTGAATATGGTTTCTGGAAACCCTGGGGATTTCAGGATCTTTGATATCAACCTGGTGAGAGGTGATTTAGTGAATATGCATGTTGATCTCTGTAATTTTTCTATTATACACATGACCATGCTGCTTGTAGCGTTTGTAGTGAAGACATTCATGGATGTGATAAGGTGAGAAGTGACCTCCAAGAGATGATGGATGGTGGTCTGATCCATATCATCAGACCAAGGGCTGAATAAGAATATATTAATGTGATTGAAGACTATAATGATGAGTATGTTTCTGCTAATGAGTTCTTTTCTTCTAATGAGTATGAGCTTGTGAATGGGGATTATCTTTCTGACAATGATTCTATGAGTCTTGAGAATGATAAAGAGGTGGTGGTGAATGCCATTATACAACATTTTGACATTCCCACTCATGTAGAAATTACATACTGCAGCAAGCCGACTGTAACTCTTGTTGTTATATGTTTACCTGGACCCATCCTGTATGAATTAGATAAAGCAGTACCTTATAAGTACAATGCGACTATCCTGGAAGATGGTTTGGAAATTCCCGTACAACCTTTGTCCCACATGGAGAATATTGTTGAGGCAAGTCAGGTGACCCGTAGTAGTCATGTCTTTGCTTCTACCTTTCAGGGAGATGATGACTTGGGTAAGAAGTTTGTTGAGATCAATGCTGAACCTAAGAAAGTGGTAGGATAATCTAGTGGCGCGACTTTAAGTAAAGATGTTGATGACTTGTTAAAAATGATTAAGATGAGTGATTACAAGATTGTGGACTAATTGTTGCAGACACCATCCAAAATCTCCATCTTAGCTTTGCTGATGAACTCCTCTACTCATCGGGAATCTATGATGAGGGTGTTGGATCAGGAATTTGTTGAAAGGGATGTGTCTCTGGATTAGTTCAATGGTGTTTTGGGGAATATCACTTTGTCATACCCTAATTTTTGACCTAAGATCCCATCTCCATTTTGCATTTTTGTTATATACATCAAGGTCATGAAATATGGTCGGTTTCGAACGTTTCACCTTCGAGCATTACTTGTGCAGAGGTTGTCGAGTGTTGTGAACATTTTATCTTATGCATTACTAACTTCTAATCAAGCAAAAAGTGTATGTTTTTTGTTTATTTGATTTCATGTGGAGAAACAAGTCTGAATCAAGAGCGTCAGGAGTCACGTCTCAATTAGGGTTTCCAGCTTCTCAAGCCAGAAGTATGATTGACCGTTGATTCTCGAAGACTGGTTCATCAAGGGAACTTTCAGAGAATCGTGTGTTTATTTCCATGCTCTGTCCAACATATGACCTCAAGCGTCTCCAAAACTTCCTCAAAGAACAATCAAGGTTCAATTACCACTAGTTCACGTATGTTTCACCCTGCCTTGAAATAAAGAAAAGATCAAGCTATGCAAGTCAATTGCAAACGCTTCGACCAAAAGTCATTTGTAAGTTATTTCTAAAAGTTGAAGACGAATTGTGTTTAGAAAGCCACAAAAAGCCTTTATGGGACATTTGTCATGATGTAAGAGTTTCTGGATCCCTAAGTTTAGTTCATTGTGCCGATTTTTCAACGAGATAACATTTCACCTCAAATCCCTCTTCTAGTGATCATTCGAAGCTTTTAAGCACAATTCGATTTTTTATACTTACATGACGCAAGGTGAATTTCGTTAGAGTGGGATGATTAAATTCAAGACCGTTTTGGAAGAATTTATTCAGAATACTTGGAATTTTCATCATGTGAATTCAAGTTTTAATTAAATAGAGCCTATCAAAAGAGACTCATTCAAAAATAATTGTTCATCACATTAATATTTATTCAAGATTATTTTTGTGTGATTATTTTGATGGATTCACACCATGGCCATTTGAATTCACATGAAGCATTTATTCAAGAAGATATTGGAAAAAGAAACTTGATTCAAGAATAATCATTCGTCACAAGAATAAATACATGATGGTTACAATTTTATTACAAGATCAATTCATGAAATTTATTTGGATCACTATTACAAAATGAAAGAATGAAGTCTTAAGGCTTGCATTATTATTTGTTCATCATTCAAAGATTCATTCAAGCATCAATGATTCTTTTCCAAATCCAAGTGGAAGATTTTGAATTTCATCAAGATGAATATCAAGATTCAAATGTTTACAATTACAAAAGAATTGAGAGACTTATATTGAAGAACAAGTCTTCATTTATGTTACAATTTTTTTGGATTTATCACTACAAAGTTACAATGAATTACAAGTTTGTACAAACTATTATTTTCTAATGTCCTAAAATTTCAGCCCAATATCATGTTGCTGCCCATATTTTCCATCCCTGTTTCAATACAATAAAAGTCCAATTTTTGTGGTATTTTACTATCCAAAATGAAACAAAATAGTCCCAAAAACTGCAGCAAAACAGCCCCAAAATCTGCTGTAAAAATGCTACAAAACAGTCCAAAAAACAGCAAGACTGCAAAAGTCCCAAATGCTGCCAAAACTGCTATGAAACTACAAACAAATCTGCTGTAAACCAGTCTGCTACAGCCTGCTGCCCTACATCAAAACTACCCAAAATTTGCATCAATATGGCTAAATAAAATTGTATGAATAAAACATCAAATCAGTTTGTCAAAACAGTTCAAATACCCTACTATTTCCCCCCCTAAATGCTTTGTTCCTTCACTATAAAACCCTCTTCATGGACAGAATTAAGGACAAAAAAAAAACCTCAGTAGAGAACAAAAAACAAAAACTCAAGGAGGAGAAGGAAAACTCAGCAAGATAGAAAACAGAAAAAATAGAGGAAGTTTGTTCAAGCATCACAGCAAACAATTAAGATAAAAAGAAGTTTGAGCATCAACAAGAGAGGAAGGGAGAACTTATTGTTTTTTGAAGCTCCATCGGAGAGACTCCGATAGGTATTTCTTCTTCCCTATTTACATTCTTCATAACTTTCTCACGTATCCATCAATTTGAATCTTCTCTTGCATCATTTTTGTGCCACGCGAATGTGCGCTTTATCATACTTTTTGCTGTAATTTGAGTTGATGTAATATGTGGACCTTTCAACATGTTTAGAATTCATAATAATAGTAATAATGCGGACAAAAAAGTACAACAATAACCCAAAAGAAAAACCAGAATTAATAGAACTACGGAAGTTAGAGAAAGTATGCTTACCAAGCCATTCTCAATAACAGCCAACAGCCTGTGTGGTATTTCAATGATAAAATTTTATTCCATGTATTTTTACGGAGGATGGTAGAATAGAACGTGCCACTTTGCTCGAGACATGAAGGTCTTCCTGATTCAAATGAGGTTCCCATTGACTTCCCTACTATTGTGATTGGTGGCGTGGATGCAACAGTGGAACGACTGGCTACGTCAAATATAATCTTTATTTCAAAGAGCAAAAATGTGAAACAGGACGTGTTTTACTTCTCAGCTAAACTTCCTCGAGGGGTACCATTTTAAATCAAACATACCATAGTGGTTGGAAACCCTGGCGTCAAATCTGCAATCAAGACACAAAACCCTGGAATGGGTTATCTAAAAAAGCTTCAAAAACCATAAACCAATCCAATTGCATTTTATTTCTATTTGATTTCAATTTCAATTTGACACCATTAACAAGTAGAATAAGCCATCGACGATATTCCTTAACGCGTGTACTTTTCTGTACCCAATCACGCAAAAATAGCACCAAAGAGAAAGTTGTTATAGATTTGAGTCGGTACCCTCCAGAGCTTGTGAGAAATTTCTCAATAATTGTTCATGTGGATCATGGAAAATCTACTCTTGATGACCAACTTTTGGAACTTATGGGGACTATTAATAAAGGACTAGGGCATCCTCAGTATCTTGATAAATTGCAGGTGGAGAGAAAAGGGGAATCACTGTGAAAGCTCAGACAATAACCACTTTCATCATCAGCCGCTACCCCATCTCTTCCACCATCTTCAACAATATACTCCCTCCCTGTTTCCGCCGAGCACTAATATATGCGTCCAAGAGAATCTACAATACACGAATCTGATTATAAAAATCTTCTATTTCACAGAAGAAAGTCCATTGTGAGGAAAATATTGCATCTTTTGTAAATAATTTGGATAAGAAAACAAATAAGGCATACATGCAAGTAGAAAATAGAAGAAATCATCAATCTGCATGTAAACAAGAGTCTGGTTGTGACGAAAACGAGTCAACTTTTATCAGGAAAGAAATTCAGCGGCAGTGAAGGGAACCTTGAAACGTGCAACACATTGTGTAAGGAAACAAGTGATAGAAATGAAAAGTTTGTTGTTTCTACTTCTACAACCAGAAAGGAAAGCTTAAAATCAAAGAAGATATTTGCTAGCAAGAAGTGAAAGAGTAAGATGAAGTTGATTTAGAGAGAGAACTTTATTTGATTTTGTTTTACGGTACATCATAAGAATATAGTTTATCATTAATAATTATTTTGTTTTCTCTTCCCAATGTTGCAATAGACCAACAACGGCGCCTCTCAATCATTTTTTAGGGTTTAAATATTTTCCTTATTCCTTTCCTCCAAACCGGGTCAGCCCTTTGGGCCTTTTTGCCCAATCCAATTATCATTTCCCCCTTATTTATTAATATAATAGTAATAATAATGAATAAATAATATAGTTCAGTTGGCAAGGCATGTTTGCAGTAACTTAAAAGACCTGGATTCTACCCTTACTGGGCCTTTTTATTTTGTTTTTAGTTTTGTTAGCCTTATTTCCCCAAATTCTAGTAAAAATATATGCTTACAACATTTGTTTAGATTTCTATTATTTACCCCTTATTATAAAATACAGAAAAACATCCTATTACAAATTATTCTTTTATTTAAATTTTGTCAACATGCTTTTAATCTTTTATTTTTTCGTTATTTATCTAATTGTTTAAAATACATGCTATTGTAATTTAGTCTTTGTCTAATTTTTGTTATTTATTTAATTGTTTAAAAATATATGCTTATAAACTAATCTCTTATTAAAATTTTGTTATTATTTTTCGCTCTAATTAACTTTATTCTCGATTGTTTAATCATTATATCTTTCGTCCATTTTCAATTCCAAGGGAAATATTTTAATTTTGTTGACTTCATGTCATCAAAAATACATCTTATACGATTGTGCGAATACCTTCATTCACTTTTTGTTTACTATTTGGCTAAACTTAAGTTAATTTTCCTAAAAAGTCAATTTTAAAACTCATACCCCTTTTAAGTCAAAACTTCGACACTAGGTTGTCGTATCTTTGAAATCTCGTCCACACCTATTTTTAGCCAAACAAACCATTTTGACCAAACAAACCATTTTTATCAAACAAGCAATTTTAAAACAGATATTACAAAAGGTTCATGCGGAGTACCGTAGATGCATTGTGTGATAGTACCTTCCCATTGTATAACCAACCCCCAAACTCTAGATCTCTTTCAAAAAATGCATTGTATTTTCATTACTTTTAAGTATTATTTTTACATTGCATATTTAAGGGTTTTATTTCATTCTTTTCCCTTTTCCCTTGGAAATGATAAAGCGCGGGGGCCACTCTTGTAACACTCGAGGCTGAAAAGGGTGAGGATTGGTTGCATCGCATGTAACACCTGAGGCCTAAGAGAGCAAAGGTGGTCGCCACATCGGAATGAGAGGGATCCCGAGGCTATGCAGGTATGAGAATGCATCGTTGAAGGAAAGGCTTATAACCATTAATTGGTACTACCTATACTAACAAGATGTATCTTCTTTTCGGTAGCTCATTCATAAGAACTCCATAGTTAAGCGTGCTTAACATGGAGAAATTCTGGGATGGGTGACCTTCTGGGAAGTTTCACGAAAAGCGTGTTAGTGAGGATAAAATACGCTGAAAAGACCCGTGTTGGTTTGTAGGGTCAGACAATAATCCTGAAGGCAGCATGGGGCGTTATAACTCTTGCTTTTGTGAGTCGAGTTAATTAATAGCTCGATCTCCGATTTACCCCGCTACATTTTTTATCGCTACACACTTCTTGTAACAATTTGAGCCCTTGTGATGATGAATTTTCTGATGAGGGGAGAAACCATAACATGGCTCTGCACATATCTATGAATTGTAAGAATGACTCTTTATCCAATGTCTTGATAGACAATAGTTATTCTTTTAATTTCATGCCAAGGAGCACTCTTATGAAGTTCAAATACGAAGGAACTCCTAAGCGCCCTAGTGGCATTATAGTAAAAGCTTTCGATGGTTCAAGAAAATCTATTATTGGAGAAATGGACTTACACATTCACATAGGTATGCACATGTTCCATATTACCTTTCAAGTGATGGATATTGTTCCAGCTTACAGCTGTCTATAGGGACGACCATAGATCCATGAAGTAGGGGCTGTTACATCATCTCTGCATCAGAAACTGAAATTTGTCCATGAAGGGAAAGTGGTTATTGTGAAAGGGGAGAAAGCTTTGTTGATATCTCATATGTCTTCCTTTAGCATTGTAGAAGCTGATGAAGTCACTGTTGGAACTCATCTCCAAATTTGTCAATTGATAATATAAATAAGAATGAGGA
Source organism: Vicia faba (assembly GCA_948472305.1). Classification (NCBI taxonomy): domain Eukaryota; kingdom Viridiplantae; phylum Streptophyta; class Magnoliopsida; order Fabales; family Fabaceae; genus Vicia; species Vicia faba. Next base: position 558,370,040 of record OX451737.1, on the reverse strand, counting down.
TTCTATTGCCTCATATAAAGATGCTCAACAGGTAGTGCAGAATGGCCCTAGCAAGGTGTGGGGTTAAGTTATTGATCCACCTATGAACAAGAATTAAACTAGTTTGGGTTTTTCCATGAAGAATGGTAAAAGTGATGTTTTGAAGCCGAAGTCTGCTTTTAGCAAGTATCAAGACATCTTCCGCAGTGCAGGATATCTCTATCCAACTACTACAAAGATCAACGCTATCCCTGAGGATGAGCCAGAGTAATAGATTTCGAACTAAGTGACACATGGAGTGAGGTTTCAAAATTGGATCACTGTGGATGTTCCTTCTAGCATTCACATTTCAAAGGAATTTGTATTTTGTTTATCTTTCCAAAATTCCTTTCGCTCTGCTTAAGGTGAAAGTGATATTGTACGGGCGTGTCTTTTGTTTTGGATTTTCAAATCATTAATAAAAGTTGATTTTGTTTTTCCAATTGTGTTTTATTTGTTAGTTTTTCTTGGAGAATGGTAATCAGAAAAAACCTTTCAAAATAAATAATAATTGTAAATAAATCTGCATAATCACTTGTTACATTGCTCTGTTTCTAAAACCAATCATAATCGTATGTGTAGATTAATTAAAAAACCCGTCGAATACAATGACCCTGCACCCTCACCCAACTTTGAATATCTGGTGTATGTGGATGAAGAAGAAGAGTTTACTGAAATTCTAGAAGAGGTTTCTCGGTTGCTTAAGCGCGAGAATAACACCATTCAATCATATAAAGAACAGTTGGAGAAGATTAATTTGGGTTTAGAGGAAGATTTGAAAGAAGTCAAGATTGGGGCACTGCTTCTTCCCGAAGTGAAGAGCGGGTTGATTGAGATATTGAAGGAATATGTTGATATATTCTCTTGGTCTTATCAAGACATGCCTGGGTTGGACAACGATATTGTGGAACATCATTTGTTGTTAAAGCCTGAATTTTAACCTATCAAGCAAAAGTTAAGAATAACTCAACCTGACATGGCAGTAAACATTAAAGAGGAGGTCTTGAAATAGATAGATGTTAATTTTATTGTGAAATTAAAGTATCCTCAATTGATTTCCAATATTGTTCTAGTACCAAAGAAAGACGAAAAGTTTCGTATGTGCATCGCTTATAGAGATTTAAATAAGGCAAGTCCGAAAGATGACTTCCCATTTCCGCATATTGATATGTTGGTTGATATTCCAGCAAAATTCAAAGTGTTCTCATTGATGGATGGATTTTCCATATACAATCAAATTAGAATGGATCTTGAGGACATGGAAAAAACAACATTTATCACACCCTGGGGAACATTCTGTTATAGAGTGATACCCTTCAGGTTGAAGAACGCTGGTGCAACGTACTAGAGGGCTATGATAACCCTATTGAATGATCTAAAACATAAAGAAATCGAGGTATATGTTGATGATATGATCTCCAAATCTCATACCGAGGAAGGGAATATGGAAGACATGTTGAAGTTTTTTTAGCGTTTGAGGAAGTATCATCTCCGCTTGAATCAGAATAAATGTAACTTTGGTTTCCGCTCTAGAAAATTACTAGGTTTCACTATCATCTAAAAAGGAATTGAAGTTGATTCTGATAAAGTTAGGGCAATTCAAGAAATTCCTGAACCAAGAATTTAAAAGTAAGTAAGAGGCTTCCTTGGGCGTTTGAATTATATCTCCAGGTTTATTTCCCATATGACTGCAACATGTGAACCAATCTTCAAGATGTTGAAGAAAGATTAGGGTTGTGTATGGACAGATGATTGCCAAAGGGAATTTGAAAGCATTAAAAGTATTTGCTTGAACCTCCTATCTTGCTCACTCCTATTGAAGGAAGACCATTGATTATGTATCTGTTTTTGTTGGATAATTCTATGGGTTGTATTTCGGGACAGCAAGATGAGTAAGAAATTTATTGACTGCGAGTCACGATATTTGATGCTGGAAAAGAAATGTTGTGCTTAAGCCTGGGCTGCGAAGCATTTGCCACAATATATGTTAAATCATACTACTTGGTTGATATCCAAAATGGATCCATTTAAGTATATCTTTGAAAAGCCTGCTCTTACTAGAAGAATTTCCTGTTGGTAGATGTTGTTGTGTGAAAATGATGTCGAATACCGTATTCAGAAAGTTATTAAAGGAAATATGTTGTCAGAATACCTTGCTCACCATCTAGTTGACGATTATCAGTATGTGAAGTATGATTTTGATTATGAGGATGTGATGTATTTAAAAGTTAAAGATTGTGATGAACCTTTGCCCGGGGAGGGTCCTGATTCTGAATCCTGGTGGGGTATGGTGTTGATGAAGCCGTAAATGCTTATGGAAAAGGAATTGGTGTTATGATTCACTCCCCATGGGTCTGATATCCCTTTTACTGCAAGGTTCACATTTAATTGTACCAATAACATGGTAGAGTATGAAGCTTGTGTTATGGGTTTTGAAGAGGCTATGGATCTGAGAATCAAAATTCTTTATGTATATGGTGATTCAACTTTGTTAATAAATCAGATAAAGAAGAATGGGAGACTCGTCACCATATATTGATTCCCTACAAATATTATGGAATAAGATTATTACCTTTTTTCAACATAGTTAAATTCCATCATATTCCCCGAGACAAGAATCAGAAGGCAGAAGCCTTAGCCACTTTGGCTTCTATGTATCAAGTGAATACTTGGAATGATGTACCTCACATTACAGTTCAACATCTTGATAGACCAGCTCATGTGTTTTCTATGGAAGCAACATCAAATGATAAACCTTGGTATTATGATATCAAACACTTCCATCAGATTCAAGAATACCTGGTTGGTGTGTCGAACAAAGATAGGAAGACATTGGGAAGGTTGGAAAGTAGCTTTTTCCACAATGAAGATGTGTTATACAAGAGAAATTAAGACATGTCTCTCTCAGATGCATGGATAGACACGAAGCAGACATGTTGATGCATGAGATCCATGAAGGTTCCTTTGGTACCCATGCCAATGGAAATTCTATGGAAAAAAAGGTGCTTGGGGAAGGTTACTATTGGATGATAATGGAATCTGGCTGTTATAAATTTGTGAAGAAGTTCCATAAGTGTCATATTTATGCTAACAAGATTCATGTGCCTCTGAAACTTCTCAATGTTATTTCCTCCCCGTGGAATGTCTTTATGTTTGGTATTGATATGATCGGGATGATTGAACCCAAGGCGTCAAATAGACACCATTTCATCTTAGTGGCAATTGACTACTTCACCAAATGGATGGAAGTGTCTTCTTATGCTAATGTCATAAGCAGGTGGTGGTGCGATTTATTAAGATTAACCTTATCTATCGGTATGGTGTGCCAACCAGGATTATCACTGATAATAGTTCAAATTTGAATAATAAGATGATGATAGAGCTTTGTGAAGAATTCAAGATGGTCCATCAAAACTCATATCCTTACTGGCCTAAGATGAATGGGGTTGTTGAAGCTGCTAATAAGAATATAAAAAAGATTATCCTGAAGATGGTTGTTACCTATAAGGATTGGCATGAGATGCTTCCTTTTGCTTTGCATGGGTATCGTACATTCGTCTGCACTTCAACAAGGGAAACCCTTTTCTCTCTTGTTTATGGCATGGAAGCAGTGCTCCCGGCCGAGGTTGAAATTCCATCTTTGTGTGTGATAATGGAAACCAAGTTTTCATAGGCTGAATGAGTTCAGAAGATGTTTGACCAGTTGAATTTAATTGAAGAAAAGAGAATGACGGCCTTGTGTCATGGTTAGTTATATTAGAAAATAATGAAGAAAGCTTTTGATAAGAAGGTTAGGCCTCATGAATTCAGAGAAGGAGACCTCGTGCTCAGAAAGATCATGTCTTTTAATGCTAATTCTAGGGGCAAGTGGACTCCCAATTATGAAGGCCCATATGTTGTCAAGAAAGTCTTCTATGGCGGTGCATTGATTCTTGAAACTATGTATGGAGAGGATTTCCCACGCCTTATGAATGCTGATGTAGTCAAGAAATACTTTGCCTACAGAAATAAAAGAGCAGCTCGCTAAGTTGAAAACCCAAAAGGGAGACTTAGGCAAAAATGAGCGTCTTGGTAGGCTGAAAACCTGAAAGGGTGGTCTAGGAAAAAGTTAGAGACATAAGCAGAATAAATTTTCTAGGTAGGTTGAAAACCCACAAGGTCAACCTAGGAAAAAGTTATGGATTTCTTGGCAAGTAACTGCATCGAACAAGACTTAATCATTGAAGCAACAATATTATCGGATTCTCATCACTTTTCAACTAAAGTCTATGCGCAGGAATTCAAAGTTGTTAGAGAGAATAATGGTCATTGTATTTCAATATATGTTTTCCATGTACTTACCATTTTTCATACTTTTTAATCATCTATGGAGTCACACCATTTGCGGACTACCATTCTATTAATAAAGTTTGAGCTGTTATCCAGTTCTTTACAATTTTTATTTTATTCTGTTTACAAAAAAAATCATTTATTATTGATAGTAATTTAAAGAAAAAGACTTAATAATAAAATATGTGTTTTTTAAAATAATTTGCAAATTACTTTTTACTTCGATTCTGTGAATCAAGAGGACAAAAGTAGTGGTTTCAAGGATGAACGAACTCCAGAATCTTGAAAAGTTTTCTCCCATAATTATTGTGTTTACTCTTGCTGGAAGGTGCATGCTTTCCCTGAATTTGTACTCAAAGGTGTTGGGTTTGTAATCCCATGTAAAACAACCGGCTGAACAATCAACTGATAAAATATCAATGAAGTCGCCATTGAACGTTTTTTATCCCACATGAAGGGGAAAGGTAAACATCGAGTAAACTTGAGAAGGGTGAAATCACGGTCAAACGATCGAGAAATTGGGTAAGGGAGTCTGTTACACAAGGGAAAGGTATTACCACCCCACACGCACGTAGTACTCTATGGTATCCACTCTTGTTATCTATCTTATGGGTGCGTTCAAATCTATGCTTAATAGCTAAAAGAAAATGCAAAGAGGGAATGCATGCAAAAAGAAAGAGAAAACAATGTAGGGAAAATGAAAGTTGTGCTCGTTCGGACCCTACCCCGATGCCTACGTATCCCTTTTAAGGAATCAGAGCAGCCGTAGTTCGGCTCACATATTTCAGTTTGTTTTGTGTTTTTTAATTGAACAATGTTAGGTTTAAACCAATCCACCGTGGCTCGACCTTTAGAGACTTACGACCTGTAGTGGAAGGGAACTAATGTGTTATTAGAAAAGAAATGCCGATTGGAAAAAAGAAAGGTGTTGGTTTGTCTTTTTTACCTTGAGAAAGGATTTGAAAGTTTTAAGTGTTTTATGATTTGCAAAGAAAAAGAAAAGAAATGTTTTTGTTTTGTTATGCAAAGGATACAAAAGAAAAGAAAACATCTAAGGGAGACTAACCTAAATCTATCCCTAATGTTATCACACAAATGATTGACTTTACTGTGGTTGATTTTGTTTCTTTCTTTTTTATTTTCGATCATTTTGAACAAATCATGTGATCCTGAGACTTTCGGCTTGTTGGAAGTTTAGTGATTGCCTTATCGCTTGGTTGATGAGGGATAACCATTGTGGTACTGTCATCTTTTGTCTTTCTTTCGTGCGAGAGATACCCATCGGAACATAACTCTCTTTAATGCACACTGTTGATATGAGGGTTAGCCATTGCGGTTTTGTTCTTCCTCAACCGTCTAAAGGATAACCATTGTTGTATCCTTTGATGCACACTCCTGATGAGTTTTGAACGCTCAATCAGATTAATTGAAATCTACCCTGCCCCAGGTTAAAAAAATGAGGATTTTTTATGAACAGAAAAGAAACTCCTACTTCAAGGCTCAAAGGGGTTAACGAGGGTCTATCTCCCTTATATCTCAGGTGTTTAGGAATTGAAACAATGCATGTACACCGTCAGCATGGTTTTTATTCAAAAGAACACTCTTTGAAATTTTTGGTATATTACTCATCATCCTCCATCCAGAGTTTTTTGCTTTATTTAAAAAGAGTTAGGTATCAAAAATCAAAGAAAAATATTAATGAGTGAATACGAATGGATTAATTTAAGACAAACATATTCAATGCATTATGATTAATATTCAGAAATAAGCAAGTTTTGTATACAAGAAAGTACTGAACCAAACAAGAAAGATTACAAATGAGAATGAAAATGTAATTTAAAATTACCATGTTGAGGAGACTAGTCTCCGTATGGACTTGTTGCCTCAAACAATGATCTGACAGTCTTGACGTTCAATGAGTCAAAGGGGACTTCAAATTTGACTGGCTGGCCTGAAATTGATAGCCTTTGCGTCAAGCAGGTCTTGCACCTTTTCTTTGAATGGTTTACAACCTTCAGTTGAATGGCCAAATTCCCCAGCATGGTAATCACATAGGATATTCTCAACAAATGTTATGAATGCTTTATCAAGAAAACTTGCATAAACTGCATCTTAAAGTATCTTCTACCATATCGAAGGAATGCCAACCATCTTCTACTACACAGAAGAGAAATCCAGCCGCTGAATTCCGGAGCATCTCCTATTACACAAAATAAGCATCGTCTTCTATTACATAGAAACAATATCTAGCAACCATACCAAAGGATCTTCTACTACACAGAAGAAAGTAAAATTCATTTCCTACTTCACAAGAGAGAAGTTTTAGCAACCGAATTACGGAGAATCTCCTACTTCACAAAAGAATCTCCGTCTTCTACTACACAGATGTAAAATTCAGAAACCGTAACAAAGAATCTTCTACTACACAGGAGAAACTAAACTCTGAATGTAGAATTCAACCTTTGAGGTGTTTTTCTTCTACACACTAGCAGATGTCCAAGGTCTTGATATCTTATACTTCTTCATCACAGAAGCAGAACCTCACCTTCTACTACATAGAAGAGGCACTCAGTTGATGAGAAAGAGTCTTGAACGGTTTGCTAAACATGGACTGAGCCTTGGAAAAGAAGCCAAACAAGTACCAGAATTCATACTTCAACTCCTTTAAGTCTTCAATATCATAACTAGGTGCCCCCAAAATGGGAGGCACATCTAGCATTTTTATCGAAATCAGGAGGGAAATTTGTGGGGAGGATGACCCAAAGCACGAAGCTTAATCAACTGAGCTTTCAACACACGAGGATGTAAATGGATACAAGGTATTGATATTGTATCAACCTTATTCTCAAGTGTTATCTATCTTTTTTGATAAGCTTTGCCCCATGGGTTCACTTGGACACTAGAAACTAGCTACTGACGAGAGAATTCGGGAACACGAAGTTCTGGATGAGACCCATAAAGTATCTCATGATCTGAAAAAAATGTCCCCTAGGCTGGGGATGAATGACAGCTCTTGCGGCAACAACGTATACAAGAATTTCCTTTGCTGACAATGTCTTTAGAATTTCCATACCCGACTCAATTGAGTCTCTAACTTGTTATTTTTTTTCCTCTTTAAGTATTTCTGACCATGGGCCAAGACATGTATGTCCATGATAAACAACCCCATCTGATTTTTATCATCTTATCTTATTCCCCACGAAGTCCTTCCATGGCTTTTTCGGATAATGGAGCGGTGCGATGTCAAGATTCACAGTTCTGACAAGAGAATACTGAGTCTGAATAAGGATTCCGCATTCTGAGTACCTTCTATGGATGCATGAAGATGCATGAGGTGAATGAGCAGATGCAATGCCATGTTCAAACATCTTTTTTAAGCATACAATCTTTCACATTTTTTTTTGTAAAATAAATATGCTATGATGCAAGGTGCAATGACATAGGTTCTATGGACGCAGTTGCGGGACAGAATTGGACATGGACCATGAGGAAAATTATGAACCAAAGGGGTTTGGTTACCTTAATCCAACAGCATTGGAACCAAATGCTCCTTTAGCAGAAGTTTTCTATGAAATCTGTATATAACGTGTTGATTGATGATTCAAACAAAGTTACCTGGAGTAGCTTACTTATGCATAACCTTGCGAGACCTAAGGCAATTCACTCTTTGGCTCATGTGTCATGGAAATATCCCAACAAAGGACAAGCTCATTCGCTTTGGTATTAATCAAGAGAGTATTTGCAGCTTGTGTGGCTTGGAAGAAGAAAATGCCAACCATATGTTCTTTGCTTGCACGAAAACTATAGGTACTTGGCAAGCCATTTTAATATGGTTGGAGATCAACCATAAATTGTTGCCTTGGTTTGCTGAGTTGAATTGGATTATTGCTAATACTAAAGGTAAAGGATGGAAGGCGTCTGTTCTTAAAATTGCTTTTACTGAAGCCATTCATGATACTTGGATTCTCAGGAATTCTGTTATTTTTGCTAGTAATACTTATAGGAAAAACATAGTTGAGAATATTATTGATTGTATAGTGTATAGGGGTTGGAGAAATAGGAAACTTTGGCCAAATATTGCTAGGCTTTTGATATAGTTTTCAGCGCTTTTGTTGGCTGAATCCGTCTTGGATTTCCTTGGATGTTATTGCTTTTTTGAATGAATATATATATATATATATATATATATATATATATATATATATATATATATATATATATATATATATATATATATATATATATCTTGGTTCAAAAAAAATGACATAGGTTTAAAAGTTCAGCATAATAACTGTACAATCCTCTGGATAACTGATGTATAAATCTACTGAATAATCCAGATATCACAGGATCAAAGGTTCGGCACCAATTTCAGAATACAACGAAACCAAGTACCATGAATAATCATTGTATAATCTCTGGACATGATGAATATATCAAGATCAAAGGTCCAGAACATAACCAAAGAACCAGGTCACCAACAGAACAATACGGTCACTATCAGAACATCGTCACAACCTGTACCTGTAAAGATCATATTCCCGCCCCACTCACGGGTCAAGACTAAGTCTGGGTAAAGCAAATGGTAACTCAAAATCACGGGTTCGCTTGAGAGTACTATCATCGTATACCTACGTGATAATGATAGGACCTCATTAAAACCTCATTTGAGCATGGACGACACAACCGTCTAGGGTAATCTACATCCCCTATCCTTAGTTTTCCACTCTATTCCTAGTGTTCTTATGGTTGTCACTTGGCCTGGGTATTGGGCCTTTTACCTTTTGTAACACCCACCCAATCATGAAAACAAATCCAACACAACAGTATCACCAATAAATGGAAAGCGATAAAATGCAATGCAAACATATGCTCAAATAAACATGTATGAAATGAACAAGCTATAAAGCAAAAAAATAAACACCCAAGGAAAATAATTCAAGAGCTAGGACCGACTCTGGAATAGACCAGCAATAGGTCAATCTATCCCCAGTGAAGTCTCCAGCTGAAATAACGGGCTAAACAATCAACTGATAAAATATCAATAAAGTCGCCAACGAATGTTTTTTATCCCACATGAAGGGGAAAGGTAAACATCGAGTAAACTTGAGAAGGGTGAAATCACGATCAAATGACCGAGAGATCGGGTAAGGGAGTCTGTTACGCGAGGGGAAGGTATTAGCACCCCACACGCCCGTAGTACTCTACGGTATCCACTCTTGTTGTCTATCTTATGGGTGCGTTCAAATCTATACTTAATAGCTAAAAGAAAATGCAAAGAGGGAATGCATGCAAAAAGAAAGAGAAAACAATGTAGGGAAAATGAAAGTTATGCTCGTTGGGGCCCTACCCTGATGCCTACGTATCCCTTTTAAGTAATCAGAGCAGTCGTAGTTCGGCTCACATATTTTAGTTTGTTTTGTGTTTTTTAATAGAACAATGTTAGGTTCAAATCAATCCACCGCGGCTCAACCTTTGGAGACTTACGACCTGTAGTGGAAGGGAACTAACATGTTATTAGAAAAGAAATGCCGATTGGCAAAAAGAAAGGTGTTGGTTTGTCTTTTTTACCTTGAGAAAGGATTTGAAAGTTTTAAGTGTTTTATGATTTGCAAAGAAAAAGAAAAGAAAGGTTTTTGTTTTATTATGCAAAGTATGCAACCAAAAAGGGTTTTAGGCAGCGCACCTTAGACGGCGTTTTTTTCCAGAAGCGCTGCTTTAACTTAAATAAAAAATAAAAGACGGAAAGTATAAACAAAATTATGTAAAACGCTGCTAAAAGGCCCACTTTAGACAACGCTTCTCCAAAGCGCTGCTAAAAGGCCCACTTTAGAAAGCCCTTATACAAAGCGCTGCTAAAAGGACCACCTTAGACAACGCTTATAAAAAGTGTTGCTAAAGGCCTACGTATGAAGCGCTACTAAAGGCCCATATTAGAAAGTGCTTATTCAAAGCGCTTCTAAAAGGCCCACTTTAGACAGCGTTGCCAAAAGGCCCACCTTAGACAACGCTTCTTAAAAGTGATGCTAAAGGCCTACGTATGAAGCGCTACTAAAGGACATATTAGAAAGTTCTTTATCAAAGCGCTGCTAAAGGCCCACATTAGACAGGGCTTCACAAAAGCGCAGTCTAAAGTCATTTATAATTAAAATTAAAAAACAGATTTCGTTGTTTCTCTTCTATTTTGTTCATAGAAGCGTTGTTTATCTCACAAAAAACCCTAAAACCAGAATCACCTTCGTCCTCCGTCATCCGTCCTCACGCACCTCATTCCTTCGTCCTCCGTCCTCTGTCATGCCACTCAGACGTTACTACCGTTGTTGTTCGCATAACAGGTTAGCAATATCTGATTCATCTACTGGTTTTCCTTTGCAATATCTAATTCAAGTACATTATTATCTGACATGCAAGTGCAACAAAAGCATATCACATATAAGAAAAAAAACCCATCATTTGCAATCCCGTTACATTATTACTAGGTATCAACTGACTCCTGCTAAAGCCAGCATGAGCTTAAGCATAAATTTACTTTATCATTTATTTGTAAGCAAACATTAGGAAATAAAGTAGGTAATAGTTTCTAGTTGAAGGTGAACAAGATCCACCAAAAACAGGTGGCATTGATTCCTCCTTGGATATAAAAGCTACAGACGTTGGCTCACACCCATTGTCAGCACATTGGGTCTAGTAGCCCAACATTTCCTTCTTAGAACATAAGTTAGATTATGAAGGATATATTAGAAGTGAAAACTATAACAAAATGGGTTCTTAAATTAACTAAGTAAATTATTAGTCCCTTCCACATGGACTCACAACATTATGCTATCTCCCCTTGTACATTCTATCTATATCAATTAAAAAGCACAATTAATTTTATATAGAAATAATTAATTTTAGTCTATATAAATCTAGAAATAATCCGATTAAATCTTACGAAATATTTTTAAAAGTTTGTATTAATATTCTTTTTGTGTCGTGAAAGTGTTTTTCTTTATGTTCTTTTGAGATAGTTGCATGAATAATTATAGTGTTTTTGTTTACCTTAATTAGTAGTAATTCCATGGATAAAAAATGGATGACTACCGATTGATTATCAAAAGAGTACGAGAATGGGGTATTGGAATTCGTTAAGTTTGATGTTGAACATGTCAAGGATTCCAGTAAAATGAAATGTCCTTGCTTGGGTTGTTGTTATGTGGGTCGAGTTGATGCAGATGGATTGAAATTGCATTTACTGACGCGTGGGATTGATCGAAGTTATAAGTGTTGGATATATCATGGTGAGAAAATTAACGAGAATGTTGAACCGGGGGAGAAAAGTAATACGACGACCTATGCTCCAGACGACAATGACACGGATATATATGATTGGGATCGAGTCGAAGAGATTGAAGAAGCACTTGAAGAAGTCTTAAGGATTGTCCCAAATGTTTAAGAGGTTGGTAAGTTATGCAGAGAAAATGTTGTATAAAGGTTGCACTAAATTCACAAGACGGTCTGCGGTATTAAAGTTGTACAACTTAAAGGCGGTCAATGGATGGTCGGATAAAAGTTTCAGAGTTGTTAGCCCTTATGAGAGATATGCTTCCGGAGGATAATTTTCTTCCTAATCGAACCTATGAGGCCAAAAAAATGTGGTGCTCTATTGGCATGAGCTATGATAAGATACATGCTTGTCCAAACGATTGTGTTTTGTTTCGAAATGAATATGCATTGTTAAATGAGTGCCCTAAATGCGATTTATCTCGATATAAGAAAAAATTGTCTCCAGCAAAAGTCTTATGGTATTTTCCTATAATTTCGAGATTTAGGCGCATGTTTCATAGTGAAACCGATGCAAGACATTTGGCTTGGCATGCAGATGAAAGAATTATTGATGGAAAGTATCGACATCCAGCAGATTCACCACAGTGGTCGAAAATTGATGATGATTATCCTGATTTTGGGGAAGAAGCAAGAAACCTTCGCTTGGCATTATCTACTGATGGAATGAACCCACATGGTCTTCAAAGTATCTCACATACCACATGGCCTGTGATTCTTATGATTTATAACCTAACTCCATGGTTATGTATGAAGCGTAAGTACATGATGTTATCTATGTTAATTTTTGGGCCTAAACAACCAGGGAATGACATAGACGTATACTTGACACCTTTGATCGAAGATTTAAAGATTTAGTGGGAGAACGGTGTGGAGTTTTATGATGGATATAGGAAAGAAAGTTTCAATTTGAGGGCGATGTTGTTTGGCACAATTAACGATTTTCCAGCATACGAGAATCTATCTGGGTATAGCATTAAAGGTCAACATGTGTGTCCTGTTTGTGAAGATGGAACCGATATGACGCGATTGGGGACACTCCATGCTTTCCTGCTTTAAGGACTTATTTTATGTAATATAATGAGGGTAAAAATGTAAACACACATGCGGAATATCTACTTCGAAGGTAGGATTTTAAACAATCACAATTAGCATACACAAAGCGATGCCTGCTACAGGACTTTAAACAGATACTTCGAGCACACGCTCTTTATTTCCTGCTTCCTACTTCTCATGATCTCTAGAAAGCAATAAAGAATTCGATAACTAATGCGGTAAAAAGGTATGAGAGAAATACCAAACGGATAACAATCCGTATCAAGCAAGCAAAAATAAGAAACCCGTAGACTTCGAGCAAACTAGCATCAACAAAGAAATTCAGTGAGAATATGCATCGAGGCATCAATAAGCAAGATCGGAATATGTAGGGGACACATCCATATCACAAAGTGTTTGCACAAAATACAATTATACAAGATACAAGGCACAAAACAATGGCATGTGTATCGAACACAAAATCGGACCATAAATCGAAAAGTCCAAATAAGTTTTCCGATCACATAATCAAGAAATAATTACATGATCGAAAACTATCCCAATGTACCTTACACAATCAACACACATGTTAGAAATAACAAGGAAAATTAAAATGTAAAAGAGTATAAAAGTGCTTGGAGAATGCAAGGCCAAAGCAAGGAAAAAGGAACAGAAATAAAGCAATGTTGGTAGTTTTAGTCGACTCAAAGATGGGATGAGTCGACTCAAAAAAATGAGGTGACTCAAAGGGTCAGCACGACACTTCCTGCAAGTGGCCAAGATTGGTTTTTGTTTAGTTTGGGTCGACTCAAAGCACTGTATGCTTTGATGCCTAGGTTTGATTCGACTCATAGGGTTAGCGCGACACTTCCCGCAGGTGGAAAAATGGTTTTTGTTCATTTTTGCATCGACCGGTGCTTAGTTTGAGTCGACTCAAACTGCCTGATAGTGTAATTTTGTGAGATATTTGGCAACTTTGAAGCAACATAACTTTTTCGTCGAGTGTCCGTTTTGCACATGGTTCGTATCATTGGAATGCTTGAAAATCATAGAATCTCGACGACACAAAACGGAAACCAAAACAACAAAAATTATACGAAAAATTGTCCAATCTTAGCACAATCGACATGTGAATTCATGATCCGATTTCACGAGTTTCGACGCAATTTTCATCGGATCAAAAACCAAATTCACATCAATTATGATATGACCATATCACACGGAAATTTGTACGCAACCAAAAATCAATTGAATCACGCGGTAAGATCAAGGCACAATGGCTCAAGCATTTTGTCAAACACATAATCTCCAAAATTTAACTAATGATTTTTGCACAATTAGAGATCCAAATTAAACCACACATAATCAATCAAGAATCATCAATTAAGCTTGAAACAACTTCAACATTTTATTTTCTCAAATAAGAACTTTCATGAAAATCAATTAATTGAATAAGCACTTATTTAATCATCGAATTCCGGATTTGTACATCATAATTCAAGATCAATTCACATTTTCATAATCTAAATCACTTCCACAATTCAAATTAGATCAAAGTTCAATTCATTGATCCACAAGAGTGCTTATTTAAGAATCACATATTTGAAAATTGCTTAAATCAAGAAAAGATTACCATAGAATTGAAGAGGAAGCTTAGGTATAGAGATTGCAACAATCGGACCGAAATCGGAGAAGAATGGAGTTTCTTTGACTTTTGGATCTTTAAAAAGTTGTTGGAAAAGTTGTTGGTGTTCTTGATGAAAATGAGAGAAAGTTGCTCTTTGATCCTTGAGCAAAATGAGAGAAAGTTTTTGAGTGTTTTTGAGAATTGATAAATTATGAGAGTCCCATTGAAAATGGGTGGGAATAAAAATATATAGTGTGCCGTTTTTTTTAATGAATGAGCCTCCAATAAACACAAGCAAATGTGCAAATTTTCAGTTCATCAGAGTACGACACCTTAAGGTCAAATTCGCAGGTCCCTCAGCGCGACCTTCGAAGTTGAAATGTGAAAATAAAATGTAGCCAACGTAGAGAAAAACATCGTGTCCAAAGATGGGCTCAATAGGATAACCGGTGATTTAGTTATTATTTTTTGAAGGTTCATATCAGATGAAAATATATCTCGGTTCAGGATTTTCAATGTATTGCGCGCGTTTTGGACCAAAAATGAAGGCCTTCATGATATCGTTCGATATGGAAAGCTGATAGTAATATTTAGCCAACTCAATTTGTGAACCAATTCCACCGGAAAAAGCTCAATATGATAAGAATCGACCGAGTTATGATTTTCTGAAGATGAAGCAGGTGAACATTTGTCACAATTTTCTTGTGCGAACATATTTGATAAATTCATATATTCCAAGACTCTCTGAGTAGAACTAGCTTCCGGCCGTGAGATACGAAATATAGATTAAATCAAGAAGGAATTTTGGCCATTGCAATAGGCTCAAACCGAGTCACGAGCTTCGAGTTATGAATTTTTTAGTGCACCAAAACTGCACTTTCAGCACCTTTTATTTGTATTTTTCACCATATAACTTCCAAAAGAACCGCGTATTCGGAGACTTTCCTTTGAGAATTAGCTTTTGGTCCGAACACAAAAATTGAAGAGAACACCGAGAAAGTTTCAAAACCCCAAGAATCAAACCAAAACACCATTCCGAGCCGGAGATGCGAATTTTCAAACTCAGATCAGTCAAAACACTGTTTCCAATACGCACGGTTTTAAATTCATCGAAAACACCCAAATCTTCCACAACTTAAACATGCATTGAAAATTTATGAGAGCTTTGTGGTGTTGATCAAATACCTTGACCCCATAAACACGGAACCAATGATATGCATGCATGTGTATATACAAACAAAGTATAATCCAATCAAAGTTATTACAAAAGGGCAAATTTTAGGGTGCAACACCATGTCCCCTAGTTAAGTCTTGATTCAGTTTTCTCTAGATGAGTGTGATTCCTTTCCCCAATCAGGTGGTTATCAAGCATAGATTATAAAGTTATGAAGTCTTTGCTCATTTGTTGGTTTCTTTCTCCCTTGGTG
This sequence comes from Vicia faba, assembly GCA_948472305.1. Classification (NCBI taxonomy): domain Eukaryota; kingdom Viridiplantae; phylum Streptophyta; class Magnoliopsida; order Fabales; family Fabaceae; genus Vicia; species Vicia faba. The sequence continues at coordinate 558,354,281 of OX451737.1, read as the reverse complement.
TTGAGAATTGATCTAGAATCTCTTGCAGAGAATTCCTCTCTCCAGTAATGACAATGTGGTTGTTATGTGCTTCCCAAGTAGTCAAACAAGGGTATTATATTTTCTATGAAGTGTTGAGACAACTGTCAACTTTTTGGGTTTTCTCTTGCCATGTTTTGAGTTTGATTTAAAATCCCCATAAGCTGACCTCTTACTGTGATGATTAGCTTCTTAATTTCCCCAGATGAATCAGGGATGATGTTTCCCTTTTAAGATAATTCTCCCTATGAAGTCCTTTTGGTGTTACCTGAGAAGTTTATACAACCGCATTTATTGGTATTGAAGACTATATTTAGGATGCTCTCCACATGTGTGGCATTGTTTTCCTTAGTGAAGTCAGCACTGCATCCCAGTTCAAATCTAGACGGTGCCGCATCGTTTTCCCTAGGGGAGTCTGTATGATATTCCTCAGTGAAGCTTAATGGAGTTTATCCTTGCAACTTTATTGGTTTCTACCAGGTGGTGCTTTGATTGTTTTCAAGCCATATTTCCTTTCCCTAAGAATTTCCTTTCCTTGCAACTTTATTTGATTGCTTACTCTCTTACAGAATCTTCATCTTGGATGTTATTTGGCTGAGTCTTGTCTTTACCCAAATTTTGTTTTGTCTGGTTATCCCTAATTTTGTGTGTATGTTTTGTCAGCAATGTGGTACCCAAACATTTTCTCTCTTCATTTTGAACCTAATTGGCTTATACCTTATCATCAAATCCATACATTCATGTCATAGGCTCTGCTCTCATAGAATCGAGGCATTTCTTTGCAAGAAAGAGTTGTGAAAATTGACCGTTCCGTTAAGCGACACTATGAAGCAGAACTCGAGGTTTTCCATATTTTTATGCACTCCGCATGTTTTCCAAGCTATCCAATCAACAACCAAGCAAGCCATCATCATGTCAAGCTCTCATGTGTTACAACACATTCTCAATTATGCAGAAAGCTGGGCGTTTCAGTTGATTTTAGATAGTATATACAAAAATTTGGTACGGTGTATTTCAAGCTCATAAATTCACAACTCGAGTTCAGAGAATTGTTTGGGATTGATTCTTTATTCGTTAGAACTGTCTTGAAGTCTTCTTCATTTCATCTGTTCATGTCGAAGGCTAATTTTGAGAGGAAGATTTCCTAAAGCGCAAAATACTTGATATGTGGTATACAATGGATTTACTGTTTCTCTGGTTTGACGGACGCTTAAAAATTCGTAACTTCTAACTAGAAAATCATCTTTGAGTGCCTCTTTGAGAATTTGAATCATCTTGGTATCTCCTCCGACTATTGTGTTCAGCTCGGAAGCCATTTCATTGAAGAAGATATCTGAATGCGCGAGTACTTTGAAGCAAAATAGTGAAAATAATGGAATTTTTTTCCAATAACCAAAATTTTCAACTTTAATACCCAACTAACCAACATTTCCATATAATTTCCAATCTAACCATGTTTCAAACAAAAAAATATGGATTAAAGAGGAGGTGCCACTTGAATTGGCGCATCCTATTTATTTTTTACTTTTTTCCTTTACCTGCACATTTTCTTGCGGATATTCCTGCGAATTTACCTACTGACAAACACGCACAGGTAAATCCGCAAATAAATCCGCAGGCAACGTCAAATTTGTAGGTAAATCCACAGGTAATTGGAAAAAGTAAAAAAAATATAGGAGGCGCCAATTCAAGTGGCCCCTCCTCTTTAATCCATTTTTTTTGTTTGAAACATGGTTAGATTGGAAATAATGGGGAAAGATTGGTTAGTTGGATATTAAAATTGAAAATTTTGGTTATTTGAAAAAAAGTTTAAAAAAATACTGTGTTGAACGTTGTAAATATTTTTCAAACGTTCAAAAATTCATAACTCTCTCTAGGATCGTTGTTTTTGAGCCGTTCTTTGGGCGAAAAATCGTATTGATTTTATCTTCAATTCGTATGTTTGGGACAAGAGATAATTTTTTGAGTAAATTCCCCATAATTATGGATTACTAGAGAAATTTATTAAGATGAACTAGAATTTTAATTCACCATTTTTAGATATTATAAAAATTATAACTTCTTTGATTTTTATTGCATCAAGACGGTTCTTTTGGAATAATTTCACAAATGATGTCAGCTACAAATTTGATTCATACCTCGAGTTCAGATTTGAATCAGAGGATTTTCGTTCGTGGCATTCTTTCAAACTGAATGGTGAAATTAATAGAAATAAAGTTTCTTTAGCTAGCTCTGCTATGCATCGGTGCATCTTCGGAAACTCATAACTTTCTCTTTGTTCATTCGCCTGGGTCCATTCTTTTTGCATCATGTTACAGAATTTATCGTCTTTGACTTTACTTCTCGAATCTGTATCTTACTCTGAGAGGTACGACATTATTTTGAAAAATGAAAAACATAAAAGTTGGAGCTTGTCGTGTTCTCTCCAACTTTGATTCAAAGTTTGTCTCATTTCATGGACTGTGGAGAGAGATACTATGAGTTAAAGTCAAACAAGGTTTTGGTATTCGACTTAAGTATCATATCAGTATACTGGCCAACATTTTGAAGCTTTATCCACATATTTGAAGTTGCTACTTACAACAGGCCTGACACACGCATGAATTTGTTTCCATGTTACCCAAAATAGCCAAACAAATAAGAATTTTCATGCATGCACACAATTTATCTTTCATGATATAATAGAAAAAGTCTTTTAGTGGGATAAACTGATTTCACGTGCCAGATAGCTCTATTATCTCAGCTCTTTTATGCTTCCTAAAACGACTTTAAAGTTGTACAATAATGCTCATGAAACGCAACGCATATCACTATTTTGACAGCTTTCCATTTCTACCCTCAACATGAAACTTCCTTTCCATTCTTCCTCGCTCTATATAAGATGCATCTTTTCCCTTCCATTCACACGTTTTCCCTTCTGCTCACATACTAAAGAAAGTCTTATAAGAGAGAGAATAGATCTGACAGTTTTATCTTCTTTCTTCGAGCAAGCTTCTTCCATTTCTTCAAGATTTATTCATTTTCTTCTTCTATTATATCATTTCTGAAGCTTCAAGACCACACACCTCTAGATTTCTAGCTCTTTATTTTAGCTCAAGAATTTGCAGATTTTCTTCACAAGGTAAGAATTATGCAACTTTCATCTAATGCTTGCATTCACGATTTCATTGGTTATGGATTGTTGAATTCGTGTCCATCAAAGCATTAGCAGGCCAAACCTTATGTTTGAAGTATAAATTGCATGAATCTTAATTGAAATCGTGCTCTGCAATTTTTCTATAAAGTGATAAACCTGTAAGTTGGGCTTCAATTTTCTCCCTGATTTAGCATTTGTTTGATGGGGTTCTTGATACCATGTTGTAGATCTCCATGAGATCTACAATTTTTATGTTTATACTGAAGAATGGAAAAACATAAGAAATGGGGGTTTTAATTGGGATTTTTAAAGCATAAAGAAAAGAACACGTTGGTTATCCTGGTTCGTTTGAACTCAAACTACTCCAGTCCACCCGCCAAGGTGATTTCGCCTGTCTAAACGAGGTCTTAATCCACTAATCAAACTTGATTTAAAAGCTACTATGACAACCGTCAAAGTCTTCTTGAGTTTAAACCACAATCCGATTTTCTCAAGGAATTTACTAAACAATATTTAATAAACATGTAAAAAAATGGTTTCTAATAAAACAATATTACAAGTGATGTTTTACACAATTTTTCTTTTGAACGTTTGAGGATGATGAAGATTGCTTCGTTACTATGCGTGAAAAATCGTGAACTATTTATCCTTCAAATTTGTTTAAATAGGTGAAGCATGTAAGAGCTTTTGGAATGTTGGTCAATGATAATTAATGAGCTTTCCAAAAATAGAGATCCTTGTTTCCTTCTAGTCGTTACTTTTGAATGGAAATAATTGATTTGTAACGCTTCAGAACATGCTTGCTTCAGAAGATGGAAGTTACTGTTGCTTCTTTCCAGAACTTTATGGATCAGAAACACGGAGACCTGTTTGCAGCGTTAGAACTTCTTTGAGAGTTGTATAGAATCAGAGTTGAAACAACCATTTAACTCATCTTCTGAGCTTCTTCCATCAGAACTTCACTGCAAAATAAAATACAACTTTAGGGAGCATAATTGTTCTTTGATCATTTGTTATCATCAAAACTCTTACAAGGGTTATAGAATCAAACTATGTTCTAATAATCTCCCCCTTTTTGATGATAACAAAAACTTATATATTTCAATAGGTACATTAAGAACATAAATCATTTAAGGTCTCCCTCTGAGTTGATTACTCAGATAGAGAAGAAATTCTTCCCTGAAGTTTGTTCTGATCAGAGTTTTTGATGCGTCCACTTGTGTCCTCAACAGAGTTTGTTCCTGTTTTGCTTTCAGAAAAAAAAAGAAGTTATGATATTCAAAATGTTTGAGACTTCGTCTCAATATTGTCATATTAGAAATATCTTACGTTCTCCCCCTTTTTGTCAAGAATAAAAAAGCAATAAAAACACTATAAGCAAGAAAATATGATTTGTATTCAAAAGGTTGCTAGAAACACATTCAGAAAGAAAATAAAATGAACACTATACAAATTTTTTCTTCTCAAAACTAAGATTGAGGTGGAGGAAGTCGTGTGGACAGGGCTTCCAACAAATTCTTAATCTGATTGTTTGACTTTTCTTGTTTTCCCAGCATCCCTTTGATTTCCTTACATGTGTCATCCTGCTTGTCTAATCTTTCTTTGAATAACGCATTCTCTTTCTTCAGCTCCTCCATAGTTTGTAGAACCAAAAATGAAGAGGGTATATCAACAGAAGGTACCACCTTTTCAGAGCAAGTTGTCGCTGATTCTGACTCAGTAGCTTCTTCAACTTCCATGCCTTTGTCTTAAACCTTAACCAGAGGCAGACGATCAGAGGATGGTTCATCATATTTTGAAGGCTGGTGATCTTCCCAGGGGGCATTGTCCATCAGAAGGAGAGGTTTCTTTTCCCAATGACGCAAAACTTGATCTTTAAAGACTTTCATATGATAACAGAAGTTCTGTTGAGCAATTTCATAACTCAACTCCTTAAGTTTCTGGGACTCAGAATTGAACCATTTTATGAACTGGTTCCAATGTGAATCAGAAGCAGCAGGATTAAGATTCTCTAAGCAGGCTAGCTTCATAGAGTTAACCCATTCAAGTATTTCTGTTTCAAAAATCAACAAATTTTTACCAACATCTGCTTTGGTGATTTTTGGTTTTGGTTTTGGTATTGTAATTTTTTGAGAGCATCAGACAAGATTGTCCAGAGCTTCTACGTCTATAATGGTGCGGAGGTGATCTTCTGGATGGTTGTCTAGAGAGGGAGAATCAAAGATAATAATGGCTGAATGTGGTGAGTTTGGTGGAGTGGAATGATAGGGAGATGGAATATCTGGGATGTCGTGGATTGTAATTGGTTCTGAGACCATGAGAGGGCAGGTGATTCTAGGAATGGACATAGTGGTATCAGAGTTAAAATTTGGATTTTCTGAGTGGGGAGCTTGGAAGTTTGGATTTTCTGAGTGGGGAGCTTGGAACAGCGGACCAAATTGATCAATATCAGAAAGAACTTGAGCAAGTTCAGGCTGATTTTGGTCAAGATGGGTAGAAGGTGGCTCATCCAGAATGTTTTCTAGAGTAAGTGAAGAGTCAAATTCAATGTCAAAGTCATCAAAGGTTTGTGGTGATGGATCTTCTGTGGGTTTTGGAGAGGAGGGGGTTTCATATGTTGATAAAAGAATTGATGCCATAATAGAAATAAAAGACGAATTACCTTTCTTCCAGAGTGCTGACTTGTTGAGCCTTAGTCAGATATTCTACCAATTTGTTTTCTGTCAGAATATCTGATATGAGCCTGCCCAGAGGTATCCAGTCCCTCTTTGTCCTTTCTCCTTCTCTATTGTCTTTAATGCTTGTCTTCAAATGATTAAACATCAGATGAGGAAGATTGGAATTTGCCTTGGTTGTTATGAAGTATAGAAGAAACTGCTGATCAATGTTGATATAGTCTGGGGAACTTGTGGGTTTTCTGTGGGTGATGCAACCCAAGATGATTTTTGACCAAATTATGAAGTAGTCTTTCAGATCTTTGATTTTGTTTGAAGGTTGGCCAGAAGAAAAAATCTCTTTTGAAATGTTTTTTAGGTCAGAGCATCTATCTGCCATGTCGCTGCAACGAATGCCTCTGCCGTCATGACCTATCAAACGCCAATGAGATCTTCAAAGATTACTATTTTATTTCCCATCACAAAAGAAGTAAATTGATGATTTGAAGCAGTAGCGTGAATCAAGAATTCTTTAAATAATCTTGGAAAATTGGACCCAGTAGACGATCAAATTACTTTGTCCACCCTTGAAATTCAACACCAGGAGTAAGATCATAAGTGTTTTCCTTCATACCGACGAAGTCCACAATGAGGTCACACAGAACTTCTAGCGAATCAATGGGAGTCAAGAGTGTTCTTGAGGGTTCTTCATATCTGTATGTTGTTGAAGAAGAAGAGCCAGGAACACTTTGAGAGCTATGAGCAGTTTGAGAAGAAGCCATTGTTCACACATACTTTTGAGGGTTTTTGAAGAAAATATTGAACACAAGTAATAGAGAGAAGAAGTGAGAGTGAAAAAGTGAAAGTGAAAGTGAGCGGTGTATTTATAGAAAAATGGAAAACTTAATTGACAAGAAAAGAGTGAAAAGAAATTATTACATAGCATTAATGATTCCTGAAAATAGGGAGATGACGTAGAGATATAAAAACAGTTACCGATCTGACACGAGTCTCAATGCATCCAATCAACGCTTTAGTCTCTTCAGAATTTTAAAACGTGTTCAGCCTTAGAAGAAACTCTTGTGAGAAGATGACAATTGTTGATGTTGTGAATTGCACGCTTCTATCTTTGAATTGAACCGTTTGAAAATTGTTCAGATCTTCTTAGATATATCCTGATATAACTTTCATTCTAACTTCTGAATAATTATTGATCAGATGTTCACAAAAAAACATAAAATTATGAGGGTTAAACAATACATAAATAAAACTCTTATTCTGGACATAATTTCATGTTGAGATGTTTCATAATGAAATTAGACCTATCTTCAGAAAGAGGTTTAGTGAAGACATCATCCTATTGATGGTCTGTGTCAATAAATTTTAATGAAAGAATTCCTTTCTGAATATAGTCCCTAATGAAGTGATGTTTTATTTCTATATGCTTAGCCCTAGAATGTAAAATAGGATTTCTAGATAAACAAATGGCAGAAGTATTGTCACGGAGTATAGGAATGTTACTCTCAAATATGTTGAAGTCTTCAAGCTGACTTTTCATACAAAGCATCTGTGTGCTGCATCCAACTGTTGTTATATATTTAGCTTCAGCAGTTGATAATGGGATGGTGGATTGCCTCTTGTTGGACCACGAGATAAGATTTTCTCTCAGAAATTGGCAGCTTCCAGAAGTACTTTTTCTTTCTATTCTGTCTCCAGCGAAGTCAGCATTACAGTACCCTACTAACTTTTATTCTTTGGTTTTTCTATAACACAGACCAAGATTAGTAGTACCTTTCAAATACTTGAAAATTCTCTTAACAACTGTTAAGTGAGATTCTCTAGGATCTGATTGGAATCTAGCACACAGACATACACTATACAGAATATCAGGTCTTGAAGCTGTAAGATATAAGAGAGAGAACCAATCATACCTTTGTAGATCTTCTATTCTACCTTCTTACTTACCTCTTCCTTTTCCAGAATGCATGTAGGATGCATGGGAGTTTTGGCTGGCTTACATTGTGATAGGTCAAATTTCTTCAGAAGTTCTTTGACATACTTGCTTTGATGTATGTATGTTCCTTCTGGAGTTTGATTGATCATGATGCCTAGAAAGAACTTGAGTTCTCCCATCAAGCTAATTTCAAACTCTGTCTGCATAGACTTTGCTAATTCTATTCCCAGAGAGGCTTTAGTAGATCCAAAAATAATATCATCTACATAAATTTGACAAACTAGAATGTCATTTTTAAATGGCTTACAGAATAAAGTTGTGTCCACCTTCCCTTTGGTAAAATAATTTTCTAACAGAAAGCTACTTAGTCTTTCATACCAAGCTCTGGGAGATTGTTTCAGACCATATAGTAATTTCTTTAGTTTAAAGAAATATTCTGGATGTTTTGAATTTTCAAAACCAGGGGATTGGTGCACATAAACTTCTTCATAAATTTAACCATTTAAGAATGCACTTTTGACATCCATTTGATAGAGAGTGGTGCCATTATTTACAGCAAAAGAAATTAAAAGTCTCATAGATTCTAACCTGGCGATTGAAGCAAATTTTTCTGTATAGTTTATCCCCTATTGCTGATTATAACCTTGTGCCACCAGCCGTGCTTTGTTTCTGATGACTTCTCCTTGTTCATTCAGTTTATTTCTAAATACCCATTTGGTTCCAATGATGTTGAACCCTTTTGGTTGAGGAACCAGATCCCACACATCATTTTTGGTGAATTGGTTTAATTCTTCCTGCATTGAAAGTATCCAATCATTGTCCAAAAGAGCTTCGTCAATGGAAGTTGGCTCAATCAGAGACACTAATCCCATGATAGATTCTTCAGAGTTTCTGAATATGGATCTTGTTCTTATTGGGTCTTCTTTCTTTCCCAGAATTTTGTCTTCTGGATGAGCTAAGCTGCTTCTAGATTGTCTTTTATGGAAAGGCTCTTCAGTTGTTGTTGTAATATTTGTGACATCTTCTTTTAGAGTTGACTTTGATTCTTTTTGAGAAACTTCTAATGCAATGTCTCCAGTACCTGTATATTGAAATTCTATATCTGTAAAAGATTTATCTTGCTTTAACTTTTGAGAGCCAAGCTTATAATCAAATATGACATTGATTGACTCTTCTACAATCCATGTTTATGTGTTGTATACTCTATAGCATCTTGAGAGTTCAAAGTATCCTAACATAATACACTTTTTTGCTTTAGAGTCAAACTAGTTCAGATGTTCTTTAGTGTTCAGAATAAAACAAGTACGTCCAAATGGATAGAAATAAGAAATGTTGGACTTTCTGTTCTTCCACAGTTCATATGGAGTCGTATCCAGAATAAGTCTTATGGAGATTCTATTATGAATGTAGCACGATGTGTCAATTGCTTCTGCCCAGAAGTTCTTAGAAATGTAAGTCTCATTGATCACCGTTCTGGCCATTTCTTGTAAAGTTTTGTTCTTTCGTTCTACAACTCCGTTTTGTTGGGGAGTTCTAGGACAAAAGAAATCACGAGAGATGCCATTCTCATTAAAAATAGTTCAAATTTTTCTTCTTCAAATTCTCCACCATGATCGCTTCTGACTTTAACAATTCTAAGATCTTTTTCTTTTTGGACTTGGTTACAGAAGGCAAAGAACACAGTGTGTGACTCGTCCTTGTGTCTTAAGAACTTTACCCATGCCCATCTGCTATAGTCATCTACGATCAGTAATCCATACTTCTTGCCACTAATGGATGCACTTTTACCTGGTTCAAATAGATCTATATGCATAAGTTCTAATGGTCTAGAGGTAGAAACAACAATTTTGGTTTTGAAATTAGGTTTTGCAAACTTGCCTTTTTGACATGCTTCACACAGAGCATTTGATCTGAACTTCAGGTTAGGAATTCCTCTGACCAGATTGAGTTTGTTAACTTGAGATATTCTTCGCATACTAACATGCCCCAATCTTCTGTGCCAGACCCATTGCTCATCGTTAACAGACAATAGGCATTTTACATTCTGACTTCTCAGTTCAGAAAGTTTTATTTTGTAAATGTTGTTCTTTCTCTTTCCATTGAAGAGGATAGATCCATCTTTCTAACTAACTACTTTACAGAACTTTTGATTGAAGATTATATCATATCCGTTATCACTTAATTGACTTATGGATAACAAGTTATCCATTAATCCATCTACTAACAGAACATTCGTTATAAAGGGAAGAGTATCGTTACGAATAGTTCTAGAGCCAATGATCTTCCCCTTCTTATTGCCTCCGAAACCTACATAGCCTCCAGATTTAAGCTCCAGGATTTGGAACATATGCTTTTTTCCCGTTATGTGTCAAGAGCATCCAGAGTCCAGGTACCAAGATTGGTGTTTCAGACTTGTTGTTAAAAATATCTCTTCTGCCTCTGAGTCTGATTCCGATCCAGATGATTCAGTATCATCTGACACATTGGCCATAAGGGCTATGTTGGATCTTTCATCTTCTGATTTTGTTTCTGCTTCAGAATAATTTGAGTCATCCCATGTTTCCATGAGACTTTTCTTGTTCTCCTTAAATAACTTCTTTTTAGGTTTCTCCTTTTGAAGCTTTGGATAGTCGCTCTTGTAATACCCTTGTTCATTTCTTTCGTAGCAAACAATGTCTCTGTTACTTGACTTTCTATATCCAGAAGATGGTTCAGACTTTCTGTATCCAGATGATGGTTCAGACTGATTCCATGTTCTTCTGGAATTTTTGAACTTCCTTTGCCTGTGGTTCCACAACTGATTGACTCTTTTGGAGAGAAGAGACAATTCATCTTCTTCTAATGAGGATCCAACCGAGTTTTCTTCTTTTTCCTGCAAAACATTAGATTCATATTTTTTGTTATATTTAAGGGCTAAAGACTTACCTTGCTTCTGGGGCTCATCTTCTTCAACTATATCTCATGACTTCTGAGAGAGCTGACAAGTTCTTCGAGAGAGATTTTGTTCAGATCTTTGGCTAGTTTAAGAGTTGTGACCATGGGTCTCCATTTCTTGGGTAAACTTCTGATGATGTTCTTTACATGGTCAGCAGTGGAGTACCCTTTATCCATAACTTTTAACCCAACCACCATAATTTGAAATCTTGAGAACATTGTTTCAATGGTTTCATCTTCTTCCATTTTGAAGGCTTCATACTTCTAAATGAGCGCAAGAGCTTTGGTTTCTTTGATTTGCGTGTTTCCTTCATGCGTCATTCTCAAGGAATCAAACATGTGTTTTTCTTACTCTCTATTTGTGATCTTCTCATACTCTGTGTATGAGATAGCACTCAAGAGAGTAGTTCTGGCCTTGTGATGATTTTTGAAATCTCGGTTTTGATGATCTGTCATTCTTTTTCGGTCATTCTTCTGACTACTTTTATCAACAGGATGTATGTACCCATCAGTCACCACATCCCAGAGATCAGCATCATGAGCCAAAAAGAAACTTTCAATTTTGTCTTTCCAATAATCGAAGTTCTCACTATCAAAGATTGGAGGTTTGCCGCTGATTCTGTCTTTCTCATAATGGTAGTCATTGCTGATGTTCTGACTTGGTCCCACCATAGTGATTTTCTTAGCTTGGATCTTTTTCTGACACGGTTAAGTGCTTGTTCTCAGAACCAGGCGCTCTGATGCCAATTGAAGAATGGAGAAACACGAGAAAGGGGGGCTTAAAGTGGGATTTTAAAGCTTAAAGAATAGAACATATTGGTTATCTTAGTTTTTTTGAACTCAGACTACTCCAGTCCACCCGCCAAGGTGATTTTGCCACTCTCAACAAGGTCTTAATCCACTAATCAAACTTGATTACAAAGCTACTATGAAAACCGTCAAAGTCTTCTTGAGTTTAAACCATAAACCGGTTTTCTCAAGGAATTTCACTAAACAATACTGAATAAACGTGTACAAAAATGTTTTCTAATAAAACAGTATCACAAGTGATGTTTTCAACAATTTTACTTTTGAACATTTGAGGATGATGAAGATTGCTTCGTTACTGTGCGTGAAAAATCATGAACGATTTATCCTTCAAACTTTGTTTAAATAGGAGAAGCATGTAGGAGCTTTTGTAATGTGGATCAATGATGATTAATGAGGTTTCCTAAAATAAAGATCTTTGTTCCCTTCTAGTCATTACTTTTGAATAGCAATAATTGATTTGTAACGCTTCAGAACATGCTTGCTTCAGAAGATGGAAGTTATCGTTGCTTCTTTCCAGAACTTTATGGATCAGAAACACGGAGACCTGTTTACAGCGTTAGAAATTCTTTGAGAGATGTATAGAATCAGAGTTGAAATAGCCATGTAACTCATCTTCTGAGCTTCTTCCACCAGAACTTCTCTGCAAAATAAAATACAACTTTACGGAGCATAATTGTTCTTTGAGTGTTTCTTATCATCAAAACCCTTACAAGGGTTGTAGAATCAAACTATGTTGTAACATATACTTTTGAATTTCATTGAGACTGGAGCAAGATGTAAGGCTCTGCTTACAGGGATGATGAGGTGTTGTTATTTGATTGAACATGCTCTTCGTTACTTTTATAGCACTTTTTGTTTAAAACAAATATAAAAGATTATGTTCATTTTTTATTTTTACCTTATTTTAATTGTTTTCTTCAAATTTTTTTAGTAGTTTCATCAATCCATAAATCACCAAAAAATTACAAAAAATATTTTAATGAGTCTATTTCATCACCATATTTTTATTTTTTATTTTAGAAATTTCGTGGTGCCTTAATTAAAGGTATCTTTTCTTTGAAGATTTTTGTCAATATAATGTGGCGATTTTATTTTAATCATTCCATTAATTCTAAAAATCAACAAAAATTATCTTAGGGTTCATTCCTGCCTTAATAAAGTTTAGGTAATTTTCAATCACTTTTTTAAATGTTTTTGCATCGATTTTAAAATTTTGGAAGTATAATGTCCATCTTTTAGGGTTTTCTTACTAATGCTTGAAACCTGATTTAATTTTTCAATTTCCTCCACATGTAAGAATAAGTAAAAATTATCTTAGGGTTCTTCGGAGTCTTAGGATCATAAAAATAATTTTTAATAATTTTTTGCTCGTGTTTTCTTATTTTTCATCAAATATTTTGCCTAAGGTGTCTAGTTTGGTGATTCCATTAACTAGCCTTAATAATTAAGGATCATTTGCATTTTTCCTTAGCTTTCCAAGAACCCTAAGCATCCTTTTTGATATTTATAGGTCTTAAGTGTTATAGAAATTATTTGGTTTGGATTTATAATTTTTCTTTCTATTTTTTATTCCTTTTAGAAGTGAATATGGCCATTTGATCTTGAAATATTGTGTTGAAGTCCTTTTGTTGACTTAAGAATATATTAGGGATTGGATTTTTAGACACACAATGATAATAAGGATTCCTTAAGATCACATCAATTTGATTTTATTTTTATTAGACTATAAATTGTTCTTGATGATGCCTTGTTGATGCATTGTAAGTCATGGTTTTAAAAACCCTAATTTAAGATTGCTTTGACCTTTGATTTGTTTTGTTGAATAATGTTTGAATTTTAATTGATGCTTAAAGGAATCATAATCTCAGGGATAGTCTCCCAAAGACTTGAGAGACGTTTGACCTTAATTGTTAACTTTCCTCTTTTAATGTGACCTTGTCTATAATTTTATTGCTTGTATTATGAGATATAAAGGATGCATTTATGCAATTCCTTGGGAATTCAATTCTCATTTTTTTACTTCATTCTCATGATATGTTTAGGGTCCTAAGATTAATTTTATTGCTATATCTAAGCTCCATAAATTGTATTTGTTATGTTTGCTTTTGTGACTAAAGACCCAACACTTTGTGATTATGGTTTAAGTATTTGTCTTATGCATATCATGTTAATACCTTGGTTTCAATTTTACTTGAACCATAAATGTTTTACTTCTGACTTGGGCTTTTTTATATAGCCCATGGTGCTATTCTCTTTGATTAGTTGACTTGCATTTCATTGTAAGATCATCATGATGACCTAAAAGAGCCAAATCCTCTTCCTTCTTCAACTTTAGTTTGATAATGTGTTATGGTGAGCCTTTAAGGAATATGATCCATAAGATTTATTATTATCTCATTACTGACTTTAATGCTTTAACCCCCATATAACCATGTCCTTCCTTCATCTATCCTTTTCTTACACCTCTTTCCCATCACATTTATTATTATCTCATTACTGACTTAAATGCTTTAACCCCCATATAACCATGTCCTTCCCTTTGACATAATCTTGAACTTATGTTTAGATGGGCTTTAGTAAGGTTACTTTAGGGATTTCATAGGTTAATTAGAGAACAATAAACCTATGTGTTTACTTCTGACCTCATCCTTACTTGATATGCCTTACCATGATCACTTGACCACACACTTGTGCGCACTTCACTACACCATTTTGATTGATACTAGTTTGATTGCTGTGGAATTTGTATCATGCTCTAAATGACTAATTGAGTTCATTCTTAGCCATGATATATGATAAATGTATGAGATGTCTATATTCACATTTATCTTCTTCACATTACCTTGTTAATACTAATTATTTTCTCAAGTTGTGCAAGGTATTTCATGAGCTTTCAGTGCTTTGCTTTCCACTTTATTTGTGGGATACAACTTTGCTTTTGAGGCAATCTATCTTGTTTCTCATATCTATAGGATAGACATATTCGCACTATTGTGTGCTTCATCTGTTGGTATTGACTTTCATGATGTTTATGTGGTTGTGTCTGCTACACACCACTTGTGATTTATTTTCACATTAAGGCCTTAATGCTTATGTTTGAAGACACAAATTCTGAATTGTTTCTTTTTTTATGATAGCTTGTTCTAAGATCTATGGTTTTCGTTATTGTTCGGTTGTTTTATAGAAGCTTTATATTTGTTCGTTACTTTTTCATCCGATTTACTATTTCTGCATTTTACTGCTTACTTAGGATTGGGAGTCTGTTCCACTTGGCAGGCAATTCTGGAATTCCTCACTAGGAGGCTATGTATTTGTTTGTTTATTATTTTTGCTTGCATAGTGGGATGATGGTTTTAGGTTATTTTATGGCAACCATTCCCAAGTCCTCATAAAGTAGGCAAGTGGAGAGGGTTAGTAATCAACCTTGCAGTCCCTCGTTCGTGTCGTTCATATGCTCACTTTTTGCAAATAGATGCTCTGAACATGTTCCCAAGATTCTAATGAGTCTAAATTTTATTAAAGCAAGTGAAAAGGGTTCCTGCAATCGGATCCCCGTGTTTTATTTAGCCCATGTTGACCGACATTGATGCTTAGTGTACGCATACACCTTGTCTTTTCCTCCAGATCTTGCTTGCCCTGGTAATTAATACTGCAGTTAAGAACCTATTATATTCCCACAGTTTTATGGCTTGGTTGACTCAGGTGATTATCTCCCTTTGGCTATGGCTTGACCCTTGGTCTGATGCTTGGTTGCTCGTCTATGGCAGGACCTACCCTTTTACTACTTGGCATGTGCCTTGTAGGTGTTTGACATTCGAGTGATGCTCGAGCTTTTGTTTGTTCATATGTTTAGCCATCTGTTTGTTTAATTCTTGTCACAAGATTTGTGATATTTTCCATCTCCCTTTGGATGTTTCGTCATCCAGTCTCGTATTCTCTCTTATGACAGTATGAATTATCTTGCATCATTTTTATGAGATATTTGCAATACTCCCTTAGGATTTCTCGGGCAGGATTAGTCCTCGAGCTAGACATTAGGATAGTTATCCATGTATGTCCACTTAGGTAGATATTTCCCTTTCAAAACCCAACCATATGGCCATCATTGTATGATAACATTAAGGATTAGATTCTAGATAATCTCCCTTAGATGTTTTATTTCCTTTGCATCTTTTCATAGAAAACTAAAACTTTATTTTTTTCCTTAAACTAATCAAAAAACTCTCTAAACAACGTAAACCCTTTCTTAAGGTAAAAATAACACTAATCAACCACTTTCTTTTTGCCAATCGGCTTTTCTCTTCTAAGAGCATTGTAAGTGTTTGTTGGCAACAATTTTGGTAAAACAATGCTTTGATAATGTTTTGCTAAATGTCTTGACATTTGTAGAAAACTATTTTGAATGATGTCAAATCAGGTATCTTGACATCTGCCTCCTGAGCTTAATGCAACTCACATCAGATTAAGGTTTTTGTTTCCTGTTTTCATGCATGCCATAATTCAGGATTTGTAACTCATAGGCTGCGAAAAATATGGAGGAATATTTTTCTATTTGAATTATCCTTATGGATTATATCTTGGCCTATTTTCATGGAAATATTCAAAAGATTGGAATATTTTTTTTCCAGCCCAAGCCCACTGCTGCGCCTTTATAAGGACTTGCTTCCTTATTCATTCAACTGCAACTTTTGAAGAAGAATACTTTCTTTCTGTTTTAGAAGTCTAAGCCTTTTAATTGTCATACACTCTAATATTGATTTAATACTTGAGTTGTTATTTTAGTTTTTAGTTGTGGATCATTCATAAGCTTTTAAGTATTGAATGATTGAAGTATTTAAAACTTAATATTTTTGTAGTTCTTCACTGTAAGTGATTGAAGGATTCCTAGGTGTATTTTAGGTAGAAATATAGCATGGGTAGTGATTAAGTGATTAGATCTTAAACTGGTTTTTTATTGAGGGTCTATGAATTGATACTATTTATGGACTTGTCTCTGGCTTGGTAGCCCTAGAGTAGGTGTTATTGTACACTGAACTGGGTTAACAATCCCTTGTGTTTTTACTGTTTTACTTTTGTTGCATTTTACATTGTCCTCAGATATTTGTGTCGTGACATCTCCTTCGACATCTCATATCTGATACCAGAATTTCAATTGGTATCAGAGCAGGCATCCTGCTCTATATCTGGGTGAGATCCAGGGAAAATACTTTCTGGTACTATGGACAAGGAAGGAGGATTTGTGAACATACCACGCATTTTGGATGGAAGTAATTATGACTATTGGAAACCACATATGGTGGCCTTCTTAAAGTCTCTACACAACAGAGCTTGGAAAGTTATTTTAAAAGGATGGAAACACCCTGTTAAATTGGGAGAAAATGGAGAACCTACTTCTGAGTTAAAACCAGAAGAAGATTGGTCTAAAGAAGAAGATGAAATTGCTCTTGGAAATTCTAAATCCTTGAATGCTATATTCAATGGAATTGACAATAACATTTTCAGATTAGTGAACACGTGTGAAGTAGCTAAAGATGCATGGGGAATTCTTCAATCTACCCATGAAGGCACATCCAAAGTTAAGATGCCAAGACTTCAGTTGCTCACCATAAAATTTGAGAATTTGAGAATGAAGGATGATGAAAGTATTAATGACTTCCATATGAATATTCTTAAAATTTCTAATGCATCAAGTGCTTTAGGAGAAAAATTACGTGAAGACAAATTGGTGAGAAAGATGCCAAGGTCTCTTCCCAAGAGATTTGATATGAAAGTGACTGCTATAGAAGAAGTTCAAGACATTGAAAAAATGAAAGTGGATGAACTTGTTGGATCCCTTCTGACATTTGAATTAAGCATCAATGAAACATCTGAAAAGAAGAAAAAAAGCATAGCCTTTGTATCAAATACTGAAGATGAAGAGGAGGACTATGATCTAGATACAGATGGAGGAATATCAAATTCCTTAGCTATGCTTGGAAGACAGTTTAACAAAGTGATAAAAAGAATGGATAGGAACCAAAGATCAAATGTCAAGAACATGTCATTAGACATCCATAAGTCAAATGAGTTTGGAAGAAAAAGGGATGAAGAAAAAACCACTCAAGAGAAGGGAATACAATGTCGTGAATGTGAAGGTTTTGGTCCATTAGAGCTGAATGTTCTACATATCTTAAGAAACGGAAGAAGAATCTATTTGTTAATTAGTCTGAAGAGGACTCAGAGAGTGATCTTGAAGAATATGCTAAGTATCTTAAAGCATTGACACACAAATATGTATCTGATGAAGGGTCTAGTGATGGGGAACTAACCTTTGATGAGTTAGCTGCTTCATACAAAGAATTATGTCTCAGAAGTGCAGAAGTGTGCCTAGAAGGGGAGAAACAAAAATCCCTCATAACTCAGCTGAAGGCAGAAAGGGAAGATCATTTAAAAACTATTTAAAATCTGGAATGTGAAGTGACTTCTTTAAATTCAAACCTTGATAGAATTGTCAAATATCTCAAGATGTTGAATAATAGGTCTGACACATTAGATGAAATTCTTCAAGCAGGAAGAGTGACAAGAGACAAGAGTGGTCTAGGGTTTAATGAGAAAGAGGAACCAAAATTAGAAGAACCTTCATTAGAGTCTAAAGCAAAGATGTCAAATCAAATGTCTATACATCATGGTAAGAAAGGACATCATGGCAAACATCGTGGCAAGAAAAAGTTTAACCACACCAGAGGGAATTCCCAGCCCTGGAGATGTCATCACGGTGGAAGGCTTGGTCATATAAGGCCTTGCTATTTAAAGTTATATGGATATCCTAAAACTACTCCTCTTCCAAAAACTGATTAAAATCCCCAAAACAACAAAAAGAAGAAACAGTGGGTTAATGTTGCTAGTTTCATATTTTATACCTCTCTCAGAGTATCAACCAAAGATGACTGGTACTTTGACAGTGGTTGTTCTAGAAATATGACAGGTGTCAAGAATCTATTGACAGATATCAAATCTCATTCCACTAGTTATGTGACTTTTGATGATGGAGCCAAAGGTGAAATCAAAGGAGTTGGCAAGCTGGAATGTTCAGGAGTCCCATTAAATTTGCTGACTTTTGTTCTTCTGAAGGAATCAGTCATGAACTCTCTTCTCCCATTACTCCTCAACAAAATGGGAATGTGGAACGTAAAAACAAAACCCTTCAAGAATCTTCCAAAGCTATGATTCATGCTAAGAAGTTACCCTACCACTTTTGTGTTGAAGCTATGAATACTGCGTGCTATATCCATAACAGAGTCACTCTAAGGAACAACACTTCATCCAACATGTATGAAATATGAAGGGGAAGAAAGCCAATTGTTGTAGCGGTAGAAATGTTTAAGACTAAGCCATTGGATTGACTAGACTTGTACAAATCAAAAATAAAAATCGCCACCGCGCTTTATTGTTTCCAAAGGAATGGGAAAAGATAGAATAACCCAAAAGAGGGGGAAAACTCTAGGTAAGGGGGGTTGGTTATGCAAAGGGAAGGTATTATCACCCTAAACATCTAGGGTACTCCGCAGGAACCTCTTTGTAAAATTTGTATATTTTGGCTATAAAAGGTTGTATATATAAAATAGATTGTGGAGATGAGAAAAGAAGTATGTTTTATGATTTTTGCACCCGCCGCAGTTGTGAACCTTTAGTGCCTACATACCGCCTTCCGTGAAATAGGGTATCAGGGTACACATAGTTCCTCTTTAAAAAATTTAAAACACAAGTGTGTTTGTTAATTTTAAGAGATACGACACCATCGTCAATGTCCGTGTGGAAAACATACTTACTAACAACAATCATGAGAAAGGATACTTTGCATCATCTCAAAGTGGAGGATATGGCTTGGATTTTAAAATCAAAAAAACCTCACTCAACACCCAAGTGGAAAATATCTCTCTTCACTACATATTGTAAAAGTATAGTTGTTTGCATCACTACAAGGATTGACAAAAGTAAAATCTTTTGAGAAAAGTTTTAAAGCAAAAGACAAAGTGGCAAAAATGGTTTAAATGAGATTGATTTACTTTTAGTCTTCTCACAAAAATGTCTAAATACTGTTAAGTTGATTAATGTTTGATTAAGAAAAGATTTTTTTTTAAATGCATGGACCTAAGTCCAAGGTTATTATGAAAGTGGTACAAGTGTTAAAACAAAAAGTGTTGTCAAAAGGAGGGAGAAGATTTTTGAAATTAAAGAAGATGGTCCTCACAAAAATTGGACAGAGTAACAGCTGTATACAAATGAATTCCATATTACAGACAAAGTATGTAATCATAATAACCTGCACACAATACAAACAAACAACTCAATGTCTTGAGGTAAACCCCAAGAACTCTAGACAAAATATCAATTAAGATCACAAGGTCTCTATCATAGGTCAAGGTTTCTATTCTTAAGCCCAAGAAGTCCATCACACCATAATGCCAAGGATAGTAACCAAGTAGTCCAAGTAACATTGAATTTTTTTAGGGTTTAAGTTGATTATTAGGTATCTTCAAAAAGAAATGAAAATCTCAAGTGAGCAAAATAAAAATGACATGAATATAAAGGCTCAAGTGAACAAAGATGAAAAAGAGCATCAAATGTAAATGCTGAAGTAAATGGTGCATAAAACAAAATCATAAAAATAGAAGCACAAAATAAAGTAAATTGTTAAGAATTAGTGGTTAGTTGGATGACCATCTTGAAACTTGCATTTGGAACTCATTAGTGGATTAGTAGAACCAAAGCCTCTCACCAACAAGTTGCATTTGCTTTTTGTCAAGTATATCATCCATTTTAAGAATCTAAAAGTAACTTAATGATCAATGATGTTTAAGTGATCCACTTTGACCAAAATTGATGAAGTTCCATTAGAGGATTGGTAGAACCAAAGCCTCCTATGGATCTCAAGGTTATTGGATCATAGGGTTCAAATTAACATACTTGGGCTTGCAAACATAAGTTTGGTCCACGAATGGTCATTTTCTCAAATCGGGACGAAATTTAGAGCTATGTTAAGCAATCGTAAATGGACTTATATAGAAGTCGCACCTATTTTGAGGCTGGTCAATAGCAATCTATGCACCATATGTTTTGAGACATGATATAGAAATCATGCTCAAATAACACTTAGTGCAATAAAAAGGGGATGAGATGAAGGGGGAGGGGGAAAATGAATAAACCACATTTGAATCAAAATTTTAATCAAACTATTATTAAAACCATTCATAAATTTTTATGGAGTTAGACTCAACACCATGGATCCAATGATGTTAACAAAGCTCATGATCCAAAATTCAATCCAAGATCAGCCAGAAAATATACAAAAAATAAAATTGTATTTAACATATAAAAATAAAGGTTTTAAAAATGACTAAAAATGAAAATAAGAGAGAAAATTGTTAACTATGTTCAAATTAATCAATAAAATAAGTAAGACCATAGAAAAATTAGAAATGAGCTCAAATATTTTTATAAAATTTTTGGTAATTTTTTAAAGTCAGAAACTATTTTTAAAATCAAAAGAAATAGGTAAAATAAACAAAAATGGTGAAAAATTATAAAGTCAAAAATAAAAAATAAATGAGGTCACCATTATTTGTCACAATGTCATTGGATCCTTCCTTATTTTTTTTCAGAATTTAAAAATGCATAAAAGTATTTTTAAACATTTAAAACAATTCAAATAAAGTGAAAAATTATTAAAAATATTATAACACAAAATAAAAATGTGAAAAAATAAAAAACAGAAGGAGAAAAATCAAAAGTATTTTCCATAATTTTTTCAGATTTTTTGGAGTTAAAATGATTTTCCTATGAATTTTTGAAGTTTAAAATAATTTAAATATAAAAATCAGAAATAAAAATAAAGTCAAAAAAATGTGGACCAATGGATGAGAGTCAAAACGCGTTAGTAAGCTAATCTAATGGATCAGACGCGCTGTGCATATCATGGTATTTAATAAATATCACATCGGATCAAATATTTTTAAAATAAAACAACATACAATATGGAGCGTTGGATGGAGTGTGACTCACAAAAGTAATAAGATCCAAGGGCTCCTGAGGAATGTGCATGGTAACGCAAGCATATTATATCCGTTTCAAGAAAATTACGTGGCTTCGTGTCATTGGTTGAAGACAGACATGTCATTGTCTTCAACCTCTTGTCATCTCCAAATCGAATCCTTCAAACTGTAAAATTAGCAAACCAGACCGGTACTATTAGATTCATCTCTTCAAGACGTTTCTAATGGTACCATCGCGCCAAATTTATAAAAATTATGCAAGGCTGTGTTTGAAGAAAACCAGAAAAAATAGCAATTACAAAAATATGTGATATCTCACTCAATTCTCAATGAAATTGCAAATTATAAAGAGCACGAGGATCAGAAGGATACAAGGAGTGGATTAGTCTTTTATTTGAATCAATTTAGCCAATAAATCTACCTGAACAAATTAGTGACAAGTTTCTATGAAACTGGACTTCTAGAGATCAATATAGGTCACGATTCTTGAAAGTAACCCAATGGTTAGCTTCAGAGAAGTTCAATGGAACTAACTGAATGGAGCTTTTGGTGTTTGAAGGTCAGAATGTAAGAAATCAGAAATTCAAATTCAGAGTTCGTGTAGGATCTGAACAAGGGTCAAATTGATATCCAAAGCTTGAGAAAATGAGTGAGGGATGATTCTTATTTATAGTTGATCATGTTGCAAGGCTCAAGCGTGTGAATCAGAGGCAAAATCAGTGAAATCGTGTGGACCTGCTAAATGTGAAAAGTGTGACTTCACATGGCTCAAAACGCAGCAAAATGGATGGTTTAAGGGTAATTTCTCGTTATGGCAAGTTCCTAAACATGATTAGACGCGAAATTGATCCTTAAACAGGCTTGTAATTGG
Source organism: Vicia faba (assembly GCA_948472305.1). Classification (NCBI taxonomy): domain Eukaryota; kingdom Viridiplantae; phylum Streptophyta; class Magnoliopsida; order Fabales; family Fabaceae; genus Vicia; species Vicia faba. The sequence continues at coordinate 558,331,873 of OX451737.1, read as the reverse complement.
ATTTAAACTAATTTTCAAATCTTACCGAACATGAAATTTCCATTTCATGATGCTACCTTCATAACCATGGTGCCAACAATGTAGGGCACCATATGATGTGATTTTTGGAGCACTTGAAAGATAAAGTCACAATATTTACAATGGGCAAGGAGTGAGATCAATTGGATGCTTGAGAAAGAATTTGTGTTGAGTCAATGTTGGAAGAAAAGGGCTGACTTTTCATACTTAGAAAATTTCTAAGTTTTTCTTCAAAAATGACTTATAATGTCTTGTATCCAAACACGGTCTTCCACTTGGAATTTGTTCTTGACAAAAAAATATGGCATGAAGTAGATATCTTGAATGTCATTTTGAGTTTTGAACCATTCAAAATATCCAAAAATTAAGAGAGTTATGACTTGTTGAAGTTTGAAAAAATCATGAAATGACCTATAATCTTTTGAATTCTTAGGGCCTCTTCTTTCCATTTTTACATTTTGCAAATAAAAGAAAGGTTGAAGTTCACATCTTCAAGATCATTGTTTAAAAATAATGGACTCATGGTGATAAAAATTGATCAAGTTATGATCATTTGAAGTTACATGAAGGAATTTGAGGGTTTATCTGGAGGACTTGTAATCTTTCTTCATCATCAAATTTCTTACACACAAAATTTCCTTGAGACTTTTAAAGTGATTTGTTAATAACCCTTTGAGGAGAAGCATTAATTTGGAATCACTCAAAAATACCAAAATATGATCAAGATATACCGCTTTAAAGTTAAAAACCCTAACTCCTAGAGCAAGAAAAATGCTTTGGGAAACCTCCGTAATTTTGATGAACTTTCTTGCACCAATACTTTTATCTTGAAAATAGAAGTTGTTGAGGATGATTATGAGAATTCATAGCAACCAAAACCACTTCCACATCTTGAGAATTGAAGGAGATATGCACTTGGGATCAATAGAGACAAAGACTTGTCCAATTGAGTCAAACTTCTTTAGTCAACCCTTGTACTTTTGAGCTAACTTTGACAACTTGAGGAATAATGGATCATAATAGACTTTGTCATGATGTTACTTCAAAATATCTTCTATAGAGGCTTGAATCTCAATAAAGCTTTGTTGAGGAAGGCACAAAGAATGAACTTATGAATCCAAAGGCTAACTTTGATAGAATGCATTGTGCTTTCACGTACATCATCAACAATTAGGATACACATACATTGTATATGTTAGTTAAAGAGTAATCAAACATAGATGATCACAAAATACAAGTCAAGGTGCTTGGTGATTCCCCATAGAGCAATACTAACGATAGGGAGAAGAAACAAACCCTAGTGTGTGACTTTCTTGTGATTGAATTGATATGATATGATGAAGGGATCTTATGGGCAAAAATTGGGGTACAACAACTGTAAAATATTTTCATGTTTTTGGAAGTAAATGTTACATCTTAACTGATTGTGATCAAAAGAGGAAGATGGATCCCAAGAGTGATGAAGGAATATTCCTGGGTTACTCTACAAATAGCAGAACTTACAAAGTATTTAACTCCAGAACCAAAGTTATGATGGAGTCTATACATGTTATTATTGATGATAGAGGATGGAATGATGAAGAAGATGTTGGAACATCTTTGTCTGATATTCCAACAGAATCAAATGACATAAGTATTGATTCTAATCCACCTCAAGAAGATCCTGAGCCTAGTCATCTCAATAAAGGGCCTTAAATTAGAACCCAGAGAGATCATCCTAAGGAGCTTATCATAGGAGATCTAAATAAAGGAGTTACTACTAGATCAAGAGAAGGGATATCAAACTCTTGCTTTGTGTCAAAAATTGAGCCTAAGAATGTCAAAGAGGCCTTAACTGGTAAGTTCTGGATTAATTCTATGCAGGAAGAGCTAGAACAATTCAGTAGAAATGAAGTTTGGGATCTAGTTCTAAGACCGGAAGGGACAAATGTGATTGGCACTAAATGGGTATACAAGAATGAATCTGATAAAAAAGGGGTGGTCACTAGAAATAAGGGAAGGTTAGTTTAACAAGGACACACTCAAATTGAAGGAGTTGACTTTGATGAAACCTTTTCTCCTGTGACCAGACCGGATCAATCATACTACTCTTGGGAATTGCATGCATACTGAAATTTAAATTGTTTCAAATGGATGTAAAGAGTGCATTCTTAAATGGCTATCTAAATGAATAATTTTATGTGGAACAACCTAAGGGATTTTTTTATCCGAGTTTTCCTAAACATGTGTACAAACTAAAGAAAGCTCTGTATGGATTAAAGAAGGCTCCAAGAGCTTGGTATGAGAGATTGACAAAATTTCTTTGTGATAATAGATATAGGAAAGGTGGCATAGACAAAAATATTTTTGTCAAGGAAAAATAAGGGAAGATCATGATTGCACAGATTTATGTTGATGATATTGTGTTTGGTGAGATGTCAAATGAGATGGCTCAACATTTTATCAAGCAAATGCAATCAGAATTTGAGATGAGCCTTGTTCGTGAATAATCCTAATTTCTTGGTCTGCAAGTTAAACAAATGGAAGATTCCATATTCTTATCTCAGAGCAAGTATGCTAAGAACATAGTAAAGAAATTTGGGATGGAAAATGCCAGTCACAAAAGAACTCATGCTCCCACACATCTGAAGTTGTATAAAGATGAAAAAGGAGTAAGTGTGGATCAAAGTCTTTATAGAAGTATGATAGGCAGTCTTCTATATCTCACAGCTAGCAGACCTGACATTGCCTTTGTTATACGGGTGTGTGCTAGATATCAAGTTGATCCTAAAGTTAGCCATGCCAACCATGTGAAGAGAATTCTTAAATATGTGAATGGGACAAGTGACTATGGTATGCTATACTCTCATGGATCTATTTATGCCTTAATTGGTTATTGTGATGCTGATTGGGCAAGAAGTGATGATGATAGAAAAAGTACATCAGGAGGATGCTTCTTTATTGGAAATAACCTCATATCTTGGTTCAGTAAGAAGCAAAATTGTGTGTCTCTGTCCACTGCTAAGGCTGAGTATATTGCTGCAGGAAGCAGTTGTTCTCAATTGGTTTGGATGAAACAAATGTTAATAGAATATAATGTCAAACAAGATGTCATGACATTATTCTGTGATAATCTAAGTGCCATAAACATATCGAAACATCATATTCAACACAGCAGGACCAAACATATTGATATTCGTCATCACTTCATAAGAGAGCTTGTTGAAGAAAATATCGTTGCCTGAGAACATGTAGCCACTGAATTTCAATTGGAGTCTAATCAGTTTGAGAACTGAAGAGGTAGATTCGGGATTTTCCTATATGAAGGTTTGTAGCAATTAAAGGCGTGTGGTAATATCTTCAAAGTGATATTATATTATATATGTTTCCAAAAAATCAAATTTCAAAAGCAATCATTACAAGATTATCTCAAATTATTTTCCACACACTATGAAATCACATCTTTCTACTTTCACAAACTCTTCATTCTCCTCTACAGAAAAAGAACCCTTGTCATTCTTCATCTCTTTTCTCAAAAAAATTTCAAAGATGTCTCAACATCATACATCATCTTCCTCAAAATATGTCAACCTCCCTGAGAAACTCTCTCTTGACAAAGTACTTGACATTACTCCTCTAACAACTATCCCACCTGTTGAGAAGAAGGTCAAGAAACCCAGATAATCACCTGCAAAGAAATCCAAAGACGATAAAGGTAATATTTAAACTGCTAATGATGATAGTAAAGAAGAAGAGATTGTTAATGTTGATAGAAGAATTATAAGACTAGTAGATAGAGTGTTAAATTAAGGGTTTGCTGTTCTTAGGATTTCTACCCCTCTTGTTCATATACCTGCTCTAGCTGACAAAATAAATGACCCTAAAAGTGTTGTTGAATCATCCATATCCAAGAAAGATGATGTTGAAAGAAAACTTGATAAGCTTGCAGCTTCTGCTCTAAAGGAAGTGGAAAAGGATGTTGAACAAGATGTTGATAAGAACTCCCTTGCTAAGGAAGATATTGTTGACTCCAAAGCTGCAGAAAATCAAAATGCTATGAATGTGGTTAATGTTAATGAGCTGTCTGACAATGAGCTCATCTCTAATGTGGTTCCTGGAGTTGCAAAAAGGCTCAAATCCAGGAAAGTGAAGGATGTAAGTGTCACACCCCCTGCCAAGACTGCCAAGAAAAAAACCATGTATCGTCCCCCAAAGCCCGAAAGTAAAGTGGTTCCTCCATCTAGCAAAAGATAAAATAGACCTGGTAGCTCCAAAGATGATGATGATGATGCTATAAAGAGATATAAAAGTAAGAAGAAAGATGTATTAGTTGAAGAAGCTGACTCTGATTATGATGTCGAGCAAGTTGTCTAGGATATCTCTCCTATCAAAAAGTCTGCAAGAAAGAAGATTTCTATAAGGTTTTCTTAGGCTCCTCTTGACAACATTTCCTTTCATTCTATTAGGAATGTTGAAAAGTGGAAATATGTGTTTCAAAGAAGAATTACCCTTAAAAGAGAATTGGGAGTTGGTGCTATGGAATGCAAAGAAATCATGGAGATGATATCTTATGCTGGATTGATGAAAACTATTACCAGGTTTGCCAAATACTATGAGACTCTTGTTAAGGAATTTATTTTTAATATTCTTGTTGACAGTGTTGATCATAAAAGTAAGGTGTATATAAAGGCGTATGTTAGAGGTAGGTGTGTAGAATTTTCCCATGCTATCTTAAATATATTTTATGGATAGGTCTGAAGATGACTATTGTGAGTTGGAAGTAACAAATAATCAAGTGTGCGAAGCCATCACTGCTAACCAAGTGAGTGAGTGGCCCATGAAGAATAAACTTCCTGTTTGCAAGCTAGGTGTGAAATATGCTATTTTGCATAGAATTGGAGCTGCTAACTAGGTTCCTACTAATCATACTTCAACCATCACTATTGGCTTAGGAAAGTTTATTTATGTTGTTGGAAATAAGAAACTATTTTATTATGGTACTTACATCTTTGATCAGACTATTAGGCATGTAGGAACATGTGCCATTAAGATGTCTTGGGGTCAATCTTCAACTGGAATAAGAATCAGGGAGATCTTAGTGGCGATCTAACTGAACCAAAGAAGGTCTTTAATCAACTTTGACTGGAACGACAATCAGAAGAATCTTAGGATCGATTCAACTGAACCAGACAAAAGTCTTGGGGTCAATCTTCAACTGGAATAAGAATCAGGGAGATCTTAGTGGCGATCTAACTGAACCAGAGAAGGTCTTTTATCAACTTTGATTGGAACGGTAATCAGAAGAATCTTAGGATCGACTCAAATGAACCAGACAAAAGTCTTGGGTCAATCTTCAACTGGAGTAAGAATCAGGGAGATCTTAGTGGCAATCTGACTGAACGAGAGAAGGTCTTTAATCAACTTTGACTGGAACGACAATCAGAAGAATCTTAGGATCGATTCAACTGAACCAGAAAAAAGTATTGGGTCAATCTTCAACTAGAATAAGAATCATGGAGATCTTAGTGGCAATCTGACTGAACCAGAGAAGGTCTTTAATCAACTTTGACTGGAACGACAATCAGAAGAATCTTAGGATCGATTCAACTGAACCAGACAAAAGTCTTGGGTCAATCTTCAACTGGAATAAGAATCAGGGAGATCTTAGTGGCGATCTGACTGAACCAGAGAAGGTCTTCTAAGAACGCCGTTCTGAGGAAGATGATGAAATAACCTTTCATCAGGCGTAGCTTTTGAGATAAATACCAGGTCACATAAGTGGCCGATGATGTTTATTGATTTTATCTTTTCCCTGGAAAAGGAAAATAGTTAGTCATATGCAATGTCATGATGTATGAAAGGCATTGGTGATGTTCTCAAAATAAATGAGATTAAGCTGTATGCGATATGTATGTGCATGCCATAATGTATGAATATGGAATGCTAATGTGATGTTTCTTAGTCTGGGAAAGTAAATCCTGAACTGCTGATGAAGAGTATAAGGAAGCTGAATTCTTGTTTCTGTTGGGGATGATAAATGAATATAATTTGCCGGGGATTTCCTCTTTCTGTTTGAGGATGTTCTTCCGGGGATTGACTCCACTTGAGAATAAACTCTGTGGAGGGAGATGTTTTATTGCAAGATTTTTTTGTTGTAGAGAAATAAACTATGTTGGGGAATGAACTTTCGTAGTTAGAGAAATAAACTCTACATGGGAGGGGTCTTTATAACTGCTTGAAGTTATAAAACTCGGTTGGGGAATACAGGCTGCAGCTGGAGAAGGAACTTTTCTGGAGGAGATAATTCCTTCTTGGGGAATAAGAGATCGACACTTTGGTTGTTTCTACTCTATGGGGAACATAGATATCATGAGGTCATACGTAATGGTGACTTCGTCTCAAAACTGTTTTTGCCCATGTTCCTGCTGGAAGGAGTGACTGTCGGGACTAAAATAGTTTTTTAGACTTTGCCCCGTTCCTTAAAGTCATGAGCAACTGTCTTTCTGTTTCTTATGAAAATATTTGTGAATAGCAATCATGTTCAAATGCATATGTCAAGAATAAGTCATTGGACGTTTTTGCAAGACGAAACTGAAAAAAGAAAAATAAACAGTTTTGTACTTCCAACGAAATGATTTGTATTGATTTATGAAGTTTGCCTATAACACACATTTTGTACAAAGAGGCTGACGTTCTAGTAGGAGAACGCCTCTGTGAGAGTGAAAACTATAAAAAATAATGTGCAAAGAGAAGAAAACAGCTATGTGTAATAATCCCATTGGGTTTCAATTCTACTATTGCCCCTATGTCTTTGAGTGTCTCATCACTTTGCTACTTGTCCGAAGCTGACTGGATTGATTGGTATCGTTTGAGCTTAATAGTTGATATTGAAGTCTGATCACAAACTGATCCAATGGGACATAGTGATACGCTTCAAATCCCTAATTTTTTCCTGGACCGCCCTTTCGGGTTTTCAGTCCACCGGGATACCCTTTTTTGCCCAAGCCGCCTTTTCAGGTTTTCGACTTGCCTGGTGTACAAGTATTTTTTTGTATTCATCCCTAATTTTTGCCCGAACCCTTTTGGTTCGCCGGGATGCCCTTATTTTTGCCTAGGCCAGTCAACCTAGCGGGTCCTTATTTACGCATAGTATCTTTTCACTATGTCAGCATTAATAGGGTGAGGAAGGTCGTCACCATCCATGGTGGTCAAAATCATGGCTCCACTTGAAAATATTCTTTTGATCACAAATGGCCCTTCGTATGTGGGAGTACATTTGCCCCTGGGATCACCTTGCGGCAGTATGATGCGCTTGATCACTAGATCACCGACTTGATATACTTGACGTCTGACCTTTTTGTTGAAAGCCTTGATCATCTGTTTTTGATACATTTGACCATGACAGATAGCAGTAAGCCTTTTCTCATTAATCAGATTTAATTGATCAAGTTGAGCCTGGAGCCAATCGTCTTTGTTCAAACCTGCATCCTTCATGATCTTCAAAGAAGGGATCTAGACCTCAATAGGTAGGACAGCCTCCATACCATATACCATAGAATAAGGTGTTTCCCCTATCGGCATTCATGAAGAGAAAATGGTAACATCTCATGCCAGTCTTTGGATGTCACCGTCATCTTCTGTACAATTTTCTTAATATTCTTGTTAGCAACCTCCACAGTGCCATTCATCTTCGACCGATAAGGGGAAGAATTATGATGCTGGATCTTGAATTGTTTACAGAGTTCGGTGATCATTATATTGTTGAGATTTGTACCATTGCCAGTAATGATTCTCTCTAGCACACATACCGGCAAATTAGGTTATGCTTGATAAACCACGCCATGACATTCTTGGTAACAGTAGCAAAAGATGTGGCCTTAACCCACTTCGTGAAGTAATCAATGGCCACCAGGATAAAGCGATTCCCATTGGAAGCGGTAGGTCTAATCTCTATGATCATGTCGATGCCCCACATTACGAAGGTCCATGGAGCCGTCAAGATGTTCAAAGCAACCGGAGGTACATGCACCTTATCAGCATAGATCTGGCATTTGTGACAAGTTTGGGAATGCTGATAGCAGCCTGCTTCCATAGTGGACCAATAGTATCCTGCCTGTAGGATCTTTTTAGCCATGGTATGTCCACTACAATGGGTTCCAAAGGTACCTTCAGGTAAATCTGCCATAATCCTCTCTGCTTCGCTCTTGTCTACGCACCAAAGTAAAGTGGAGTCATGGTTGCGTTTGTAGAGGATTCCATTACTGAGGAAGAACTTTGCGGCGAACCTTGTTAGAAACTTCTTATCATTGACAAATGCCCCTTCAGGATATTCTTGAGCCTCGAGATACCTTTTCACTTCATTAAACCAAGGTTTGTCTGCTACTTCCTTAGTGTCAATCTCGTAGCAGTATGATGGTTCATCCAACCTCTCAATAGTGATTCGGGGAGCTTCATTGTCCCACTTGACCTTGAGCATAGATGACATGGTAGCTAGTGCATCCGCTAACTGATTCTCTTCTTGCGAAAAATGTTCAAAGGTGACCTCTTCAAAGTGTGGAAATAATGTCAACACATGCTCTTTGTACGGGATGAGATTCGGGTGCTTCGTATCCCACTCTCCTTTGATCTAACTTATTACCAAGGATGAATCCCCAAATACTCTCAAGAGCATGATCCTCAGGTCAATGGCATCTTTGAGACCCATGATGCATGCTTCATACTCCACCATATTGTTTGTACAGTTGAAACATAATCTGGCGGTGAAAGGAGTATGACAGCCTTCAGAAGATATAATTACAGCACCAATGCCATTTCCGAGTGCGTCCGAGGCTCCGTCAAAAACCATAATCCATCAGGATCCTTCATCAGGTCCTTCATCCGGTCCAGGTTCTTCATAGTCAGTCACTAGCATAATATTCTCGTCTGGGAACTTAAAATTCATGGACGTGTAGTCATCCAGAGCCTGATAAGCCAAATGATCAGCTAGTACACTTCCCTTAATTGCTTTTTTGGTTGTGTATTTGATATCATATTCGGTCAAGATCATTTTCCATCATGCTATTCTTCCGGAGAGAGTGGGCTTCTCGAAGATGTACTTGATCGGATCCATCTTAGATATCAACAAAGTAGTGTGGGTCAACATATACTTCCTGAATCGGCGAGTAGCCCATGCCAAAGCGTAACAAGTTTTATCGAGCAGTGAGTATCTTGTTTCACAGTCGGTAAACTTTTTGCTAAGGTAGTATATTGCGTTCTCTTTTCGACCAGACTCGTCATGCAGCCCCAGCACACACCCCATTGAATTATCTAACACTGTTAAGTACATTATGAAAGGTCTTCCTTCAATCAGACGCATCATAATTTGTGGTTCTTGAAGGTATTCCTTGATTCTTTCGAAGGAAGTCTGGCATTCGTCATTCCACTTTACCACTTGATCTTTCTTCAGGAGTTTGAAGATTGGCTCATAAGTAGTAGTTAAATGGAAATGAACCTGGCAATGTAATTTAGTCGTCCCAAAAAGCCTTTGACCTCCTTCTCAATGCGAGGAGCCGACATCTCTTGTATAGCCTTTACCTTTGCAAGTTCTATTTGAATACCTTTGTCACTAACAATGAAACCCAAAAGTTTACCAGACCTTACCCCGAATGTGCACTTGTTCGGGTTTAGCCTCATCTTGTAAGTCTTAAAACTATCAAACACCTTTTGTAGATGATCAAGGTGTTCTTCCTCAGTTTGAGACCTGGCTATCATGTCATCCACATAGACCTCTATCTCATGGTGAAACATGTCATGAAACAAAGCTACCATGGCTCGCTGATAGGTTACCCCATCATTCTTTAATCCAAACGGCATCACTTTGTAGCAGAAAGTGCCCCATTGCGTGACGAAGGTTGTCTTCTCCATATCTTCGGGTGCCATCTTGATTTGATTGTAACCAGAGAAACCATCCATGAAGGAAAAAATATTATGCTGCATGGTATTGTCAACCAGAACGTCGATGTGGTGGAGCGGAAAGCTATCTTTGGGGCTTGCCCTATTCAAATCTCTATAGTCCACACATATCCGTACCTTGCCATCTTTTTTAGGCACTGGAACTACGTTGGCAACCCATTGGGTATAAGAGGTGATGGCTAAGAAACCAGCATTGAACTACTTCATAACCTCTGCTTTTATCTTCTCTGACATTTCAGGGCGCATGCGACGGACCTTCTGCTTTACCAGAGGGAAATCTTCTTTAGTTGGCAGACAGTGAACCACAATATCTGTATCCAGTCCTGGCATGTCTTCATATGACCAGGAAAAGATTTTGACATAATCATGCAACATCTGTATCAACCGCTGTTTGACATTAAGCCCCAAATTTACACTGATCTTGACTTCTTTTCTGTCTCCCTCTTTGCCCAAGTTTATTGTCTCGACTGGCTCTTCATGAGGCTGCATAGCCCTCTCTTCCTGCTGTAACAGCCTAGCAAGTTCTCCAGGTACCTCACAATCTTCCTCACCTTCGTCCTCGACTTGGTTGATCGGATTTTCACACATAACCAGCAATAGCAGAACTGTTATCAATGGGATCCAGAGTGGATATGGATCTGCAGTCGATACGTGAGTGTGAGTAAGAGCATAGTTGTATAGACAAAGTAAAAGATGAAAAGAAAAACCAGAGAGCGCAAAATTTGCATGCATAAACGTCCAATGCTTTATTAATGCCATATGAAAATAAAACATGATAACCCTCACAAATAAACCGATGTGCCCCGGGTAAGACACATGTTCATAAAGTTATATTGTTTATTACATATCCCAAAACCAAGAAAGACAAATACTTCTGAACAAAAGTAATCGGTACCAAATCTTTTTTTGTCCAGTTACTGGGTCCACCGTTGGTAGTAGGCAAGATCTAGCTATCCACGTCATTGTCACTGTCGCTGTCTTCGAGAGCATTGACCCCATGTTTGCTGATGCGTAGGGGAGGTCTTCCAGCACCAGCACGTCGAACAACCCTTTGAGCCCATGAAGAGAAACCCAAACCAAATTTATCAGTCTTGTATGGAATATCACGGAGCTGACCCCAGATGGTAGACCCACCTTCTTCGATAACCGCTTTTGCATCCTTGAGAGAAGCCGTCTTCAAGGGAGGTCTGGTGATCTTCGGTATATTGGTGAAAACTTCAGTTGCAGCCAGAGCCTGAGGTACCTCTTCGAAAATCTGACACGGAGTCTCGATGAAATCACCATCCATTTCTACATATCCGAAAGAATTCAGGTGATTGACCATGTATTCTTCTTCCCCGTGTACAGTGACAATTCTTCCTTTGAACGGGTATTTCATCATCTGATGCAGAGTGTACGTAACAGCTCCCGCCCCATGAATCCAAGGGCGACCCAATAAACAATAATAGGATGGTCTGATATCCATCACGAAGAAGGTAGATTTGAAAGTTTAAGAACCAACTTTGATGGGGACGTCCACCTCCTCGTGCACCATTCTCTTTGAACCGTCAAAATCCCTCACTACAATATTGTTGGGCTTCAAGGTCAAACCTTCACAGTCTAGTCTATCCAGAGTGTTCTTAGGCATCACATTCAATGATGAACTAGTATATACTAGGATATGGGCCAAAGTAGTGCCCTTGCATTCGACAGAGACATCCAACGCATCATTGTGTTTTCTCCCTCTAGGTGTCAGATCAGCATCAGAAAAGCCCAAACTGTTATCAGCCGTCAAACTGGCCACACAATCTTCAAACTGGTCAGCAGAGGTTTCCTGTGAAACATGGGCAGTTTTATGAAATTTCACTAGAGCCTTCGCATGAGCTTCAGAGCATAACAATAAGGCTAGCATAGAAATATTTGAAGGGGTCTGCCCCAGCTGTTCGACCATGTTGTAGTCGCTTTTCTTGATAATTTTCAAGATTTCTTCCATCTCCTTCTTGGAAGCCTCTAGGATAGATACTGAATGTGCCTTCGTCTTGACTGGCTCAATCATTATGTCTTTTCCCCGAGTCTCGGTCGCCTCGATGATAGGGGTGTCAGCAGGGGTAATCACAGGGGTCGTAGTAGTACTGTCAGTAGGAATGAAAGTAGGAATGATCACAGGACCAGTAACAGTTTTTGGAGGAGAAATCTCAAGGGAGAACACTCTTCCACTTTTTGTTATTTTGCTGGTTCTAACAATGTTGACAATGTCGGGATCAGCATTCTCAGAAACATGGTCTTCATCAGCCAACCAATCTTGCTTGACGCCGTGGTAGTAGACGTCTCCCGCGTAGTTCCAGGGAATAGTTTTTTCTGAGGAGTATGGGATTGGCCCTGGCATAGTAATTATTAATGGAGTCACCTTTGGAGTAGATGTAATCCTGACGGGTCTTTTGGTGGAGACCCTGGGAGGATTCGCAGAAATGGTTATTATTGAAATATCTTTGCACGGAATGGTTGGAGCGGGAGTCTTATCAAACAAAATCTCTCTATCATCCATCAGGCACTGAACACCTGCCCTCAACAAATAACAATCAGTCGGTAGAGATAAACAAAAGTGGAAACCTTCGCCACAGGCCTAAAATAAACCGGCCTTTAATAAGTTCCACTTAATGGTCATAAGAGGAGTAACAAGCTCTTCAACAGTAGTAACAAACACATCATCTTCAATAGTGTTAACACTACGGTCGTGCTTGGGCATAGGAGTAGTGATAACATTTTGAATCTCAGGGGCGTCAAATTCAATTTCATTCGCCTCGATAAGGTCTTGCACCTTATTTTTCAAATCCCAGCAGTCGTTTGTATCATAACCTGGACTTTCTGAATGATAAGAACAACGGGCATTCAGATTGTAGCGGGGAGAGGCAGTGTAGGGGTTTTTCGGAGCTTCCTTCAAAGTTACCAGATTAGACTTCAATAAATGTGGTAAAACTTGAGACAGAGTCATGTTTATTCAGGTATATTGTCTTACCGGCCTTTTTATTCTAGGTTGATTTCTTCCTTTGTTGAACAGGTGCAGGTTTAAAGATCATAATAGCCCCTACCGTCGGACGGTGTTCAGTTCTGTCCTGATTCCTTTGATTTTATACAGCGCTAACCTCTTTCTTCCCAACGAATGGATTTCTTACTGCACTGGAGGATGCATCCTTTTGGATCTTACGACTCCTAATTCCAGCTTCCACTCTTTCCCCTATCAAGATTAATTCAGTAAAGCCGGGAAAGGAGCTTCCAATCAGGTGATTAAAGAATGTACCTTACAGGGTGCCCATAAACATATCCACTAGCTCCCTATCAGACAGGGGAGGCTGGACTCTTCCTGCTAAGTCCCTCCACTTCTGAGCGTAGTCTTTAAAGCCCTCCCTCGACCCATATCCATCTTTGGAGTTGAGTACCGGTGGGAGCAAGGTCTGTGTTATACTGATACTGCTTATAGAAAGAAGCGGCCAGGTCTTCCCAATTATGAATGTTGGTCCTTTCCAGCTTGTAGAACCAATCTAACTGAGTTCCGGACAGACTATCCTGAAAAAAGTGGACCCATAAGTCCCTGTCAGTAGTGTGAGGCTGTATCTTCCTCACATAAGATCGGAGGTGCATTTTGGGACATGAAACCCCATCGTATTTGGAAAACACTAGCACCTTGAACTTTGGCAAGATGAAAATCCCAGACACTAAACCCAACTCTTCAAGATCCAGCCCAAGCACTTTCTGAATCTCCATTACACTCAAACGCTTTTCCAGCTATTTGTACTTTTCGTCGGTGGAGGATACTGCTCTTCATTGTAATCAGTCTCATTGTCAGATTCCATCGGACTAGGGTCTTCCTCTTTTGTCTCACCCTCTTGGTTATCTCATTCTTTTGATGAAGATGTCAGTTCAACCGCTTGCCTTAGCGGTCCTTTGAATCTCCTTCCCAAATTTACCACACCAACTGTCCTCCTTGGCTTCTTGGTCTTGTCTTTAACAATCAGGGCTTTCGGTTCCTCCTGCCCCTTGGCCAGAGCCATAATCATCTGTTGAATTTGTGCATTCTGGGTCTGTAAGTCCTTCACTGTTTGTTCTAGAGCCATTGCTGAAATAAACAACGAAGAGGATGAGATACCTACTTTGAAACCTGTTTATGCAATGATATGTATGATATATGTATGCAATGTTTTCAAGGATTTCTAAGACTCAAATTTTCTTAAACAGAAAGATAACAAATGTTAATTGTATTAAAATGTTTTATTGATCACAATAATTCCTTTTCGGCTCGCAAGGGAGCAAAATAAAACCATCCAAGCTAAAAACTCAAGCTTCCCACAGGCGCATCCTCTTCAGTGCAATGTAGACATTTATACTCCTGTCCTCGTGAAGTAACCGGGTCAGCTCTATAACCTTCTTCTCGCTGGTGTAGAATTGGGTTTCGAAAGTGTCTTGTTCTTCTTTGAGTTGGATCCAAGACCTCTGTAACTCTTCAAGATTAGTTGGCATGTCAGGATGAAGAACAAAGTAAGGAGTGTCTCCCTCTGCAACTGGCTCCATAATCATAGTTAAGATGGCGGGGTAAGGCATCATAAGACATTTAGGTAAGGCTCAAGAGGGATGGAATTCTTGTGCCCTAGTGTCTTGCTATCAACTCGGTTTATCATGCCCCAAGCTTGAATGAACCTCTTGTGATAACCCTGAACATCATTCTCATAGTCAAACGTGATTCCTTGGACAAGTGTGTCGTGAGGACCATCCATTCTAGCGTAACCAAACTGTCGTAACGCCAAACAAGGGTTATAAGTGATTCCTCCCTTGATGCCTAAGAGAGGGACATTATGGAATTCCCCACAATGATCAATGATGGTAACATTCTCCGAGGATCGCGAACACCAATGAATATCCGAATGTGTAAGGGACATCAGCCTACGGGACCATCTCATACCCTGCTCATTTTTCAAGATAAATCAGGGTAGGTGCGAAATAAACCACCTAGACAATAAAGGAGTGCAACACTGAAGGGTCCCTCTCTCTCTTTAGAGTGCGAGTGTGCATAGAGTGCAGATTATCCCCGAGAAATGTAGGCACCGGATTATGCGACAGAAAACCATAACCGCATTCACATCTATGAGTTAGTCCGTGTTAGGGAATAGTACCATCCCATAGATGAGAAGGGCCATCACTTCTTCAAAAGCTTGTAAATCCAGATTATCCCAAAAATAGTGAGCTTTCTCAAATAGGAACTTAGCTAGAAATCCTTGGACACCTCCTCTAGTTTCCCAATTTTCCACTACATCAGACCGTTGTAAAGACAGATCTTGAGAAATTTCTTCAGGCTTTGGGTCTCTTTCTGTACCGTTGAATGGTAGCTGATTAAGGATAGGTACCCCCAATAATTGAGAAAACTCCTCCATAGTAGGCACTAGCTAGTAATCAGGGAAGGTGAACGAGTGGTGCAACGGATCAAAGAACTGAAAGAGCACCTTTAACATTTCTTCGCCCCGGGTTGCAGTGACCAAGTTGAGAAGTAGACCATGTTTTTCTATGAAGGGAGAACTTTCAGGAATCCCTGATGCTAAGTCCTTGAGTTGAGGATGCACTTTAACAAGGTTGATCTGGATAGTGTTCCTGCAAGTGGATGTCATGTCCTACAAAATAAGACAAAGATAAGCCCTAGAATATCCTTGAAATGGTTAGTATGATATGCCATGTTATGATGTCATGATTATGCTAAGAAATCACATATATAGCAAACACAAGCAAATCACGCGAAGACCTTAGGTTTAAGGCTTGCATGGGTTTTAAGGTCATACCCTCTTGAAGTTGGATTGGTTCAACCTGTCCTATAAATAGTAACCAGGTTCTAAGGGATCTCAATATCACTGACCTTTCCCACAAGCTTCGTTCGATAGGCGACTGACTCGCAACTAAAAAAACACAGGGGTCGAGTCTCAATGAGTGTAGCATCGAGTATCTACCGAATTTGGGAATACACCAAAGACGGCCATCTCACTACGTCCTAATGGCCAAGTTGTTCAATTAGAGGTTCTAAGGTCAGTTGACGCTTCATGACACCATGCAGCGGCCTCGTATTCTCCTTGATTAACTCAAGGGATACCGGTACAAACCAAAGTTTCGCATCAACGTAGCCAACGCTTCAACAGTGTCGGTATACCCCGCACAACTTCCACGATCTATTGCTACTTACCTAAAGGTTTCCCCAGATCCGGTGTAGGATCTATAATAACCTAAACAGATACCCTTAAAAGTAAAGCAATCTGAACAAGCAAATAATTTAGAAATGATCTAGACCCTAAGGTAAACCCAACTTTTATTAACTTCCCCAGTAGAGTCGCCAGTTCTGTGATACGGTGGAAGAACCGACTTTTAATACTGGTTTGCGATTTTTGTTCGCAAATGTCGCGGTAAGCAAGAGTCACCACCGACTTTTCTTTTATCCAACAAAGGAAAGGGTGAAAAGAACAGAAAAAGACCTTTTTCGAGATTTTCTGAGTAAGGGGGTAGATTATGGAAAGGAAAAGTATTAGCACCCTTTCCATCTGTGGTTTTCCACGGGCTCTTAGGTACTTGCTCATTTTTTAAAACTGTTTGTGTTTGTGTGTTTTGAAAGGTTTTTTTTGTTTGCTTTATGGTAACTCTCGTATCCTTCCTCGAGAGTGTGATAAAGCGTTTTGAAAACATTGTTTGAAAAGTGTTTGAACGTGTGGTGTGTAAAAATGAATTGTTTTGAGCAAGTACTTAACAACTATCTACCTACTCGAAAAAAGTTTGTTCTTTTCCTCCTATACTTTAGACAGTGTTATCCTACTATTAGTGAGTAGGAAGCCCTAGTCGTCAGATGTTGAGGGACTATTGAAAGGGACGTACGGTCACTAAAGGCAACTGGGTAAAAACTCTTAGTAATTTTCCTAAAGCCCTAAGATCACTTTTTTAACCGAGGCAGCAGTCGAGAGGGTCATCGAGGGGCTAGTGATCTCTTTAGACTTAAGGACAACCACTAAGAATTCTCACGTTTCGAGAATTGTGATCGTTATTTTCCGAGGCAACCAACTGAGGTATACCCTAATGGTGCAAGTGTGCGACAGTGCTTTTTCAGATATTTGTCTTGAGATTAGTAATCTAGAGATTGATTGATTTATTCTTGTTATGCACGCCTAAGTTACTAACAGTTATATACAAGCATACCATGAATATAAAAGCGAGAAATAAAGGGTCATACGCTATTACAGGGCTTTGGTGTAGATACATATATAATGAATGAATAATAAAGTGCGGAAATTGTAAACCCTAATTAAGCTGTTACAAACCGGGCACAGTTACATCAATAATAAAAAAAGTAATCGGACTACAAACTAATAATGCGCGAGAATTAAAACTAGAAAAAAGTTCAAAACCCTAAAAAATCTAATTTGCTCATTAAAAATATTTTTGGGATTTTTTATGAAAAAAGATTTGAAATTTAACCTAATCTTCTAATTAATTTTAATTAATGAAAATAAATTAAAGTTAATTGAATTAATTAATTGGCAAAAAATTAATTTATTAAGAAAAAAATTATATCTTGATTTTATTTGTGATTATTTTCTTATTTTAGGATTTTGAAAAAAATGATTTAAAACAAAAGAAATAAAAACTAAATAATAATAAAAAAATAAAGAAATTGAGAAATAGGCTTGAGGGGGGTGTGAACCCAAATTGGGGGTTGCAAGCGGAAACCTTTGTCCAAGGCCCAGAAACTATAAGCCCATAGCCAGCGTGTGGTTCAGTGTGGAGCAAGCTGGGAGATCCATCATGTGGCTGCCATCCTGGAACGTCAGATCTAGTGTTGATTGATCTGATGGTGATGATGATGAGGCCTATGGTATGCATGTTGAGCAACAACACATGGGATCTGGAAACAAATGTTAGGAAAAATAATATGCAGGAGGCAGGGGTCGAACCCCTGACCTCCCACACGCGCGTGCGTTAAACCCTTCAGCCTTGCCATATGAGCCAACTTAACATTCGTTATATTAAAAAAACCTAATATAATATATTTAATAAAGGGTCAGTGTTTAAGACAGAAAACGCGCGCAATTCAAATGGTCCACTCTTGATGTGACACACCATCGTCTTCCCCACTGGCTGTCGTCTTAGCCAAAGAACTTTTACCCACAAACATGACTTTTGCTAAAAGACCTTCATATTTCCAAAATCTCAACCAAGCAATATAAATTAAATCTAAATACATGGATCAACTGGGTTTGATCTCGTGAGTACAATGATACTCTTCTTTTGGCCTAATTTTTCCTGTAATGGAAAACCCTAAAACAAACCTCAAAACCCTAACAATGGAAATTAGTCATACGCACATCAAAACAAGCAATTAATCATTCAAACATGTTTTAAATAAACATATAAACATGAATGCATACTCAAAATTAATTTATAATGCATATATTATCAAAATCGAATTAAAGAACAAGAAGCAAATAGTGATGTTGTAGATGCTTTTTCTGGATGCTTTGATGCGTGAGAACGATCCAGTTAGCTTCCAAATGTGCCCAGGAATTTATTGCAACCTTCAGAATGCTTTGAATCTCCCTGTAAATCAAAATCCGATTGCCAGTTTTTGCCATAAATTTGAAGTTTCTTGTGTCAATTTCGTGCGACTAATCCTTGTTTTTTTGATCAGGCATTTCTTGGACTTGAGGGCTAAAGATAAGTTGTAGGGAATTGTATTCTCTTCAAAATGAGCCTTGGAGGAAAAATTTCTGATAAAGTATGAGAAAGTTATGCCTGGTCAAAGTTTGGTTGACTTTTCCTACAGAAACCCTAATTTGCCATTTTTGACTTTTGATGAGTTAGGAACATTTCTTGAGGAATCATGATCAACCCTTGATCAAATGATGGATAATAGTTCAAAATATTGATGTTGACCAAAAATCTTGAAGTTTGACTATATTTGGGCCACAATTGACTTTTGACCTAGCACAGTTGATTTCTAGGCATTTGAGAAGTTGACTGAGCAAACTTGTTGTTCAAGGCATGAAATTTGGCATGGATGATCTTGAGGACATATTAGGACAATGGAGAACATTTGGGATCCTTTGGACTCATACATCTTGCTTGAAATTGAAACCCTAGTTTGAGATTCATTGCCTTAGGATGAGAGTTTGTTTGGTCAATTCTTGGTCATCCTTGAGCAATTGATGACCTCTAGAGGCATGTCTTGAGTGAAAATTGGAGGGGAAATTTTGGGGTACAACAGATGATAGTCAATCAGTTTGAGAATGTTTGTGCTAACATATCTGCCCGAAATGGTTTAGGCTTTAAAGATTTTGATCTCCCTCCTAAGGGGCACGACAATAATAAGGCACTGCATATTTCTATGAAGTGTAAAGGAACTAATTTATCTTGGGCTTTGGTGGACACTGATGCATCCTTGAATGTGTTTCCTAAATAAGCTTTAATGAAGATTGATTATTCTGGCCTTCAGCTGCGGCCTAGTGATTTAATAGTGAAAGCTTTTGATGGGTCTTGAAGATCAGTGTTTGGAGAAGTGGACCTACCCATCAAGGTTGGCCCTCGTACTTTCACTGCTACATTTTTTGTTATGGATATACAACCAGCATATTGTTGTTTGTTGGGGCGTACATGGATTCATAAAGCTGCGACAGTCACTTCTACTCTTCATCAGAAACTCAAGTATCCTGTGGAGGGAAAAGTGAAAACTGTGTGCGGTGAAGAAGACTATATTCTGAGTCATTTGACGTCATTTTTCTATGTTGAAGTTGAGGGTGACATACATGAGACTCCTTTCTAAGCTTTCGAGACAGCTCATACAGTCAATATTCCTCCTCTAGAGCAAAAAAAGAAGCCAGAAATTTCTATGTTATCTTTTAAGGATGCAAGAGCTGTGGTGGAGAATGGTAACCCTGAAGGTTGGGGTCGGGTGCTAGATGTTATCCCTAAGTTCAACAAGTTAGGTCTTGGTTTCAGTCCGATTGAGCAGAGTGCAGCTACTAGAGCACCCAGTTTATCTACTCCCGTGAAGTTTTCCCGTCCTAGTGTTGCTCCAGAAGGATACACCAATGCAGTTGGTGATGATGGGGATGGTAGCTACATCATTGAAGATTGGATTTGTCCAAGTATTCCAGGACGAGAACTCAACAATTGGACTTCTGTGGATGTTGTCCAAGTTTCAAGCGCTGAGGAGTAATTTTCTTGTTTTCTTTTATTATCATGTCATAATTCATGCGCTCTACCCAAGGCGTAATGGATCATTGGTGTAGGGCCACCATGTTTGTTTCCAAAAATTTATCATGAATAAAGGACGTTTTTGCATTCAAATATTTTTGTTCCATTTATTTCTTTTTAGATTTTATTTTTCTTTAAATGGTGATGTTTCCTTTTCACACACTATCATTAAAACACCAAAATACCGTTTGTGTAGATGCACTTCCACCATGGATTTAATTGATAACAACTCTGCTATCTCTCACTAGGACTTTGATAATCCGATCTACCAAGCCGAAGAGGAGGCATATAAGGATTTTGACCTCCCCGAAGAATTAGTAAGATTTTTGAAACAAGAGGAGAATGTTATCCAGCCGAATCAAGAGTCAATCAAGGTGGTGAATATTGGCATAGAAGAAGTGAGGAGAGAAGTCAAGATAGGGGCAAATCTCGGGGAAAGTGTGAAGGCCAAATTGATTGAGCTGCTTCAAGAGTATTCTGATATTTTTGCTTGATCTAATGAAGACATGCCAGGGCTGGATACAAATATCGTGTACTTCTTCTACCGCTCAAAGAAGGGTGTTCTCATGTCAAGAAAAAGCTCAGAAGAACTGATCCAAAAATGTCCAAAAAGATCAAATAGGAAGTTCAGAAATAGTTCGATGTCAATTTCTTGAAAGTCATCAACTATCCTTGGTGGATTGCAAATATTAAGCCTGGGCCTAAGAAGGATGGTAAGGTCAGGATGTTTGTTGACTATAAGGACTTGAATAGAGAAAGCCCTAAAGATTATTTTCCTCTTCCCCACGTTGACGTGTTGGTCGATAATACAACTAATTTTAAGTTATTTTCCTTCATGGATGGTTTTTCGGGCTATAATCAAATAAAGATGGCACCAGAGGACATGGAGAAGACAACATTTATCACGCCATGTGGAACCTTTTTCTATAAGGTAATACCATTCGGGTTAAAGAACTCAGGGGAAACATATCAGCGTGCGATGGTCACTCTCTTTCATGATATGATTCACAAGGATATCGAGGTCTATGTGGATGATATGATTGCTAAGTCTGATACCTAAGAAGAACAACATCTAAAAAAGTTGTTCGAAATACTGAGGAAGTTCCTTTTGAGGTTGAATCCAAATAAGTGAACCTTTGGGGTGATATCCGGCAAGTTGTTGGGCTTTATTGTAAGTGAAAAAGGTATCGAGGTTGATCCTGCTAAAGTAAAAGCAATACAAGAAATGCCTGAACCGAGAACAGAAAAAGAAGACCATGGTTTCTTAGGGAGGTTAAACTACATTTCTAGATTTATCTCTTATCTTAGAGCCATGTGTGAGCCTTTGTTCAAATTACTAAAGAAAAATCAAACGGTCAGGTGGAATGAAATTTGTTAAAAAGCATTCGGTAAAATAAAAGAATATTTGCAGGAACCTCTAATACTTATGCCACCCGTAGAAGGGAAGCCATTGATCATGTACCTAATTATACTAGAAAACTCCATGGGTTGTGTCCTCGGTCAATACGATGAGAAAGGAAAGAAAGAACATGTCATTTATTACTTAAGTAAGAAGCTTAGAATGCGAGTCAAGGTACTCCTTTCTTGAAAAGACTTATTGTGCACTTACTTGGGCTGCCAGATGCTTGAGACATTATATGTTAACCCACACCACCAACTTGATATCCAAAATGGATCCAATCAAGTACATTTTTGAGAAGCCATCTCTCACAGGCAGGGTAGCCCGTTGGCAGATGATACTCACCGAATATGTTATCCAGTACACTAATAAAAAAGCAATCAAAGGTAGTATATTGACCGATCATCTTGCTCATCAACCCGTAGATGATTATGAGCCTATGAAGTTTGGTTTCCTAGATGAAGAAATCATGTATATTTGGGATTGAAATATCCCTGGCCCAGACGAAGGACCCGAACCAGGATCGCGGTGGAAGCTCGTGTTCGAATGTGCCTCTAATGCTATAGACAAAACTCTTAGCACGCGTCTTGAGATCAACTGGTCGATCTTGCAAGTTACCGTCAGTTTAGGACTCTAGGAGGACCAGCGGTTGTTTAACATTTTCCACAGTAAACAAATTTGGACACCTAGTTGGATCCAGTGCTAAGAATTGGTCTTGAGTATTTATAAGTGAATGCCCTTAGAATTGGGAAGTTAACCAAAGAGTATAATAAACCATTATCTAGGAAGCAAATATCGAGAATGACAAGTCCTGATAATCCAAACATAGACGAAATACCGTTACGAACTTTAATCACTAATGATCCAGTAGTTTCACAAGTAGCACTTTTCCTCCAGTAGGGTCGACTGCTGCAGTTTCTGTAAAAATGTCTCAGGCTCCATCGGGAAGTCCAAGACCAGTAATGACTATGACAACCATACCTAACGTGCCTTATTTTAGTAATGTAGATCCCGCTTATGGAATTCCGTATTCCATGATGCCAGGTGTGATACGGTGGGAGAACTGACTTGGGGTTTTGCGTTTGTGTTTGCAAATGTTTCGGTTTAGCAAGAGTCGCTACCGACTTTTTATTTTATCCTAAGGAAAGGTCAAAAAGCACAGGAAAGACCTTTGAGATGTTTTCTTGGGTTCGGGGAGTAGATTATGAAAAGGGAAGGTGCAAACACCCTTTTCATCCATGGTTATCCATGGTCTCTTAGTTACTTATTTAGATCACATGCTTTTGCTTTTAAATTGTTTGAAATGGTGCTTTGTGTGTGGTTTTGAAAGATGTTTTGAAAAATAGGCCATCGTTATGGCAACCTTTGTAATGATTCTTGTTTGAATGTATACAAATGTGTATTTGACTTTTGAAAAGATGTTTCACTGTTTGAAAGTTTGATTTGGGCAATATTTTGAAATTGTGTTATGAAGTGTGTTTGAAAATAGCAAGGATGTTTTGCAAGTTTTGATCAAGTAACTAAGAGTTATCTACCCTATTTTACTCAAAGATCTTTCCCATATGTTTTTAACCCTTTTGACAGTGTTGTTTTACCATTGCATTTGGTAAACAACCTTGTATTAGGATGTTAAACGGGACAGGCGCGGGTCATCATAGAGACCATGATAGCAATTGTGTTAAGTATTTTAGCAAATTTTTGAGGGACTAGATCATTTTGTATAGGCAACTAAGATAGAGTCATCGAGGGAATATGATCTTTTGTTTTGTTTTGTTTTGCCAAAGTACTCAACATGCATAACATGGCCCATTTTTAAGGCAACAAGTGGATGAAACCCTAGGGGTGCATGTGTGCATTGTGTTTGTCATTTTCATGCATTTTTTTCTTTGTATTAGTCAAGCTATTTGTTTTTTTTAATCTTGGACATTTGCATACAAACCTCAATCTCTAACATGGCATACTTGAAAACATAAAGTGCGTAAAATAAATCTACACTATTACAACATTTGATATGGGAAGGGGGATACATTTTTGAATGGGGAATATTTGCAAGAAAATAAAACCCTAATTTTACTATTACATCCAAATTGAATAATGGCATAAATAACAAATGAATAATATTTAAATAAACCAATTAAATAAATATACAAAATATTATGAGTATGCAAAAAGGTTTTATTTATTTTTTTATGTATGTAAAAATGGTTAATGTAAAAAGAAAAGAATAATAGTAAAAAAAGGATTATTATTTTTTTATTAAGGGTAAACCCTAATTTCTTTTAAGAATACCAATATATTAAATATACTATTTATATATAATAAAATAGAATAGTATATATACAAAAAATAAAGTATATTTAAAAAAAGTATTACTTAAGTATAAATAATAATAATAAAATAAAAGTATAGTATTTTTATATTTTTATTCTCAAGTATTTATTAAATAAAATAAAAGTACGTATATATATTAATTATATTAATTATGTAATAAAAATAAAGTAAAATATATACAAAAATAAAAATATATTTAGAACAATATTTTTTAGTGTGAATAAAATAAAGAATAAAATAAAAGAATAATTTATATATTATTTTTAAGTTTTCAATAAATAATATATATACTAATTAAATTGTTTTCATGTTAGAAAAAATAAAAATAAAATACAAAATAAATGTAAAAATTTATAAAAATTTTTTTTTGGATATTTTTATATTTAGAAAATATAAAATAAAAATCAGAAAGTGAAAATAAATATAAATATCAAAGTATAAAGAAATTGGGCCAGGGGGTGCATTCAGCAAAATGGGGGTATCAAAAGCAAGGCCAGGGGGTGCATTCCTGCATACGAGCTCTATTGCAAAAACTCAAAACATCAAAGTTGTAGCATTTTTCAAGACGAATCCAACCATATAAAGAACTTGTCCTAACTCTTAAAGACCAGAGAGAATTTCTCTGGCCTTAAAATCTAACCTAATTTTTTCAGGATGTTCATGGACTAAATTCTCTTAGCATGCTTAATTAAAATTAAAACTGAGCATATGTACAGCTTCATGGCTATGAATACTACATTTCTTATTCACAAACCTAAGTCTAAATGTTCCTAAATAGTGAGATAGGAAGTTAATAAAAACTTGTTTCAGCTGACTTCGTGTATGGCAATGTGGAGCTTTTCAACAAGGCCTGAGATGTTTGGGAGCTTGCTTGAACTTCCCTTGACCTTCTCCAATGCCTAGCTTGCCTTGAATGTGCTTGAACAAACCTACAGAACTCAACCTGCACAAGCTGAAATCAAAAATGGCAAACCCTGTAAATGGAGTTACAGTCAGTGTTTAAGGGTTAGGATAGTTTGGATAGGTTGTATGGAAAGTGTTTGAACAGGTTTGGGACAAAATGCACAAGCAAATTGTGAGATAGAACTCAAGATGCAGATGCTGCCCTGTTTTGCCAATGAAATGTGATTTTGTGCTATGGGAGGTTTGAGGGCTCAAAGGGTCGTGTTTCTGGCTCCAGGGGATGTGAGAAAGATGTTTCAAAAGCTTGCACAAGTTGGTTCTAGCTGATGTTCAAGTTCTTCTATTTTGGACATGTTTCTTGTATTTTAAGCCAAAATGAACAATGATGTAATACAAGCCTATACAGGCTATCTATCAGCCTGCTTCCTCTGATCTTAGCCCCTCAAGTTGGTGGATATGATTTTCGGCACAAGATATGGCTCAATGCTCAAGGATTGTGGTTTTGACATAAAGCATACTTTGGTAAAAATGGAAAGGTTGCTTTTTCTACTTAGGGATTAATCTTGTGTGCAATGCTCTAATTGCCAAAACAATGCCTTGGAACAATGGATTTGCATTTAATTATTGAGTGTGAAATGGTTTTGAGGCCTATAATCTAGTGCAAAGCAAGCTGATTAGAATTGGTAACTTGTATCACTATGAACATGCCATGGATGAAAAGTGAGTTTTTGCCAACTTCAAGCCTTCGATTCTCCCTAACCACAAATGAGTTTAGAGAGTTCTTGGACATTTTTGGAAATCTTTCAACATGATATACATTCCATCTTTGAAATTAAATTTGAGATTCCAAGTGGAACTATGTGAAAAATGGCCATGAAGATAGGTCAAAATCCTGCCTAAACTAGGGCAAAATTTCACTAAGTTAAAAGTTTCATGGACCCTTGTTCCAAAAATAATAACTTGAGATCCAAGCTTCTTTTGGGAAAACTTTGTGAATCAAAGTTGTAGACTTTGTGGAGGACTACAACTTTCATGTTGGAAGTTTTGTTTGAATCCAATTGCATCATGGTGAAAATGTTGGGCAAAGTTAGGAAAAATTAAGAAAATTTCATAACTTAGAAAAATTCTAAGTTATGAAATTTTTCAATCTAAAACCCTAATTTGCAAAAATGGGTTCCTTGATGAACAAGTTTCATGTTTTGACACATCTTGATGAAAAATGACCCTTGGCACTTGATTTTGACCAAAAAGTCAAAGTTTGACTTTTCAGTGTTCAGTCAAATTTTGATCAGTTGACTGAAAAATTCCTCTGTCAATCCAATGTAATTGGGATTCTTTGAACCTTTTGAATAGGTCAAGATGATGTCATTGAGTCCTTGAATCCATGCTTGAACTCACTTTGTCATTTGCTAGGTCAATAGTCAGAAATTGCCCTTGTGTAGTCAAAACCCTAAAAATGACCATTTTGCCCTTTTGATAATCTGATCAAACTTCTTGAGGAGTTGTGGTCCAAACTTGATCAAATGGTTCATATGATTCTATAATATTGATGTGGGTAAAAAATCATGAGGTTTGACTGTAAATTGGCCACAGTTGACTTTTTCCCCAACATGGTTGATTTATAGGTCAACTGTCCAATTGACTGGGTAAAAATTTGATTCAAGGCTTGAAACTTGGTATCGACAAACTTATGAGTCCAACATGAAGTATGAAAGTCACTTTGAGCATTAGAAGTCCAAAATTCCTTATGCAAACTCAAACCCTAATTTAGGTCAACAGTGCAAGGAGATGTCTTGAGCAGTGCAAACCCTAGCTTGGTCTGGAGTTCAAAGAGTCTTGTGAGGGGAAATCTTGATAAAATGAGAGAGAAAATTTTGGGGTACAACAGCTGCCCCTGTTCAATCTTCTTTAACCTGAAGAGTTAGATTGGTGAGTTTGCCTTTCGTGACTCGAAGGTAAAAGAGGATTGGACACTAGAGTGCCCGTAAATTTGCACTCGTCAAAATGTAGCTGAGGGAATGGGCTTAAAGATGCCATTTGGAGATGGTAGAATCTTGCTGGAGATGGGCTTAAAGATGCCATCCAAGATTTGTTTGTTGAAAATCAGGAGAATGAATGTCAGAATGGTATCTGTGTCTGGAACGTATCTGAGTTGTATCTGGAGATTGGATCTGTATGAGCAAAGGAATGGCGTCCATGTCTGGAGCGTATCCAAGCTGTAACTGTATTTGATTATTGAATGAATATCAGAATGACTGCCGTGTCTGTAGTGTATCTGTATTGTATCTGAAATCTGAAATCTAAATAAGCAACAGAAAGGCATCCATGTCTGGAGTATCTCTGGGCTGTGGAATAGGTTTGAATGAGTGACAAAATGGCAACCGTGTCTGGAGCGTATCTGGACTGTATCTGAAGTTGAGATCTGTATGAGTAGCAGAATGACTTCCGTGTTGGGAGTGTATCTGTACTGTAACTGGGATCTGGACAAGTGACATAATGACTTCGGTGTCTGGAATGTATCTGGGCTTTGAAATTGATAGTTGAATCTGAATGAGAAATAGAATGGCTTCCGTGTCTGGAGCGTATCTAGTCTGTATCTGATTGCTGAAGTCTGAATGAGTAGTAGAATGACTGCCGTGTCTGGGGTGTATCCATAGTGTATTTTGACTTGAAATTCTGAATGAGTAATAGAATGACCTCCATGTCTGGGGTGTATCCATACTGTATTTGAGATCTTTGAATGTTTGTTAAAGATAACTTTTAATCTTATCCTGAAAAGGGTAAAATGTTAGTGAAAACACAAAGTTATGTTGCATGAAATGTATGATGCAATAAATGTGTTTTATTAATGTTTATGATATATGGGTGTAATGTATTCGCATGTGAGCTGATTTGTTGTCTTGCTGATGAAAAATAAATCCTTGATAGCCAGAGATAATGAAATCTTTGACTGCTGCTGGGGAAAATAAACCCTTGATTGCTGAGACTGAGAAATCCCTTGGACTACTGCTGGTGATTGAAAATCCTTGGTGACTTGTGGGGATTGACAAAAGCTTTGATAACTTCTGCGGGGAATTGAGAATCTTTCATGACTTTCCTGGGGAATAAGGAAAGCTCTGACGATCTCTACTGGGGAATTAAACCTGTGAGGCTTCAACTGGAGAAATGAGAACAAGAGTCTTCGTTCTGTTGGGAAATAACTCTGTGGGGAGAATGCTTATCCTGTTGGGGAGTTTTCAAAAGCTTGGGTTGTATGCCAAACTACTTGGGATTTATGGGGGAAATTGGATTGTATTCCACCGGGGTTTAAGATTTGAAGTTTTGGACTCCGTTGGGGAAGAAAGTTTTATTTTCACTGAGGGTTTGTAGTTCAAAGTTTTTTGGCTCCGCTGGGGATTGGGAGTTTGGAAACTTAGCTCTGATGGGGGTATGTACTTAACTCCACTGGGGATATGTATTTTAAAACATTAACTCTGTTGAGGATCTGAATGACCTGTTGTAGGGGATTTCTTCTGGAATAGCCTAAAGACGTTTTCCTATACTTTCAACCTATCAGTAATTATTCCTACTCAATTAGTTTTATTTGTAAGCAGTGATTATATTCAAATGCATATGCTCATTTAACAAATCATTGGACGTTTTCAAATAAAACATAGGTGTAAAAAAGAAAGAAAAGGCAAGCAAATTTTTTGCACTTTGAAGTATCTTTGTATTAACTTTGTGTAAGTATTTTGTACAAAGGAGACAGACATCCTAGTAAGAGAATGTTGTCATAAAAAATGAGAAAATTTTATACAAAGAAAGATGGCTATGTGTAACAATTCCATGGGGTTCCCATTCTGCTATAGCCTTCACAACTCTGAGTATCTTGTCCATTCGTTGCCTCGTCCACAGATGATTGGATTGTTCAGAAGCTTGGAGCTTGTCCGTGAAGAAATTATCCTTAAAGTGATCCGACGAGACATAGTTATACGCTTTAATTCCCTAACTTTTGCCTGGACCGCCCTTTTGGGTTTTCGATCCACCGGGAAACCCTTTTTTTCCCAAGTCGTCCTTTCGGGTTTTCAACTTGCCGGATGTACAGATTTTTTATTTATCCCTAATTTTTGCCTGAACCGCCCTTTCGGGTTTTCGATTCACCGGGATGCCCATTTTTGCCCAAGTTGCCCTTTCGGATTTTCAACTTATCGGGTCGTTTATGTGTAGTATCTTTTGACTATGTCTGCGTTCGCAGGGTGTGGCAGGTCATCGCCGTCCATGGTGGTCAAAATCATTTCCCCACCAGAAAAGATGTTTTTGATCACAAACGGTCCTTCGTAAGTAGGAGTCCATTTGCCCCTGGGATCACTTTGCGGCAAGATGATTCGCTTGATTACAAGGTCCCCGACTTGATATACTTGCCTCTTGACTTTCTTGTTGAAGGCCTTGGTCATACGTTTTTGATACGCCTGACCATGGCAAACGGCAGTAAGTCATTTCTCATCAATCAAGTTAAGTTGATCAAGCCGGGTCTGAATCCAATCATTTTCACTCAAACCAGCATCCTTAATGATCCTCAAGGAAGGGATCTGAACTTCCACAGGTAAAACAACTTCCATGCCATATACCAAAGACAAAGGGGTTGCCCAAGTTGAAGTGTGTGTCGTGGTACGGTACCCGTGCAGAGCAAACGGTAACATCTCATGCCAGTCCTTGTAGGTGACTGTCATCTTTTCTATGATCTTTTTGATATTCTTGTTCGCGGCTTCGACATCACCGTTCATCTTAGGCCGATAGGGAGATGAATTGTGATGTTGAATCTTGAACTGCTCGCACAGAGCGATGATCATAGTATTGTTCAAATTTGTATCGTTGTCCGTGATGATCCTGTCGGGGATACCATACCGGCATATGAGGTTCTGCTTGATGAAGCGGGCAACCACATTCTTTGTGACGGAGGCAAAGGAGGCTGCTTTG
Source organism: Vicia faba (assembly GCA_948472305.1). Taxonomy (NCBI): domain Eukaryota; kingdom Viridiplantae; phylum Streptophyta; class Magnoliopsida; order Fabales; family Fabaceae; genus Vicia; species Vicia faba. The sequence goes on along the minus strand of OX451737.1, from coordinate 558,302,088 downwards.
ACCCACTTGGTAAAGTAATCAATGGCCACCAGGATGAAACGATGTCCATTGGATGTTGTAGGCTTGATCTCTCCAATCATGTCGATTCCCCACATCGCGAATGGCCAAGGGGATGTTAAGACATTGAGAGGGACTGGGGGAATATGTACCTTGTCAGCATAGATTTGGCATTTGTGACAAGTACGGGAATGTTGATGACAATCAGCTTCTATGGTAGACAATTAGTAGCCTGCCCATAGAATCTTCTTAGCCATCGTATGACCGCTCGAGTGGGTGCCAAAGGTGCCATTATGCAGTTCAGCCATGATCTGCTCAGCTTCAATCTTGTCCACACAACGGAGTAGGACACAATCAAGATTGCACTTGTATAGGATACCATTGCTTAGAAAGAACTTGGCAGCGGACCTCCTTAAGAACTTTTTGTCATTGACTGAAGCTCCTTCAGGATATTCTTGTGCTTCGAGATACCTTTTGACGTCATGAAACCAAGGTCGGTCCACCACTTCTTCGGTATTAATCTCGTGACAATGTGCAGGTTCGTCCATTCGTTCAATGGTGATTTTAGGTGCCTCATTATCCCAGTTAAGTTTAAACATTGATAACATTGTAGTTAGCGCATCTGCTAGCTGATTCTCTTCTCGCGGTAAGTGCTCGAAGCTAATCTGTTCGAAGTGTGGTAACAATGTCAAGACATGTTCTTTGTATGGGATGTGGTTAGGGTGCTTAGTATCCCATTCTCCTTTGATTTGACTGATAACCAAAGCTGAGTCCCCAAATACAACCAGAGATTTGATTCCCAAGTCAATAGCAGCCTTGAGACCAAAGATACAAGCTTCATACTCGGCCATGTTGTTGGTGCAGCTGAAGCAGAGTCTAGAAGTGAAAGGTGTATGGCACCCTTCTGGAGAGATAAGTACCGCCCCAATACCGTTCCCAAGTACATTGGAGGCACCATCAAAGTACAGAGTCCATCGGGATCCTTGTTCAGGTCCGTCATACGGTCTGTTACCTTTAATGTTGTCCAATGTCATAATATCCTCGTCGGGGAAGTCGAACCTCATAGATTGGTAATCTTCGACGACTTGATGAGCTAGATGGTCAGCTAGTACACTCCCCTTTATAGCTTTTTGGGTTGTGTACTGGATATCATACTCAGTCAGGATCATCTGCCATCTAGCGATTCTTCCGGATAGAGCAGGCTTCTCGAAGATGTACTTGATCGGATCCATTTTAGAAATCAGCAGAGTGGTATGTGTCAACATATACTGCCTTAGCCGGCGAGCAGCCCATACCAAAGCGCATCAAGTTTTCTCGAGCAGTGAGTAGCGAGTCTCACAGTCGGTAAACTTTTTGCTAAGGTAATAAATGGCATGTTCTTTTCGGCCAGACTCGTCATGTTGGCCCAGTACGCACCCTATTGAATTATCCAAAACAGTCAGATACATGATTAACGGCCTTCCTTAGACGGGTGGCATCAAGATAGGAGGTTCGAGAAAATACTCCTTGATTTTATCGAAAGAAGCTTGACAATCGTTGTTCCATTCAACCACCTGATCTTTCTTCAACAGTTTGAAGATTGGTTCACAGGTAGATGTTAGGTGAGAGATGAACCTTGCAATATAATTTAGGCGTCCCAAGAAACCTCTGACCTCCTTCTCAATGCGAGGGGCAGGCATTTCTTGTATAGATTTGACTTTAGCAGGGTCGACCTCAATGCCTTTGTTGCTGACGATGAATCCCAAAAGTTTAGCGGACCTGACTCCGAAAGTGCACTTGCTAGGGTTCAGTCTGAGCTTGTATTCTTTTAACCTGACAAACAGCTTTTGCAGATGGTCGAGGTGTTCTTCTTCTGTTTGTGAACGGGCTATCATGTCGTATATGTAGACTTCAATCTCATGATGTATCATGTCATGAAACAAAGCTACCATGGCTCGCTGATAGGTTGCCCCGACATTCTTCAGTCCGAATGGCATCACTTTATAGCAGAAGGTACCCCACTGCGTAACAAAAGTAGTCTTCTCCATGTCTTCGGGGGCCATTTTGATCTGGTTGTACCCTGAAAATCAATGCATGAAAGAGAATACCTTGTGTTGAGTTGTGTTATCAACCAAGATGTCAATGTGTGGTAGTGGAAAATCATCTTTAGGGCTAGCCCTGTTTAAATCTCTGTAGTCCACACACATTCTGACTTTGCCTTCCTTCTTAGGCACGGGCACAATGTTAGCAACCCATTATGGATAGGAAGTAACAGCCAGAAAGCCAGCATTGAATTGTTTCATCACTTCAGCTTTGATCTTCTCAGACATATCGGGCCTCATTCAGTGGACTTTCTGCTTGATTGGTGGACAGTCTTCTCTTGTAGGGAGACGGTGAACCACAATATTTGTATCCAGTCCCGACATGTCTTCATAGGACCAGGCGAAGATCTCAACATATTCATTCAACAGCTGAATTAAGCGCTCTTTGACACTTGGTTCCAGATTGGCACCCACTTTAACCTCTTTTCTGTCTTCGGCGGTACCCAAATTGATAGTCTATAACAACTCTTCATGGGGCAGAATAACCCTTTCTTCTTGTTGCAAAAGTCTAGCCAACTCTCCAGGCACTTCACAGTCTTCATCACCTTCGTATTCGGCATGATTGACCAGATCTTCAGAGTCACTGAAGGCCATAGCAGAATTGTTACCCATGGAATCCGGAGTGGATAGGTACCTGCATTTTGTGAGTGTGGGTGTGTGTAAGGGATAACCATCTTTAAACAAAATAAAATGTAAAAAGAAAGGAAATGAACACAAAATTTTATATATGAAAACGTCCATGATTCATTAAAAATGGCATATGAAAATGAAGAATCAAAACCCTTACAAATGGACCTATATGCCCCGGGTAAGGCATAAGGCAAAAAGTGTACGAATTGTTTAAAAGTTATTACAGACCAAACAGGAAATGTTCAAAAGATATATCACTGATTGATGAAAGTAATGGGAACGAAGTATTTCGCCTCCCAATTGTTCAGTCCTCCTTCAATGGTTGGAAAGATCCAGTCTTCAAAATTGCTTCCTTCTTCATCATCTTCTAAAGCATGAACTCCATGATGAGTGATTTTCAATGGCGGTCCTCTAGCCCGGGAGTGACGCCCAGCTTTCTGGCTAGCAGCAGTGAAACCCAATCTGTACTTATTTGTCTTATAATGAAAATATGGCAGTTGACCCCACACTGTACTTCCTCCTTCCTTTATCACAGCCTCCGCATCTTTAAGGGATGACATCCGGAACACAGGCTTGGTAATGATGGGCACATCAGTCATTGTCTTTGCTACCGTAACTTCAGGAGAAACCTCTTCAAAGTGTTGGAAAGGTGTTTCTATGAATTCACCCTCTAACTCCACGTAGCGGAAAGAGTTAAGGTGGCTTATCATATACTCCTCCTCACCATGAACTGTTATGATCTTACCCTGGACTGGGTATTTGAGCATCTGGTGTAAAGAAGAAGTGACTGCCCCAGCGTTGTAGATCCATGGCCTTCCCAACAAGCATGAATATGAAGGACGGATGTCCATAACATAAAAGGTAGAGTTGAAAAATTCCGTACCCACCTTAATTAGGATGTCCACCTCTTCGTGAACCATCCGCTTAGAACCTTCGAAGGCTCTAACAATGATATTATTGGGCTTTAGGGTCAAACCTTCACAGTCCAATCTGTCCAATGCTTTCTTTGGTAGAACATTTAAAGATAAACCGGTATCAACCATAACATGAGCAAGTGTAGTTCCTCTGCACTCTACCGAGACATGCAGTGCATCATTATGCTTTCTTCCCTTAGACGTCAGGTCGACATCAGAGAAGCCAAGACCATTGTCGGTTGTAAGGCTGGCCACACACTCTTGAAACTGATCCGCAGAAGTTTCTTGAGGCACGTGTTCCGTCTTCAGGAATTTGATCAAGGCTTTGGCATGAGCCTCGGAGCAGAGTAATAGAGCCAGCATAGAGATTTTTGAAGGGGTTTGCCCCAGCTGATCTACGACATCATAGTCACTCTTCTTAATTATCTTTAAAATCTCTTCCATCTCCTTTTGGGTGGTCTCGGGGATAACCAAAGTCCGAGCCCTCGTCCTGACGAGCGCTTCTTGGATCCCCTTACCTTTATCAGCAGTAACAGCAGTGGGTACAACTTCGGGAGTAACAATTTCTTCAATCACTGGACTTCGCACAGATATCTTGACAGGCACAGAAGCACTTGAGGGTCCGAAGACTGCCCTTGGAGGAGCAATCTCCGGAGAGAAGATTCTTCCGCTACGAGTGATCTTACTTGTCCCCGCAATATTCCGCACATCAGGAGTCTCTTCATCGAAATTTTCTTCAACTGATTCGATCTGTTTCACACCGTGATAAAAGATCTCTCCTCCATAATTCCATGGTATCGTCTTATTGGACTTATATGGGATAGGCCCCGACATGGTAATCTTCAGGGGTACAAACTTTGGATCCGGTGTAATCTTCATCCTCTTCTTCTTCTTCCTCTTCAGCCTCAGACTCGGAAGGTACCGCAACTCTTTTTCCTTTACCAACCCCTTCGTAAGACGTCGAGGAGAAATCCACAACTCTCCTAGCCTGATTCTCAAATCTTCTTCCCATAGTGGCCATACCAATTCTTTTCTTTTTCTTCTTTTCCTTTTCCTTCTCTTTCTCTAACAGTGCTTTAAGGTCCTCTTGACCCTTTGCCAAGGTCATGAGGAGTTGTTGGAATTGAGAATTATGTGCCTGCAGATCTTTGACCGTCTGCTCTATATCCATCTTGCTGAAATAAACAGCAGAAAGATAAGGAAACCTGGTGTGAAGACCTGTTTATGCATATGATGAATGATGTGTATTCATGTAATGCATTCAAGGACTCAGAAATTCAAAGTTGTTGCAAACAAAAAGAACACACGTCATATTAATAAGAAGAAATTTGTTAGTACATAAATGCCCTATGGGCAAAATATTGCAAAATTCTTAATGTAAAAAAACGTTACGCATCCTCTTTGGTGCGATGTAAGTGTTGAGATTTTGCTCTTCATGGAGTCGGCGAGTAAGTTCCAAAACCTTCTTCTCACTGGCGTAGAAGCTGGCTTCAAAAGTATTCCGTTCTTCCTTGAATTGTATCCAAATCTTTTGAAAATCTTCCAATGATGTTGGCATGTCTGGATATAGGAGGGTGTATGGAACCTCTCCTTCCATAACAGGCTCTTTGATCATAGGCAGAATGTGGGGGTAAGGCATCATAAGACTCTGGGCGCGGGTTCGTACCCACTTGAGGTAAGGCTCAAGGGGGATGGAATTCTTGTGTCCCAGTGTCTTACTATCCACTTTGTTGGGCATCCTCAAAGCTCGGATAAACCTTTGTCGAAGTCCTTGAGCGTTGTTGTCGAAGTCAAAAACCAAGTCAGGAATCAGCATGTCATGAGGGCCATCCCTTCGAGCATATCCAAATTGTCTCAGAGCTAAACAAGGGTTGTAGGTAATGCCTCCCCTAATGCCAAGTAGTGGGACATTAGGGAATTCCCCACAACAATCAATGATGATGACATTTTCTCTGGAACGAGAACACCAATGAACATCAGAATGTGTGAGGGTCATCAACCGTTGTGACCACCTTAAACCCTGCTCATTCTTCAAAACTGACTGGGGAAGGTGAGAAATAAACCACCTTGCAAGAAGAGGAGTACAACACATGAGAGCGCCTCTTTTCCTCATTGTTCGTGTGTGAAATGAGTGTAGGATATCCCCAAGCAATGTAGGCACAGGATTCCGAGATATGAAAATCTTGACAGCATTCACATCTATAAGTTGATCAGAGTTTGGGAACAAGACCAACCCATAGATCAGAAGTGCTACAATCTCTTCAAAAGCTTGTAGATCTAAAGAATTCCAGCAGTCTTGTGCCTTCTCAAACATAAACTTTGCCAAGAAACCCTTGACACCACTTCTGGTTTCCCAATGAACTTTGATATCAGATGGTTGTAAGTGTAAGGCTTGAGCAACATCTTCAGGCTTTGGTTCTCTTTCTATACCGTTGTAGGGTAGTTGATGGAGAATAGGAATCCTCAGGAGTTGAGAAAATTCCTCCAAAGTAGGTACTAGTTGGTAATCAGGAAATGTAAAACAGTGGTGTAGGGGGTCAAAGAACTGGAAGAGCACTTTCACCATGTCTTCTTCAATGTTGGAGTTGACCAAGTTGAGAAGTCTACCATGCCTTTCACTGAAGAGAGAATTCTATGGAATCTTGGAAGTGAGCTCCTTGAGTTAAGGAGGGATCCTCACAAGGTTGACCTGAATTGTTTTCCTGCGAAGTGGTTCCATGACCTACAAAACAAGAACAAAGATGAAGATCCAAACCCTTGAAGTGGTTAGTGGATGCATATGATGCTTTATGATGTTCATGATGTATGCACAAGTATATGTACAAGCAAGTCACACAAGATCCTAGTTTTAGGCTTGCATGGGGTTTCATAGGTAAGTACCCTCTTGAAGTTAGTTGGCTCAACCTGTCCTATAAATAGTAACCGGGTTCTAAGGAGCTCAATAACACTGGATTATTTTCTGTGTTCATTGTTTCAGTTTAGCCACTTAACTGGCGACCGAAATATTCCTAGAAAACAACCCTCAATGAGTGTAGTATCGAGTATCTACCAACTTTGGACTGCACCAAAACCGATCATCTCACAACCCCTAATAAGGCCAAGATGGTCAAGTAAAGGTTCTAAGAGTTCATTAGTGCTTCATGAAATCACTCAGCGGCCCCGTATTCTATTTGATTGACTCAAAGGCTACCGGTACCCACAAATATGTCGCACTAATATAGCTATTGCTTCAACCATGTCGGTATACCCCGCACAGTTTCCACAACGTATTTCTATTTACCTATGAATGTTTCCCAAATCCGGGTAGAGGATTTCAAGCCCAAACAATAGAACCAAATGTAAAGCAATCAAAGCAAACAAGATAAGCATGTAAATGTGATCTAAACCCTAAGGTTACTCCACTTTTAAAGTTGTCCCCAGCAGAGTCGCCAGTTCTGTGATACGGTGGGAGAACCGACTTGGAGAACCGGAAAGACCTTTGAGATGTTTTCTTGGGTTCGCGGAGTAGATTATGAAAAGGGAAGGTGCAAGCACCCTTTTCATCCATGGTTATCCATGGGCTCTTAGTTAGTTGTTTAGATCACTTGCTTTCGCTTTTCAATTGCTTGAAATGGTGCTTTGTGTGTGGTTTTGAAAGATGTTTTGAAAAAGAGGCCATCGTTGTGGCAACCTTTGTAATGATTCTTGTTTGAATGTATACAAAGGTGTATTTGTCTTTTGAAAAGATGCTTCAATGTTTGAAAGCTTGATTTGGGCAATATTTTGAAATTGTGTTGTGAAGTGTGTTTGAAAATAGCAAGGATGTTTTGCAAGTTTTGATCAAGTAACTAAGAGTTATCTACCCTATTTTACTCAAAGATCTTTCCTATATGTTTTTAACCCTTTTGACAGTGTTGTTTTACCATTGAATTTGGTAAAAAACCTTGTATTAGGATATTAAACGGGACAGGCGCGGGTCATCGTATAGACCATGATAGCAATTATGTTAAGTATTTTAGCAAATTTTTGAGGGACTAGATCATTTTGTATAGGCAACTAAGATAGCGTCATTGAGGGACTATGATCTTTTGTTTTGTTTTGTTTTGCCAAAGTACTCAACATGCATAACATGGCCCATTTTTAAGGCAACAAGTGGATGAAACCCTAGGGGTGCATGTGTGCATTGTGTTTGTCATTTTCATGCATTTTTGTCTTTGTATTAGTCAAGCTATTTGTTTTTTTTATCTTGGACATTTGCATACATACCCTAATCTCTAACATGGCATACTTGAAAGCATAAAGTGCGTAAAATAAATCTACACTATTACAACATTTGATATGGGGAGGGGGATACATTTTTGAATGGGGAATATTTGCAAGAAAATAAAACCCTAATTTTACTATTACATCCAAATTGAATAATGGCATAAATAACAAATGAATAATATTTAAATAAACCAATTAAATAAATATACAAAATATTATGAATATGCAAAAAGGTTTTATTTATTTTTTTATGTATGTAAAAATGTTTAATGTAAAAAGAAAAGAATAATAATAAAAAAAGGATTATTATTTTTTTATTAAGGGTAAACCCTAATTTCTTTTAAGAATACCAATATATTAAATATACTATTTATATATAATAAAATGGAATAGTATATATACAAAAAATAAAGTATATTTAAAAAAAGTATTATTTAAGTATAAATAATAATAAAAAAATAAAAGTATAGTATTTTTTTATTTTTATTCTCAAGTATTTATTAAATAAAATAAAAGTATGTATATATATTAATTATATTAATTGTGTAAAAAAAATAAAGTAAAATATATACAAAAATAAAAATATATTTAGAACAATATTTTTTAGTGTGAATAAAATAAAGAATAAAATAAAAGTATAATTTATATATTACTTTTAAGTTTTCAATAAATAATATATATACTAATTAAATTGTTTTCATGTTAGAAAAAATAAAAATAAAATACAAAATAAATGTAAAAATTTATAAAAAAATAATTTTGGATATTTTTATATTTAGAAAATATAAAATAAAAATCAAAAAGTGAAAATAAACAAAAATATCAAAGTATAAAGAAATTGGGCCAGGGGGGTGCGTTCAGCAAAAGGGGGGTATCAAAAGCAAGGCCAGAACCAAGCCCAGCCCACTGACTTCATCTTCAACCTCTTGTTCAAACAATAACACGCGCCTTGTACAAATGCCAGATCCTGCATACGTGCTCTAATGCAAAAACTCAAAACATCAAAGTTGTAGCATTTTTCAAGACGAATCCAACCATATAAAGAACTTGTCCTAACTCTTAAAGACCAGAGAGAATTTCTCTGGCCCTAAAATCTAACCTAATTTTTTCAGGATGTTCATGGACCAAATTCTCTTAGCATGCTTATTTAAAATGAAAACTGAGCATATGTACAGCTTCATGGCTATGAATACTACATTTCTTATTCACAAACCTAAGTCTAAATGTTCCTAAATAGAGAGATAGGAAGTTAATAAAAACCTGTTTCAGCTGACTTCGTGTATGGAAATGTGGAGCTTTTCAACAAGGCCTGAGATGTTTGGGAGCTTGCTTGAACTTCCCTTGACCTTCTCCAATGCCTAGCTTGCCTTGAATGTGCTTGAACAAACCTACAGAACTCAACCTGCACAAGCTGAAATAAAAAATGGCAAACCCTGTAAATGGAGTTACAGTCAGTGTTTAAGGGTTTGGATAGTTTGGATAGGTTGTATGGAAAGTGTTTGAATAGGTTTGGGACAAAACGCACGAGCAAATTGTGAGATAGAACTCAAGATGCAGATGCTGCCCTGTTTTGCCAATGAAATGTGATTTTGTGCTATGGGAGGTTTGAGGGCTCAAAGGGTCGTGTTTCTGGCTCAAGGGGATGTGAGAAAGATGTTTCAAAAGCTTGCACAAGTTGGTTCTAGCTGATGTTCAAGTTCTTCTGTTTTGGACATGTTTCTTGTATTTTAAGCCAAAATGAACAATGATGTAATACAAGCCTGTACAGGCTATCCATCAACCTGCTTCCTCTGATCTTGGCCCCTCAAGTTGGTGGATATGCTTTGCTGCACAAGATATGGCTCAATGCTCAAGGATTATAGTTTTGACATAAAGCATACTTTGGCAAAAATGGAAATGTTGCTTTTTCTACTTAGGGATTAATCTTGTGTGCAATGCTCTAATGACCAAAATAGTGCCTTAGACCAATGGATTTGCATTTAATTATTGAGTGTGGAATGGTTTTGAGGCCTGTAATCTAGTGCAAAGCAAGCTGATTAGAATTGGTAACTTGTATCACTATGAACATGCCATGGATGAAAAGTGAGTTTTTGCCAACTTCAAGCCTTCGATTCTCCCTAACCACAAATGAATTTGGAGAGTTCTTTGACATTTTGGAAAGATTGCAACATTCACTACATTCCATCTTTGAAATGAAATTGGAGATTCCAAGTGGAACTATGTAAAAAATGGCCATGAAGATAGGTCAAAATCCTGCCTAAACTAGGGCAAAATTTCACTAAGTTAAAAGTTTCATGGACCCTTGTTCCAAAAGTCATAACTTGAGATCGAAGCTTCTTTTGGGAAAACTTTGTGCATCAAAGTTGTAGACTTTGTGTAGTACTACAACTTTCATGTTGGAAGTTTTGTTTGAATCCAATTGCATCATGGTGAAAATGTTGGGCAAAGTTAGGAAAAATTAAGAAAATTTCATAACTTAGAAAAATTCTAAGTTATGAAAATTTTCAATCTAAAACGCTAATTTGAAAAAATGGGTTCCTTGATGAACACGTTTCATGTTTTGACACATCTTGATGAAAATGACCCTTGGCACTTGTTTTTGACCAAAAAGTCAAAGTTTGACTTTTCAGTGTATAGTCAAATTTTGATCAGTTGACTGAAAAATTCCTCTATCAATCCAATGTAATTGGGATTCTTTGAACCTTTTGAATAGGTCAAGATGATTCCGTTGAGTCCTTAAATCCATGCTTGAACTCACTTTGTCATTTACTAGGTCAAAAGTCAGAAATTGCCCTTGTGCAGTCAAAACCCTAAAAATGACCATTTTGCCCTTTTGATAATCTGATCAAACTTATTGAGGAGTTGTGGTCCAAACTTGATCAAATGGTTCATATGAGTCTATAATGTTGATGTGGGTCAAAAATCATGAGGTTTGACTGTAAATTGGCCACAGTTGACTTTTTCCCCAATATAGTTGATTTCTAGGTCAACTGTCCAATTGACTGGGTAAAAATTTGATTCAAGGCTTGAAACTTGGTATGGACAAACTTATGAGTTCAACATGAAGTATGAAAGTAACTTTGAGCATTAGAAGTAAAAAATTCCTTATGCAAACTCAAACCCTAATTTAGGTCAATAGTGCAAGGAGATGTCTTGAGCAGTGCAAACCCTAGCTTGGTCTGGAGTTCAAAGAGTCTTGTGAGGGGAAATCTTGATAAAATGAGAGGGCAAATTTTGGGGTACAACACCAGGATATCAGTCAACATCGAATACAGAAGTGGCGTTAGATAATGTTCAAAATTTGAACTCTCTTTTATAAGGATCTACGCCAGGAGTAAATAATAGAGGCAACCAAAATAGGGTAGCGCCTTCTCAACCCTTAGTACCGCCTCTTACTAATACTTTAGTAGCAGTATTAAGACAACAAATAGATGATAGTAACCATGAGTTGGTTAATATGTTAACTAACCAGATGGGTAATGTATTTAATCCCATAGTACAAGAGTCGACTGAGACTAATAGGCAGTCCGCTGAAACAAATCGACAGGTGATTGACCAATTAACGCATTTGTGAAATATTTTAGGTGCTCCCCTAGCGCCTATTCGACAGGCACCACCTGTTCGACTAGATGCCACTAGTCAAATAGACATGGGGGAAATAAAGGATGAAACTTTCCATCAGGGGCAAATGGTAGTGCCTCCAAGTATTTTGATGGTCAATCCACCCAGGGTATTAGTAGATCGACATCAATAGGCTGATCAAATTGTCGAGCGAATTCGACAAGAAAACTTAGCCGTTGAAAATGATTTAACAACCATCATCGAAAGAATTATGGCCAGAAATGGCATGAATACCGCACTTCAGAGGCCAACATATTCCTCCTCTTTGTCTGAATATATTTTACGGACTGAAAACCCTAGAGGATGGAAAATCCCTAAGTACACGAAATTTGGGGGAGAATCTGGAGAGTCGACGGTGGAACATATTGCCAGATATCTATCTGAATTTGGGGATATATCGAATAATGAAAACTTAAAGGTAAATAACTTTCCTTCTTCCCTAACTAAGGCAGCTTTCACGTGTTTTACCACTTTACCCCCAAGTTCGATTAACTCATGGACGAAGTTGGAAAAACTTTTCCATGTACAATTTTATGAGGGTCATTCAAAAATTAGTTTCGTCGAATTATCAAACATTAAAAGAAGGTTTGATGAAACCATTGATGATTATCTAAATAGATTTAGGTCATTAAAAGCAAGATGCTTTACTCAAGTGCCAAAACATGAGCTTGTTCAAACGGATGTTGGAGGTTTAAATTATTCCATTAGGAAGAAAATAGATCCAACCTTCGTGAAAAGTATGTCACAACTAGCTGATAGAGTTCAACATCTAGAGCGTCTGCGACTAGAAAAAGTCAGACATACTAAGGCTAAGACTAGAAAAGAAAAAGTAGCCTTCATAGATTATGATGACACATATCCCATTTGTGAAGCCGACTATACCTCACCAATAGAGGCAGAGGTCGACTTGGCTGAAATGAACCCAGGGCCAGCCTATGAATGTAAATTATTATTTCCCGCTAAAGGAAAGAATACGGTCGAAAATAATCCAAAATTCCCAGCAAAAACTTATACGTTTGATGTCACTAAGTGTGAAGAAATTTTTGATTTACTGGTTAAAGATTGTCAAATTTTAGTACCCCCAGGTGCTAAATTACCATCATTAGAACAACGACATAAAAGAGGTTTTTGTAATTTTCATAATTATCTTGGTCATACAACCTCTCAATGTTAATCTTTCAGGTATCTCGTGCAAAAGTCGCTGCAAGAGGGCAGGCTGAAGTTTGCTGCACGAAAGATGAAGATTGATATTGATCCTCTTAGGCAATAGGAGGCTTTGTTTCTCGACATAGTGGGCATCAACATGGTAGAGATTACTGAATTCCCTGAGGACAATATGGTCGAAGAGGGCACTGGAGAAAGTCCTGATGTCGGCCTAGAAGATGTGTACCTGTAGCCGTAGAAATGTTTAAGACTAAGCCATTGGATTGACTAGACTTCCACAGATCAAAATAAAAATCGCCACCGCGCTTTATTGTTTCCAAAGTAATGGGAAAAGAGAGAATAACCCAAAAGAGGGGGGAAAGATTTAAGGTAAGAGGGTTGTTTATGCAAAGGGAAGGTATTAGCACCCTAAACATATACGGTACTCCGCGGGAACCTCTTTGTAAAAATATGTATATTTTGGCTATAAAATGTTGTATGAAAAATAGATGGTGGAGGTGAGAAAAGAAGTATATTTTTTATGATTTTTTCACCCACTGCGGTTGCGAACCTTTAGTGCCTACGTACCACCTTTCGTGCAATAGGGGATCAGGGTACACGTAGTTTACCTTTTGAAAATTTTAAAACACAAGTGTGTTGGTTAATTTTATGAGATAAGACATCATCGTCATTGTCCGTGTGGAAAACATACTTACTACACACAATCATGAGAAAGGAGAATTTACATCATCTCAAAGTGGACAATTTGCGTCACTACAAGGATTTGCAAGAGTCTAATATTTTGAGAAAAGTTTTAAAGTAAAAGGCAAAGTGGAAAAATGGTTTGAAATGAGATTGATTGACTTTTAGTCTTCTCACAAAAAATGTCAAGGTATTATTAAGTTGATTTAAGTTTATTTATGAAAATGTTTTGAAAATGCATGGACATAAGTCCAAGTTTCTTATGAAAATAGTTCAAGTTTCAAAACAAGAAGAGTTTTAAAAAGGAGGAAGAAGATTTTTGAAATTAAAGAAGATGGGAGGAGAAGAAGAGACTATCCTAAAGCATAAGGTAAAAGCTAGGGATAAGGTCCATCTAACCAACAAGAAGCCAATACTTAACATTATGAGTCAAAATAGAATTCTCATTCTTTGGATTGAAACCAGGAAAGCAAAGATATTAGACCTCTTGAGAGAACCAAACTTTAAATGTATTAAGTCTTCACAAAAATTGGGCAGAGCAACGGCTGTATACGGGTGAATTCTTGATTACAAACAAAGTATGTAATCACAATAACCTGCACACAAAACAAACAAACAACCCAATGTCTTGAGGTAAACCTCAAGAACTCCAGACAAAACATCAATTAAGGTCACAAGGTCACCAACATAGGCCAAGATTTCTAACCCCAAGTCCAAGAAGTCCAATACTCCATAATGCCAAGGATAGTAACCACATAGTCCAAGTATCATTAAAGCCTTTTTAGGGTTCATGTTGATTATTAGGTGTCTTGAAAAAAGTAAAGAAAGGCTCAAGTGAGAAAAATAAAGATAGCAAAGATATAAATGCTCGAGTGAGCAAAATACAAATAACATCAAATGTAATGCTTAAAGTAAATGGTACATAAAGCATAAAAAATAAAAGCATAAAGTGAAACAAATAAATAATTAGTGGTTAGTTGGATGACCATCTTGAAACTTGCATTTGGAACTCATTAGAGGATTGGTAGAACCAAAGCCTCCACACAACAAGTTGCATTTGCTTTTTGTCAAGTATATCATCCATTTGGAATCCTCACAAGTACCATTTAATGATCAACGATGTTTAAGTGATTTGCGTTGACCAAATGTGTTGTAGATCCATTAGAGGATTGGTAGAACCAAAGCCTCCACACAATGAATCTCAAAGTTATTGGATCAAACGGATCAAATTAACATACTTGGGCTTGCAAACATAGGTTTGGGCCACGAATGATCATTTATTCGAATCGGGGCAAAATTTAGCGCTATTTTGAGCAATCGTAAGTGGACTTATATAGAAGTCGCACCTATTTTGAGGTTGGTCAATAGCAATTTATGCATCATTTGTTTTGAGACATGATATAGAGATCATGCTCCAATAACACTTAGTGCAATAAGAAAGGGATAAGATGAAGAGGGGTGGGGAAGAATATACAAACCACATTTGAATTAAATTTTAATCAAACCATTATTAAAATCATTCATCCATTTTTGTGGAGTTAAACTCAATACCATGGATCCAATGATGTTAACAAAGTTTATAATAAAAAATTCAACCCAAGATTATCCAGAAAATAATCACAAAATAATATTGCATTTAATATATACATTAAAAAGGTTTTAAAATGTTTTAAAATAGAAATAGAAGAGAAAAATATCAACTATGTTCAAATTAATCAAGAAATAAAAAGTAAGACCATTGAAAAATCAGAAAATGACTCAAATATTTTTTCAAAATTTTTGGTAATTTTTTAAAGTCAGAAACTATTTTTTAAAATTAAAAGAAATGAGTAAAATAAACGAAAAATGATAAAAAATAACGAATTTAGAAATAACAAATAAATGAGGTCACTAATATTTGTCACAATATCATTGGATCATTCCATATTTATTTTAGAATTTAAAAATGCATAAAAGTATTTTTAAACATTTCAAACAATTCAAATAAAGTGAAAATTTATACAAAAATATCAAAACCCAAAATAAAATTGAGAAAAAAATAAAAATTAGAAAGAGAAAAATCAAAAATATTTTTCATAATTTTTTCAGATTTTTTGGACTAAAAATGAATTTTCTATGATTTTTTGAAATTTAAAACAATTAAAATAAAAATCTGAAAATAAAATATCAAACAAAAAAAACATGGGTCATCTGATCAATGTCAAAACGCGTTAGTAAATAGATCAAGTGGACCTGGCGCGTTGTGCATGTTATGGACTTTAGTGAATAAAGCACTGAATCATTAATTAAATTAGATTTCAAAAAAAAAACAAATGGCGCGCCCTCATTGGTTAGAAGATGACACGTTGATTATCTTCAACCTCCAGCCAACGTGAATTGTAGGTCTCTCAAACTGTAAATTTAGAAGCTAAGACCTATGCCATTCGCTTTGTCTCTTCAAGACGAAGACAACCACACCTTCGCGACAAATTTATATAAATTGTAGCTCAAGTAATTTGGAAGGAAAGTTTTGAAAAGGGATTTGAAATTTCATAGTTAAAACGTGTCTCCAAATAAAAGTAAGTGTTGCGACTAAAACCAGGGCAATGAGAGCTTCACAATGATATCAAAGTTTTGAAGAAATGATGGAGAAATCTACCTATTGAAGTTTAGTTGAAGAGCTCTGAAAATGGACTTTTATGGAGCAATATATGGCACGATTCTTGAAGGTAATTGTACGGTTAGCTTCAGGGAAGATCAAGGAAGGTGAATTGATAGAAAAATTTGATTGAAAAAGGCTTGAACACTGATTACGAAGTTACAGAAAATTGAGTTATGGAGAAAGTTCGGCAGGGTGATTCTGGTTATTCAAGCTTGAGAAAATGAATGGGATAACTCATGTATTTATAGGATAAGAAAATGGGATCAAAAGGAAAAGTGAATGATGCATTTTGGAGGGAATTCGTGTGAACCTGATGCACGAGTGAAGTGTGATCTCATTTTCACCAAAACTCATCCAATCTTTTTGTTTTGAGGTGCTAAACACTTCTGGAAAGTTTGTTAATCAAGTTTAAATCAAAAACACGCATAAATCTTGTGATTAGAGGCCACATTATGGATTTCAAAATTCTGACTTGGTGAGAAATTCAGTTCCAAGTTACCAATTTCAAAACAATGGCATTTTCAACTCAAGGGGTCTTTGGGTTTGATTCTTGATGCTTTAGAAAGATGGGGTAGCAAGATTTGCAATGGAAAAAATGGAATCAAATGGATGCTTGAGATGAAAGTTGCATTGAGTCAAAGTTGGGGAAAAAAGGTTGACTTTCCATACTTAGAAATATTTCAATTTTTTCTTCAAAAGTGACCTATAATGTTCTGTATCCAAACATGGCCTTCCACTTGAAATTTGCTTTTGACCGAAAAAGATGGAATGAAATAGACCTCTTGAATGACATTTTGAAACTTGAAACATTCAAAATCTCCAAAAACTGAGAGAGTTATGAATTGTTGAAGTTGGCAAAAAATCATGAAATGACCTATAATCTTTTGCATCCTTAGGGCATCTTCCATCCATTTTCTCACTTTGCATATAAAAGAAGGAATAAAGTTCACACCATCAATATAATTATGGAAAAATAGTGGGCTCAGGGTGATAAAAATTGACCAAGTTATGATTATTTGGAGTTACACATGAGAAAATGGGGGTTCATCTGGAGGACTTGTAATCTTTCTGATAACACCGAATCGCACTATGTTTCTGACTCGAATATCACATGTTTTCCTTAGTTTTATTATTGTTTTTCTAGTATTATGCCCTTGTTTCCTTTGTTTTCAGGTCACATGTCCTTTCAGAGCCTTCAGAGAAGAAACGAGCGAAAACGCCAAAAAAATAGGGGTTTTCCAAGAAAATATACACATGGCGTCCAACTCCGCGCCGGCTACAGGGAACGTGCTGACATGGTGCACTTTCACCCAGGGGCCAACTGCCACGTTCCCAGGATCTCTCCATTTTCACTCACCGCACCCGCGGGGAGGGTGGCCGCGCCCGCGGCCTTCATAAACCATTTCCCGCTCAGAAGGAGTTGAGGGG
Organism: Vicia faba; assembly: GCA_948472305.1. NCBI lineage: Eukaryota > Viridiplantae > Streptophyta > Magnoliopsida > Fabales > Fabaceae > Vicia > Vicia faba. The sequence goes on along the minus strand of OX451737.1, from coordinate 558,284,686 downwards.
CATGCTCGTCTTTACATATTTTCAGGATCTTCTATAAATAGCAAGTTCATTTCATTTTCGTTTTGATCCAAACTTAGATCCAGTCAAGTTACTACTTAGGCATATATTACTACTTTGTAAAGTGATAATCTTCTCACATCAGGAAGTTATCACACTTGAGTGTGCGAGTTTGTATTCAAGTTTGGAGCACTTTGGTTGAAGTTTATCATACTATCTTTTACATTTCCACGACTTGTATCAGATTCAAGCCTCCGATTGGAGCAAGGTTCAAATTTAATTGCTTTCATTTATTTAATGCTCTTACCATAGTCTACATGTTTTATAGACTCTAAATGCTCTTACCATAGTCTACATGTTTTATAGACTCTAAATGCTCTTACCATAGTCTACACGTTTTATAGACTCTAAATGCTCTTACCATAGTCTACATGTTTTATAGACTCTAAATGCTCTTACCATAGTCTACATGTTTTATAGACTCTAAATGCTCTTACCATAGTCTACACGTTTTATAGACTCTAAATGCTCTTACCATAGTCTACACGTTTTATAGACTCTAAATGCTCTTACCATAGTCTACATGTTTTATAGACTCTAAATGCTCTTACCATAGTCTACACGTTTTATAGACTCTAAACGCTCTTACCATAGTCTACACGTTTTATAGACTCTAAACGCTCTTACCATAGTCTACACGTTTTATAGACTTTAAACGCTCTTATCATAGTCTACATGTTTTATAGACTTTAAATGCTTACCATGTCTAGCTAAATTTATTAGGGTTAGAATGTAAGGATTGAATCATAACTATGTTCTGCATGCCATGCTAATCGAAATACCTTTGGGATGTTTTAGTTTTTAATACTGGTTTAAATGTGTTTAAAAGTTTATGGGTAAGATCGAAAGCCGTCCATACTTGAGATTAAGCCAGATTAGTTCTTGACCAAACGAAAAGAGCGAAAGCAGTTCGTTTGGTCAAGTAGGATTACTTGATATAACTTTAGAAAACAATTTTGAAACTATTTGCGGACGCGTTTGTGGGATTAAAATCTGATTCTTGGTCAAAAGCCAAGGATCTCTTTAAGTTAAGTTTTCCAAATTAAAACACTTTTTAACTAAGTCAAAATAACTTGTTTCTTAAAAATAGGTTTACTTCTTTACCGCGTTAGGCACCCTTTATAACTGACAATAAAGGAATTTAATTTAAAGAGTAAACTCGGTTCTTAGTATGCGAAAGCTACAAGTTCCTGTTAAACAGTTCTTTGCTATAAATGGAAAATATTGCCCAAAAGTAAATACTATACATGCATGCTAGGACAATGTCTGATCTAGTGATTTACATTCGATCCCGTTTGTTTTATCTCTTTAATTTAATTCACTTTTATTTCCCTGTACTGAACTCAATCCCTTACTGATCTGCCTTAGATAAAAACCTTAACAATAGAGTCGATAGATTGACAATTGGTCTTTGTGGTTCGATAATCTTATATATTACTTCGATAGGTTGTGCACTTGCAGTTATAATTTAGACTATACAGTAAAAGCCCATCAAGTTTTTGGCTCCGTAGCCGGGGACCAACTTTGCCAAATTTCGTACCCTTTTTGTTATCCCGTTTAGACTAAGGCTACTTATTTAGCCGGTAGATGCATAGAAATCGTAGCACCGGTAACCTAATAGATCCTTTAGTAGAACCTGAACGTTTCGCTCAAGCCCGTCTCTTTATACGAAAGTTGAAGAAAGCTATGGTCGAGGACCGTAATCAAAGACCGCTTAAGGAATTTGCCCAACCATCTAACGAGGAACCTAGTTCTAGTATAGTAAATCCAGCTATAACAACTAACAACTTCGAACTAAAACCCTCACTATTACAATTAGTTTAAAAAAACAAATTTGCTGGTCTCGCTACCGAGAACCCGAATCAACACTTGAAGGCATTTATCCAATTAGCTGACACCCTCAAAGAAATTGGTGCCACATCTGAAGCAATACGCCTAAGATTGTTTCCATTCTCTCTAAGAGGGAAAGCTCACGATTGGTTAGATTCCCTCCCTTCCAAATCAATAACAACTTGGGAGGACCTTAGAAGAGTGTTCCTTGCCAGGTATTTTCCCCCTAGCAAAACCGCTATTCTTAGAAACCTGATCACTAGATTCACCCAAAACCAGGGAGAATCTCTATTTGAAGCTTGGGAAAGATATAAAGACCTTTTAAGAGCTTGTCCACACCATGGCCTAGAGCAATGGTTGACCATTCACACCTTCTATAATGGACTCCATTATAATACCAAAATGTCTATCGACGCCGCCGCAGGTGGTGCGCTGATGAACAAACCTTACCCTGAAGCTTGTGCCCTGATCAAAGATATGGCCCAAAACCATTACCAATGGGGGGCAGGACGAGCGACAGTGGAGAAGAAGGAGACCCAAGGAGGGGTGCATGAGATAAGTAGCATGAACATGATGCAAGCTAAAATGGACGCCCTAGTCTTAAGAGTAGATAACATATCCCAAAACCCTGCCACAGTAGCTGCACTCCACTCGGAATGCGAACTCTGTGGAACCCAAGGACATCAAACTTCAGATTGTTACCTGTTGAATGAGTCTAGCTCAGAACAAGTCAATTACACCCAAGGAAACCCGTTCTCGAACACCTATAACCCTGGATGGAGGAATCACCCGATTTTTTCCTATAAAAACAACAATCCAATCCAACATCCTGGAACACCCAGACCGCAAAGTTTTCAACCTCAAAAATCAAACCAACCTATGCAAGTTGTGCCACCAAGACTAAATTTTAGGGAAACCCTAGATACTTTTATCGCAATCCAGACTCAGCAAAACAAAGAATTAATGAACCAAAACGCCCATACAAACGAACTAGTAACACAACTAGCAACTAAGTTTGACCAAATGATGACCCATCATAAGATGCTCGAGACTCAGATCTCGCAAGTAGCTCAAACACAAGCCACGCAAACCACACCTGGAGGACAATTCCCTGGACAAACTCAACCTAATCCTAAAGGACAGGCGAATGCTATCACTCTAAGAAGTGGAACCGCTTACGATGGACCGAAACTTACAACGATGTGTGTACCCGAAAAACCAAAAAAAGATAGCATACCTGAGGACCAAGTAGAGAAACCAGAGGAACCAAGAACCCAACAGAACCAGGTGGGAGAATCAAAAGATAAAACTTATACACCACCTCCACCCTATAAACCTCCAATACCATACCCACAAAGACTTAAACAAACCAAGATAGAATGCCAATACCAAAAATTCATCAAAGTAATAGAGAAACTCCATGTAGAGATTCCCTTTACCGAAGAGATTACCCAAATACCATCATATGCTAAATTCTTAAAAGACATCATGTCAAACAAACGCAGACTCGACGATCCTAAACCCCTAGAATGTCATTCCATCTCTGAAAATAAACTTGCAAAAAAGGACAAAGATTCTGGAAGTTTTTCTATTCCTTACATCCTAGGAAATCATATGATCGACAAAGCCTTCTTAGACCTAGGAGCAAGCGTAAGCTTAATGTCTTTGGCAGTCTGCAAGAGGTTAAACTTAGGAGAACTACAACCAACCAAAATGTCTTTGCAACTAGATGATAGATCTGTCAAGTACCACACAGGGATATTAGAGGATATACCAGTTAGAATAGGTCAGTTGTATATCCCAACCGATTTCATGGTAATGGATATTAAAGAAGATGATGAAATCCCGATTCTCTTAGGAAGACCATTCTTGTCAACCGCCGGAGCTATAATCGATGTTAAGAAAGGAAAACTTACCTTTGAAGTAGGAGATGAAAAGATAAAATTTATCCTCTCTAAATTCCTTATGGCACCTGTGATAGGAGATGCATGTTATGCAATCAACATCGTTGATGAATGCGTAAACGAACTTGAGCAAGATGAATCCTTAATTAAACTACCACCAACACCCATTCTAGAGGATGATGGATATAAAGAACCTTACATTGATGACAACCTCTTTGAATGTTTAGCTCTTACACCCGATCCTATGCCGTGTCTTAAAAAGCCATCTCTAGAACTCAAAGAACTACCCAAGAATCTAAGATATGAGTTTTTGGACAAAGAGATGAATCGCCCAGTTATAATTAACGCCACTCTAGGCCAAAATGAAACAAATCAACTCTTAGATACCTTGCGAAGATACCCTTCAGCATTAGGATATAAAATCTTTGACTTGAAAGGGATAAGCCCGTCTATATGCATGCATCGGATCATGCTAGAAGAAAATTCGAAACCCTCTAGAGAGCATCAGAGAAGAATAAATCCTATTATGAGTGATGTAGTTAAGAAAGAAGTTCTTAAGTTACTGAAAGCTGGTATAATATATCAGATATTGGATAGTGAGTGGGTAAGTCCTGTACATGTGGTGCCGAAGAAAGGAGGCATCACAGTTGTTGAAAATGATAAGGGAGACAAAGTAGCAAAAGCAATAGAAGGAGGATGGCGTATGTGCATCGATTACAAAAAGCTAAATAAGGCGACTAGGAAAGATCATTTCCCACTTCCATTTATAGATCAGATGCTCGAACGTCTAGCTAGGCATTCGTATTTCTGTTATCTAGATGGATATTCCGGATTTTTCCAAATCCCTATTCACCCAGAGGACCAAGAAAAAACTACATTCACCTGTCCTTATGGAATGTTTGCCTATAGGCGGATGCCCTTTGGACTCTGTAATGCACCTGTCACCTTCCAACGTTGTATGATGTCCATTTTCGCGGACTATCTCGACGGAATTATGGAAGTATTCATGGATGATTTATCTGTATGTGGATTCGATTTCAAAAATTGTCTCTCGAACCTTGAGAAAATCTTAGAAAGATGCGTGGAAGTGAACCTTGTGTTGAATTGGGAGAAGTGTCACTTTATGGTCAACGAAGGAATAGTTTTAGGGCATATCATCTCTGAGAGAGGGATAGAAGTTGACAAAGCCAAAATAGAAGTTATAGAGAACATCAACCCACCTAAAACCATTAGGGAAGTACGAAGTTTTCTAGGACATGCTGGATTCCACCGACGCTTTATAAAAGACTTCTCCAAAATAACAAAACCCTTAACTAACCTTCTTATGAAAGATGCTGAATTTGACTTTAATGAGAAGTGTCTTGAAGCCTTCAACATTCTAAAACAAGCGCTGATTTCAGCTCCTGTTATTCAACCCCCTGACTGGGAGCAACCATTTGAAATCATGTGCGATGCTAGTGACTATGCAGTTGGGGCTGTCTTAGGGCAAAGAAAAGACAAGAAATTACATGTCATTTACTATGCCAGTAGAACCCTAGATACCGCCCAACTTAACTACACAACTACAGAGAAGGAATTGCTAGTTGTAGTATTCGCAATCGATAAGTTCTGATCTTATTTAGTAGGAGCTAAGGTTGTAGTTTATACTGATCACGCAGCAATCCGATATCTGTTAAATAAAAAAGACGCTAAGTCGAGATTGCTCAGGTGGATTCTCTTACTCCAAGAATTTGACTTAGAAATTAAGGATAAGAGAGGCACTGAGAATTTAGTAGCCGATCATCTATCTAGGCTAGAACTTTTGAAACCAGATCTAATACCAATAAACGATCACTTCACTTATGACATATTGATAGCTAGGATAAACACAATGAGCGAGGATGACTCTGAAACCTATAAAGAATTTAAACCGGAAAAAGTCTCAATGATAAGAAACGTACCTTGGTACGCAGACATTGTGAACTATCTAGCTGCTGACATCATACCCCCAGACTTAAGTTTTCAACAAAAGAAAAAGTTCTTCAATGACATCAAAAGCTTTTATTGGGACGAACCACTCTTGTTCAAAAGAGGAATAGACAACATCTTTAGACGATGTGTTCCAGAGGAGGAAGTGGAAAGCGTCATCAAACATTGTCATGCCACGCCTTATGGTGGACACGCAAGCACATCAAAGACATGTGCCAAAATCTTTCAAGCAGGCCTTTACTGGCCAACTTTATGGTGAGATGTCCACACTTACATCACCAAGTGTGACCGGTGTCAACGCACTGGGAACATTTCATGGCGTGACGGAATGCCATTAAGAAATATTAAAGAGGCAGAACTCTTTGACGTATGGGTTATAGATTTCATGGGGCCTTTTCCATCATCAATGGGAAATAAATATATTCTTGTGGCAGTTGACTATGTGTCCAAGTGGATAGAAGCAATAGCGGCCCCCACAAACGACACGAGAGTAGTGATCAAATTGTTCAAGAACATCATATTCCCTAGATTTGGAACACCCTGTCTAGTCATAAGTGATAGAGGATCGCACTTTATATCCAAGATATTCAATAAACTTTTAAACAAATACGGAGTCAAACATAGAGTAGAAACACCATATCACCCTCAAACCAGTGGCCAAGTGGAGGTATCGAATAGGGAAATCAAGCAAATCCTAGAAAAAACCGTGTCAATATCCAGAAAGGATTGGTCCGGAAAGCTGAAAGATGCGCTTTGGGCCTATAGAACAGCTTACAAAACCCCTATTGGAACTACCCCATATCAGTTGGTCTATGGAAAATCCTGCCACTTACCTTTCGAGTTAGAACACAAAGCCTATTGGGCTATAAAATCCTTGAATTTAGACTACCTAAGAGTTGGAGAGAAACGAATTCTGGACATACATAAGTTGGAAGAACTCCGCCTAAATGCTTATGAGAATGCCATCATCTATAAAGAAAGAACAAAGATATGGCACGACAAGAAAATTACTAAGAAAGAATTCAATGTAGGAGATCCTGTTCTTCTGTTTAATTCCAGATTACGACTTTTTCCTGGCAAGCTACGTTTAAGATGGACAGGTCCATTCGAGGTATCAAAAGTGTTAGTATCAAGAGCTGTAGAAATCAAGAATAACTCAAGCGCTCCTTTCGTGGTAAATGGACAACGACTGAAGTTGTATAGAGGAGGTGACCTGCCTATTGACTACTCTAGTCAGACTTTAATAGACCAACCAATCCCAACGTGAAAAGTGAGATCTTATCGTCAAGCTAACGACGTTAAATAAAGCGCTGCGTGGGAGGCAACCCACGATCTTTTTTCTTTATTTTTAATTTTTAAATTTTAATTTTTCTTTTATGTAATTAAATTTGTAATTTTGGACGGACTCATCTATCTTTTTCAGGACCAAGTGCTCTTATATCACCTTTTTCAGATGGATTTCGTTGATGCACTCTATGTCATATTCAGAGACGACGCTCAGAGGGAGCGATTTGCTACACTGTCTGCTCGACCGGTGCTTCCGACTAGATACCCTGATTCTGCTTGCATGGATGCACTAGGCATTGAGGCCAGTATCCGTTATCTGTGCCATCAGGTCAGTTGGGATGCATATGCTGACGAGATCCACTTGACCTACAGGAACCTCACCTTAGAGTTCCTCAGCTCACTGGAGTATGAGCCCTATGTTGGCACCAGAGAGGATCGTGGGCGGATTAGTTTTCGCATGTTCGGAGCAGAGTATGCTTTTACTTTGAGACAATTTGGACATATGCTTGAATTCGAGACTGCATTTACTGCCATCCCTGAGCTTCCTCTAGGGTATTTCATGAGCTGTGATATAGACATATTCTGGCGAGCTATTACCGACAGGGGCAGCCTCGACCCATCTGAGCAACTGTCTAAGAGGATTCATAACCCAGCTTTCAGGTACTTTGAGATGATTCTTTGTCATACCTTCTTCGGGAGGAGCTATTGCGATCATTTAGTGACTGCAAAGGAGATACTATTTTTATACTGCGCTAGTCAGTCGCGTCCCATTGCGAGTGGAGCTTTCTTGATGGAAAGTCTAGATATGGCTGCATCATCCTCTGAGGGATACTTGCACGATAGTGGGAATGTGACACTGATTGCATCTGCTCTAGGCTTGGATAGCCAGTTACTCCGCCTGACACCATACTATGGTAGTACACACATCGACATTGACTTCTGCTTAGACCATGGCCTTATGCGTCGAGCTTCTTTTCATCCATATCAGTACAGGCTCCTTATTGACGATCAGATTGTCTACTATTTTACCCTGCCTGATCCACAGATGACCTGCGTCTCCAACCGGGAAAACTGGAACTACACTTTAGAGGGTTGGGGCGAGACAGTTATAGACATCACTGACCTGCCAGAGCCAGAGTATTTACCAGAGTCAGAGCCAGAGTCAGACGACCCGATCACTGAGGATCCGGTTACAGAGAATCCTACTCCAGAGTACACGCCTGCACCTGAGGTTGACCATACCGTTGTTTATACTAATAACTTGACCTTACAGGAGCCAGCAATGAGAGCTGAGATGGCTACACTTCGCCAAGAGGTGGCTCTCACCCTACAGGTAGAGCTAGATGGTACCACATATGCTGGCGAGATCAACGATTTGACACACGAGATTGCTGAGCTCAGACGCCTGGTGGCTGAGCTGCGAGGACGTGACTTTGTTGATATCTGATCATGATACGTCCACCATTGCTATTATTATTATACTATTTTTATTTTATTTCTCAGACTTACTTTTTCTGTTTTTCAGTTCAGTTGCACTTCGTACTCACTTACATTTACATATATATTGTGTGTTTATTTTATTTTCTCTTAACTTGTTTTATTTTATTTTGCAAAAATTAGAAAATAAAATGTATGTGTATGATATACACATATATTTTACCAAAAAATATATTTTTCACCTTAAAACGCTAGGTACACCCCAAGTGACAAGAGCAAGCTGAAGATGTGAAAAACACAAGAAGGGGAGTTGAATTGTAAAACTTAAATCAAAAGCTTAAACAACACTGTATTTTTATCCTGGTTCGTTTGATCTCAAACTACTCCAGTCCACCCGTCAAGGTGATTTCGCCTCTCTCCAACGAGGTCTTAATCCACTATATTCAAAGGATTACACAACTACTTTAACAACTGTTGAAGCCTTCTTGAGTATAACCACAAACCGGTTTATCTCAAGGAAATCTCTTTACAAATAATTGAACAATAATGTGTTTGATGTTTTCTAATAAAAACAGTATACCACAACTGTGATAATACACAAATTTAAGCTTGGAATGAAACTGGATTTGCTAGAGAGTTTGAGTAAGCGTGGTTGGAAAGCTTAGCAAATTGTATGAGTGCGTGCGTGTGGATTATTAGCCTTTTCTTTTCTCACACAGATTTGTTTATATAGCCAAGGCAAAGATACGTTGTTGTCCATAAATCACTTTCAATGATAATAACGTTCTTTCCTTTTTGAGAAGATCTTGTCTTGAAGAGAGCCGTTAGCAATTAATCTGTCTTGAATGCTTAGTAACGCTTCAGAGTGTTCTTTATGATAATCAGAGTGCTCTTTGCTTTAGCTTATGCTGACGCTTCTGAGTGTTGATGACTTGGTGAGTTTCTTGATCAAAGTCAGAGTGTATATGTTTATGCGCAGATTCTGGTCATCAAGCTTCAGCGTATGATCTGGTAACTTCAGCGTGTAGCACATGTTATTGATCTTCTGATGCTGATATGATCTTCTGATGCTGATTCCATCAGAACTTCTGTAAACACAAACCATAAATTTAAGTAGCATATATGTCTTATATATAAGTCTTACAATTTATTTATTCTTGTATTTTGTTATCATCAAAACTCTAATCAAGGGTTGTAGAATCAAACTATGTTCTAACAATCACCCCCTTTTTGATGATGACAAAAACCAGATTTTTTCAATTAAAAATAAAGAATAAAAAGGTATTAGAGTTAGGAAGAGAAAACTCTCCCTGAGTTGATTACTTCCCTTTAATTCCATGAGTCTTTGAGCATCAGAACTTTACTGTACTTTACTGTATATTTCGTCAGAATTTTGTACCTGTTCAAGCTTTTCAGAAGAAATAAATTCAAATAGATCAGAATGTCAGAATGTTTGAGACTTATGTCTCAGTAATCCGTTATTGAAAAATATCATTCTTTCTCCCCCTTTTTTGTCAGTTATCAAAAAGCACAAATAATCAGAGTCAAAAATATTGAAAAACATAAGCAATGATAAGTTCAGAACATTGTAAAAATATTACAGATAATCATGTTTTTTAAAAAAAGTGAGAAAATTCTAAGAAGGAGGAGAAAAATATTATAGATTTTTTATTGGTGTGAGAAGAGTTCTGTAGGGCTCTTTATATTGTTCAGATGAAACAGTTTTCTGGGAACCTGAAGTAGGAATGCTGGAAGAAGCCATGTTCACACGAAGGTGTTTGTGAAAAAGATTGAAAGGGTTTTTAGAATGCAAGCTGAAAACAACAAGTTTGTAGAGAAAATGATAGTGTAGGTAAAAGAGTGTAAGTGGTGCGAAGTGTGTTTAAATAGATTTCTAAAAAGGTTTTGAAAACATAAACGGCAAGAGAGATAAATTAATAATGATTATTAGCATTTAATGATAGCTGATTTTAGGGGATTCAGAAAGATATTTGGAACGGTTACCCATGACATGTGTCTCAATGCATCCAATCAACGCTTTTGCCTTTTCAGAAACGTGAACGCGTGTTCAGCCTCAGAAAATAGCTGATGACTGGATGACACTTGTTTGCTTGAGTGAACTGCACACTTCTATCCTTGAAATGAAGCGCTCAGATCTTTGTGGATATATTCTGATACAATCTGCACTTCTAAAGTTCTGAAAGAAGATTGATCAGTAGTTCACAGTAAAATAAACAAAGTTCTGAAGGTTAAGATATGGAATCAAAACAATTTTATTCTGGGCAGAGCTTCATGCTGAGATGTTTCAGAATGAAGTTGAACCTATCTTCAGAAAGAGGTTTTGTAAAAATATCAGTCCATTGATGGTCTGTATTAATAAATTTAAAATTTAAAATCCCTTTCTGAATATAGTCCCTAATAAAATGATGTTTTATTTCTATATGCTTAGCCCTAGAATGCAGAATTAGATTTTTACTAAGACAAATAGCTGAAGTATTGTCACAGAGGATAGGAATGTTACTCTCAAATATCTGGAAGTCCTCAAGTTGACTTTTCATCCCGAGCATTTATGTGCTGCATCCAGCTGTTGCTATGTATTCAGCTTCTGCTGTTGATAGAGCAATTGTGGATTGTCTTTTGCTGGACCAAGAGATCAGATTTTCTCCCAGAAACTGGCAGCTTCCAGAAGTGCTTTTTCGTTCTACTCTGACTCCAGCAAAATCAGCATCACAGTATCCTACTAAGCTGTAATCACTTGATTTTCTATAAAACAAACCCAGATTAGTAGTACCTTTCAGATACTTGAAAATCCGCTTAATTGCTGTTAAGTGAGATTCTCTAGGATCTGATTCGAATCTAGCACAAATGCAAACACTGAATAAAATGTCAGGCCTTGAAGCCGTCAGATATAAAAGAGAACCAATCATACCTTTGTAGACCTTCTGTTCTACCTTTTTACTTACCTCTTCTCTTTCCAGAATGCACGTGGGATGCATTGGAATCTTTGATGGCTTACATTCTGATAGATCAAATTTCTTTAGAAGTTCTCTGACATATTTGCTATGATGAATGTAAGTTCCTTTTGGGGTTTGATTAATCTGAATGCCCAGAAAGAATTTTAGTTCCCCCATTAGGCTCATCTCAAATTCTGCCTGCATACATTTAGCAAACTTTCTTCCCAGAGAGGGTTTAGTGGATCCAAAAATGATGTCATCAACATAAATCTGACATACTAAAATGTCATTCTTAACTGTCTTACAGAATAAGGTTGTGTCCACTTTCCCTCTGGTGAATTCCTTTTCTAACAGGAAGTTACTTAGTCTTTCATACCAAGCTTTGGGAGCTTGTTTCAGACCATACAGTGACTTCTTTAGTTTGAAAACATATTCTGGATTTTTGGAACTTTCAAAACCAGGGGGTTGGTCCACATATACCTCTTCTTCTATATAGCCATTTAAGAATGCACTCTTAACATCCATCTGATAGAGTGATGCCTTTATTAACAACAAATGAGATTAAGAGTCTGATAGATTCTAACCTGGCGACTGGAGCAAAGTTTTCTATATAGTCTATCCCCTCTTGCTGACTATATACTTGTGCTACCAGTCGTGCTTTGTTTCTAATGACTTCACCTTGTTCATTCAGTTTGTTTCTAAATACCCACTTTGTACCAATGACGTTGAATCCTTTTGGTTTGGGAACTAGATCCCATACGTCATTTCTTGTGAATTGATTTAGCTCCTCTTGCATTGCTAGAATCCAATCATTGTCCAGAAGTGCTTCATCAATTGATGTTGGTTCAATTATAGAAACCAGTCCCATGAGGGATTCTTCAGAGTTTCTAAAGCTAGCTCTTGTTCTGATTGGATCTTCCTTTCTTACTAAGATTGTTTCTTCTGGGTGATCCATGCTGCTTCTGGATGGTCTTTTCTGGAGTTGATCAACAGAAGGTGCTGGATTGCTTGCAGTTACTCTTTCTGATGTTGAGGAAGTGTCTTTGTTAAGAGCTTCTGATGACTTGTCTTCAGTACCTGTGAATTCAACTTCCATACCTGCAAGGAATTCATTCTGCTTTGACTTTTGAGAGTCAAGCTTATCATCAAAACGAACACTGATTGATTCTTCCACAATCCGTGTTTCTGTATTGTATACTTTGTACCCTCTTAAGCGTTCAGAGTATCCTAACATAATACACTTTTGTGCTTTAGAGTCAACTTGTTCAGATAATTTTTTGTATTCAAAATAAAACATGTACATCCAAATGGATGAAAATAGGAAATGTTGGGCTTTCTGTTCTTCCACAATTCATATGGAGTCTTTTCCAGAATAGGTCTTATGGAGATTCTATTTTGAATGTAACACGCTGTGTTTATTTCCTCTGCCCAGAAGATCTTAGCAACGTTAGTCTCGTTGATCATGGTTCTGGCCATTTCTTGCAATGTTCTGTTCTTTCATTCTACAACTCCATTTTGCTGGGGAGTTCTAGGACAAGAGAAATCATGCAGAATGCCTTTGTCATTAAAGAATGACTCAAAATCTTTGTTTTCAAATTCTCCACCATGATCACTTCTGACTTTGACGATTCTAAGATCCTTTTCATTCTGAACTTGGTTGCAGAAGGTGACAAACACAATGTGTCTCGTCCTTGTGTCTTAAGAACTTTACCCATGTCCATCTGCTATAGTCATCTACGATTACTAACCCATACTTCTTTCCACTGACTGAAGCAGTTTTAACTGGTCCAAATAAGTCAATGTGCAGAAGTTCTAATGGCTTAGAGGTGGAAACAACGTTTTTTGATTTGAAAGCTGGTTTGGCAAACTTGCCTTTCTGACATGCTTCACACAAAGCATCTGAATTGAACTTCAGGTTAGGAAGTCCTCTGACCAGATTGAGTTTGTTAATCTGAGATATTCTTCTCATACTAACATGTCCCAATCTTCTATGTCAGATCCATTGCTCGTTGTTAACAGACAGTAGACATTTTACATTCTTACTTTTCAGTTCAGAAAGTTTTATTTTATAAATGTTGTTTCTCCTCTTTCCATTAAATAGGATAGTCCCTTCTTTCTGACTAACAACTTTGCATGAATTTTGATTAAAGATTATATCATAACCGTTATCACTTCATTGACTTATGGATAACAGGTTATGCATTAATCCATCTACTAATAAAACATTACTTATAGCGGGAAGATTTCCATTACCTACAGTTCCAGAGACAATGATCTTTCCTCTCTGATTGCCTCCAAAACCTACGTGGCTTCCAGGCTTAAGTTCCAGGCTTTGGAACATATGCCTTCTTCCCGTCATGTGTCGTGAGCAGCCAGAGTCCAGGTACCATGACTGGTGTTTTTGCTTTGCTGCTAAAGATATCGGCCACATGTATTATTTTATCCTTAGGTACCCATATTTTCTTGGGTCCTGTTTTGTTAGTTTTACCAAAACTCTGGTTGAATTTTGGTTTGACAGAGTAATCACTACTTGTATATTTTATGTCATGTGTGTGCCCATATATAAAGTGTGAATCAAGTGGAGTGTGTTTTATAACTAAATCCATGGCATTTTTTGGTGTAGGTACCTTACCTTGATATCCTATCCCTTTTCTGCCATTTCTGCTAACTCCATAGATCATTGAAGCCATTTTGCTTCTATCTATGTTTTTAGCTAGAAACTTCTGAAAGCTGTGATCATACTCCTTGATGATCTCATCAGCATTGCTGGGAGTTTCAGGGATTGTTTCCTTCTGAGAGTTTTGCAATTCATTTTCTAATTTTGAAATTTTATCTTTTAACTCAGAATTCTCCAATTTGAGACTCTCAGACTTATCAGAGTCAGAAGCAAGATTCCTTTTCAGGTTTCTGAATTTGACTCTGATCTCCTGATATCTTTCCAGAATTTCATTAAGGCTTTCAGCTAGTTCAGCCTTAGTAAAGTTTATAGTAAAGTCAGGGAATACCTCTTCTGTATCTGATTCAGAGTCTGACTCAGAAGCTTCACTATCTTCTGTTATGTTTGCCATGAGAGCTATGTTTGCTCTTTCATCATCTGATTCTGAGTCAGCTTCAGATGTGTCAGAATCATCCCATGTGGCCATGAGAATTTTCTTCTTTTCCTTGCCAAACTTCTTTCTTGGCTTCTCCTTCTGAAGCTTTGGGCAATCGCTTTTGTAGTGCCCTTGTTCGTTACATTCATAGCAGATGATGACTTTGTTGTTTGGCTTTCTGTTTCCTGAGGAACCTTCATATCTTCTGTGTCCAGAGGAGGATTCAGATTTTCTGTATCTAGAGAAGGATTCATTCTGATTATCTGATCTTCTGGGATTCCTGAACTTCCTTTGCCTCTGCTTCCATAATTGGTTCACTCTTCTGGAGAGGAGAGACAGTTCATCTTCTTCTGATGAGGACCCATCAGAGGTTTCTTCTACAGCCTGCAAAACTTTGGAGTCAGATTTTCTGTTAGATTTTAAAGCTAATGGCTTACCTTGCTTTTGAGGTTCATCTGCTTCTAGCTCTATCTCGTGACTTCTGAGGGAGATGACAAGTTCCTCCAGAGAGATTTTGTTGAGATCCTTGGCTAGCTTAAGCGCTGTGACCATTGGCCTCCACTGTTTTGGCAAGCTTCTGATGATCTTCTTAACATGATCAGCAGTGGAATACCCTTTGTCAAGAACTTTTAGACCAGCAACTAGAATCTGAAATCTTGAAAACATAGTTTCTATTGATTCACTTTCTTCCATCTTGAATGCCTCATACTTATGAATGAGTGCAAGGGCTTTGGTTTCTTTGACTTGAATGTTGCCTTCATGCGTCATCCTCAGAGAGTCAAACATATTCTTTGCAGTGTCTCTGTTTGATATCTTCTCATACTCTGAATAAGAGATGGCGCTGAGAAGAATTGTTCTGGCCTTGTGATGATTTCTGAAGTCACGCTTTTGCTGATCAGACATTGTTTTCCTGTTAATCTTCTGACCACTTCCATCCACTGGGTGCGTGTATCCATCAGTCACCATGTCCCACAGATCAGCATCATGGTCCAGAAAGAAACTTTCAATTCTGTCTTTCCAGTAGTCAAAGTTCTCTCCATCAAAGACTGGAGGTTTTCCACTGAATCTGTCTCTTTCTTCATTGTTGTCATTGCTGATGTTTTGATGTGGTCCTGCCATTGTGTTTTTCTGACGCTGGATCTTGTACTGACACAGTTAAGTGTTATAAGCTCAGAACCAGGCGCTCTGATGCCAATTGAAGATGTGAAAAACACAAGAAGGGGGGTTGAATTGTAAAACTTAAATCAAAAGCTTAAACAACACTGTATTTTTATCCTGGTTCGTTTGATCTCAAACTACTCCAGTCCACCCGTCAAGGTGATTTCGCCTCTCTCCAATGAGGTCTTAATCCACTATATTCAAAGGATTACACAACTACTTTAACAACTGTTAAAGCCTTCTTGAGTATAACCACAAACCGGTTTATCTCAAGGAAATCTCTTTACAAATAATTGAACAATAATGTGTTTGATGTTTTCTAATAAAAACAGTATACCACAACTGTGATAATACACAAATTTAAGCTTAGAATGAAACTGGATTTGCTAGAGCATTTGAGTAAGCGTGGTTGGAAAGCTTAGCAAATTGTATGAGTGTGTGTGTGTGGATTATTAGCCTTTTCTTTTCTCACACAAATTTGTTTATATAGCCAAGGCAAAGATACGTTGTTGTCCATAAATCACTTTCAATGATAATAACGTTCTTTCCTTTTTGAGAAGATCTTGTATTGAAGAGAGCCGTTAGCAATTAATCTGTTTTGAATGCTTAGTAACGCTTCAGAGTGTTCTTTATGATAATGAGAGTGCTCTTTGCTTTAGCTTATGCTGACGCTTCTGAGTGTTGATGACTTGGTAAGGATCTTGATCAGAGTCAGAGTGTATATGTTTATGCACAGATTCTGGTCATCAAGCTTCAGCGTATGATCTGGTAACTTCAGTGTGTAGCACATGTTATTGATCTTCTGATGCTGATATGATCTTTTGATGCTGATATGATCTTCTGATGCTGATTCCATTAGAACTTCTGTAAACACAAACCATAATTTTAAGTAGCATATATGTCTTATATATAAGTCTTACAATTTATTTATTCTTGTATTTTGTTATCATCAAAACTCTAATCAAGGGTTGTAGAATCAAACTATGTTCTAACACAAGCCACCATTTTTGAAGCCCAATTGCCCAAAGAACAAAATCCGGCCCAGCTAGAAATTCAACAGGCCGCGCCCGTGGAGGGAGGGACCGCGCCCGCAGACTTCCAACGGTAATAAACGGCTACTTTTCGGAAAACTCACCATTTACTCCATTTTTTCCTATTTAAACACAATTTTCTTCCTCATTTTACACACATTTTCATACCTTACCTTCCATAATTTCTCCACTTCAACTAATTCTCTATTATATTTCTTTTCCCACTACAAACCTTCCAAATCTATAAAAATAAGTATTTTCTTCCTCCACCATACTATTTTTCTTTCTCCAAATCGTTCAAAACAATCAAAATGGACTTCAATGGGTATGTTCTTCGAAGCGGCAAACCAGGATCCACACAAAGGAAGCTGCTCGAAAAGCTACAGTCTACGGCAATTTACTCAACACGGTATATTAACAAAGACTGTCTCTACACTTTAGGTATTTATCATTGTGTTTTTCATTTATTAGATAAAATAGGCATGCATAATATTTTCTCTGCAAAAGAACCTACCTACCCAAGGTTGACATATGAGTTTTTAAGTTCACTTATTTATAATGTCACACCTAACACTGCTAGTACCGTAGGTGGGGTACAATTTAGAATGTTTAACCGTGAATATAGTTACTCCACCGACGGTTTAGCTGAGTTGTTAGGGATGCCTTTTGGGGAAGGTGTTATTTGTGAAGCACCCTTGGATACGGAATGGACAACCGCTGGCTATGCTTTCTGGCAAAAACTTACAAACCAAGAAGCAAATTCTTTTGATGGCCTTCTAGCCTCGAGTGTCCATAATCCGGCCATCCGTGTCTTCCGATACCTTTTAGCATCCACCATCTTTGCTCGGGAAAACCCGAACAAGGTGAATGCTAAAGAGTTAATTATTATGCAAGCATGCCTCACCGACACCAAAATTAACCCAGTTCCCTTTATGATTGCTCACATGAGCTATGTCCGAAAAAAGGGGGCACCGATTTCTTTTGGTGGCCTGGTTACTACTATCGCTCGTGCCCTTGGCTTGGCCACCGAGCTTGCTACTTTAGAGCCACTTCCTCCTCGTACTACAGGCCTGAAATTTTTTAAAGATATGTGCCTCTGCAAAGCGAGTAGGGAAGGTGGCTATTACCTTATGATTGGTAATGCTGCTGTACCAAGTGTTGTCCTCCCCTATACCCGTCGCACTGACGTTAGATTGGAGCGTAACTGGACCTATGATTTAAGCGCTCCCGCTTTCACTGGTCCGTTACCTCCGAATGTTCCTTTAGAGGAGGGGAACAACACTGATGACGAGTATGACTTTCAAACAGAGTCACCTCCTCGATTTACACCATCACACACTGCACCATTTTCTTCTAACCCTCCTGCAGGTACCGTCCCGAGCTTCCATGTCACAGAGGACATGTGGAGAGAGCATATGGCTAGAGAGGAGAGGCGCGATGCCCTCCTTTCTATGATCCAGCAACAGGTTGCCGACAACATGGCTTTCATGCAGGCGTCTCAAATTCAAAATGCCCGCTCTCTGACTACCATCATGGAAAGTCAATTGGCTTTCTAGAACCAGCAGCACCGTCAGCAGACTAGCTTCGCTACTCACTTCCAATTAATGGAGGGCACACAAACTGCAAATGCTGCTCTCACTGAGCGCATGGCACAGTTTAGCCTCGTTAGATATCGCCACCGCCGTAGTCTTAGCCGTCGTTCCGGACGTTCACCTCAAGATGGCGAGGGTACTAGTGGACCTCACTAGTTTTACCAGGTATCTCCTACCTAGACTTGTTTTGGAACATTGGGGACAATGTCCAATTCAAGTGTGATAGGTGCATTTTATCGCTTTTATTTCCTTTCCGTTATTTCTTTTTCCGTTATTTCCCTTTTCAGTACTTTATTTTTTAGTATCTTTTAGTTATTTTCCTTTTAGTAGTTTAGCCGTTAAATAAAATACATGTGATTGACGAGTCATTTTGCGCAGTGTATCCTTAAGTTCTCCACCACTTCCTAGCCTTGAGAAATTTTTTTTTGCTAAAAATGAATACAACATGTTTTTAGTTTTTTGAGCCATAAGTAAAGTTTTTGGGTTTAGGATAGAGTGTGATTAGTCTTAGGTACCTTTTTTGAAAAATCAACATCGTCTTTTACACCATAGACCTTGTAAATATTAGAGTTAATTTCGTCTTCTCCCCATGCTATGATTTTAATTTTACAAAACGGGTCCTAAGTAGTTTATTCTCCTAGTCGGCTTCGGCCTAAGCATGCACTACGTGTAGGATCGATGAAAATAAGTGAATGATCTTTTTGCCTTGAAATATATATATATATATATATATATATATATATATATATATATATATATATATATATATATATATATATATATATATAAGAAAAAATGTATGGTTACGACCATGA
This sequence comes from Vicia faba, assembly GCA_948472305.1. NCBI lineage: Eukaryota > Viridiplantae > Streptophyta > Magnoliopsida > Fabales > Fabaceae > Vicia > Vicia faba. The sequence continues at coordinate 558,265,561 of OX451737.1, read as the reverse complement.
ATTGGGTGATCCTCACACGATCATTTAATTCCACTGGTCGCTAACATCCGCAAAAAATAAAAAGTGAAAAATAATAATAAAAGGCATTACCCATTATGGTTGGTTCAGAGATATCTGGTGCTGAACTCGGTAGGGCAGATTACGATCTGATCCCCCACAGCTATAATTGGGTAATAACGGGATTACACCAATTCTTGTACCAGAATCCCATTGCAAAGATCAGAATCACTAACCGGTCACTACACTATGAGTATGTACGGATAACGGGCTTAATGTGATTACACCTGAATGAAAAGGACCTTACCTAGAAGAGAAGTCTTAGCATAGTGGGAGTAATAGGAGTTGACTTGTGTAGGAATAAGGTTTATGTCCGCATTCTGCGGTAAAGTGTCACTACGATGTTCTTAGTTCAAATAGTTGGTACCTGTCGAACACACTCTCACTTGAACTTTACTGCTTTAGCTCGATAACTAGAAAAAACACTTGTATCCCTTTGACTACTTCTGAGAGTTTTGCTTGAGGACAAGCAAAGGTTTAAGTGTGGTAGAATTTGATAACACCGAATCGCACTATGTTTCTGACTCGAATATCACATGTTTTCCTTAGTTTTATTATTGTTTTTCTAGTATTATGCCCTTGTATCCTTTGTTTTCAGGTCACATGTCCTTTCAGAGCCTTCAGAGAAGAAACGAGCGAAAACGCAAAAAAAAATAGGGTTTTTCCAAGAAAATACACACATGGCGTCCAGCTCTACGCCGGCTACAGGGAACGCGCTGACACGACGCACTTTCACTCAGGGGCCAACTGCCATGTTCCCATGATCTCTCCATTTTCACTCACCGCGCCCGCGAGGAGGGTGGTCGCGCCCGCGGCCTTCACAAACCATTTCCCGCTCAAAAGGAGTTGAGGGGCATGCTCGTCTTTACAGAGTTTCAGGATCTTCTATAAATAGCAAGTTCATTTCATTTTCGTTTTGATCCAAACTTAGATCCTGAAGAAGTGAAAAACACAAGAAGGGGGGGTTGAATTGTAAAACTGAAAATCAATGCAATGAACAAGATATTTTTATTCTGGTTTGTTTGATCTCAAACTACTCCAGTCCACCCGTCAAGGTGATTTCGCCTCTCTCCAACGAGGTCTTAATTCACTATATTCAACTGAATATTACAAACTGCTTTAACAACTGCTAAAGCCTTCTTGATGCAAACCACAACCCGGTTTGTCAAGGAAACACTTTCTTACAAAGAGGATAAATTTAAAATGTGTGAATGTTTTCTACAAAACTGTATCACAACTGTGATGTATACACAACTTTAAGCTTAGAAACTAGATTGCTAAACAATAATTGAGTAAGAGGTTATGTAGCGTTTAGCAAACTGAGAGAAGGAAGATTATGATTAGCTTTTAGGCGTGTAAAGAGTTGGAGAGCATTAGCCGATTCAATCTTCATAGTCTTGTTTATATAGCACTGAGATTGTTGAACGTTGGAGCAATATTCTTGATTCAATGCTAATAACAAACTTTCCTTATTGAGCAGATCTTGTCTGGAATGAGGCCGTTGGTAATAATTTGCTTTCAATGCACAGTACCGTTGCTTACTTAATGCATGTTCTGGCTTGGCTCATTCTGACTCTGCTTAACTGCTAATGAACTGAGTTTTATTTATCAGAGTGTTGAGCGCAGTTCTGTTCATCAGGCTTCAGCATACGCGTGAGTTAATCTTTTGATTCTGGTGTTCTGATATAGCAACTTCTGATGCTGATGTTAAGAACCAAATTTCTGATGCTGATTAGGTGTGATCTTGCTTATACCTATCAGAGTATCTGCAAATCAGAACGTAGTAATTTAGGCAGCAAATAGTTCATACATGAATCATATACATAATATATCTTTTCACTTTGTTATCATCAAAACATAAACATAGGGTAGTAGATTCAAACTTTGTTCTAACAATCTCCCCCTTTTTGATGATGACAAAAACTAGATATTTTTAATTGAAAATAACGTGAAAAGGTATCAGAGCGATGTATCAAAGTAAGAGGTTATCAAAGATAAGGGATGAGAGTTGAGAGATACTCCCCCTGAGTTTATTGCTTCCCTTTTTGATTCCAAGAGTTCTTCAGAATCAGAGCTTTTTGCCTTTCTTTGAACATCATAGTATCAGAGTCTTTGACTATCAGAAGCTTTTAGATCAGTATATCAGAGCAGAGCTTCAGATCAGCTTATCAGAGCTTTTCTTGTCAGAGCTTTACTTTGGGTCAGAGTATCAGAGCGGATCAGAGTTTCAGAGCTTCAGTCTTCAGAGTGTCCAGGAGCTTCCTTGTACTTGTAGACTTAAGCAAAACAGAAAACATTTTCAAGAATAATAGGGTTAGAATGTTCGAGAATTTCTGTCTTAGTAATCCGTTATTGTTTAAAATATCATTCTTGTTCTCCCCCTTTTTGTCAGCAATCAAAAAGTGTAGGTGATGTTCTAAAACAATTAAGATCAGAAAAACTTGTCATATTAAAAGGTTCAGAATCAGACAAAGCATATTAAAGCAGTACATATGAAACATGACATGAATGAAAATAAACTAAGGTTAGGGAGGAAAGCGTGTATAAATAGGATTCAGAATATTTTGAAATTGTAAACGTTTTTAAGAGAGAGAAATAAAATCATGATTACGTTTTAAAAGCATGATTACTTTTATTAAATGCTTGCTGATTTTGGGGGATTTGAGAAAGATACTTAAAAACGGTTACCAGACATGTGTCTCAATGCACCCAATCAGCGTTCTGCCTTCTCAGAAGCGTGCACGCGTTCTGCTTCAGAGATTTGCTAATGATTGGATGACACTTGTTTGATGTAGTGATCAGCACGTATGTCTTTGAGCTTAGACTCTCAGATATTTAGACTTGCATCTGATACAATCTGCATGTTCTATCTTTCTGAAAAGAGATTGATCAGAAGTTCACACAAAAAAATACATTCTGAAGATAAATATATGGAATTAAAACATTTTCACTCTGGGCAGATTTTCATGCTGAGATGTTTCAGAATGAAATTAAACCTATCTTCAGAAAGGGGTTTAGTGAAGATATCAGCCCATTGATGGTCTGTATCTATAAATTTTAAATTCAAAATTCCTTTCTGAATATAGTCCCTAATGAAGTGATGTTTTATTTCTATATGCTTAGCTCTAGAATGTAAAATAGGATTTTTCCTTAAGCAAATAGCAGAAGTATTATCAGAGTATAGGAATGTTACTCTCAAAAATCTGGAAGTCTTCAAGCTGACTTTTCATCCAGAGCATCTGTGTGCTACATCCTGCTGCTGCTATGTACTCAGCTTCTGCTGTTGATAGCGCAATTGTTGATTGCCTTTTACTGGACCAAGAGATCAGATTTTCTCCCAGAAACTGGCAGCTTCCAGAAGTACTTTTGCGTTCCACTCTGTCTCCAGCAAAGTCAGCATCACAGTAGCCTACTAAGCTGTAGTCACTAGATTTTCTATAAAACAAACCCAGATTAGTAGTACCTTTCAGATACTTGAAAATTCGCTTAACAGCTGTTAAGTGAGATTCTCTAGGATCTGATTGGAATCTAGCACAGATGCATACACTGAATAATATATCAGGTCTTGAAGCAGTCAGATAGAGGAGAGAACCAATCATACCTCTGTAGACTTTTTGTTCTACCTTATTGCTTACCTCTTCTCTTTCCAGAATGCACGTGGGATGCATTGGAATCTTTGATGGCTTACATTCTGATAGATCAAATTTCTTCAGAAGATCTCTGATGTATTTGCTCTGATGAATGTAAGTTCCCTCTGGAGTTTGATTGATCTGAATTCCTAGAAAGAACTTCAGTTCCCTCATGAGGCTCATCTCAAATTCTGCCTGCATACACTTAGCAAATTTTCTTCCAAGAGAAGGATTAGTAGAACCAAAAATAATATCATCAACATAGATTTGACAGACTAAGATGTCATTCTTAACTGATTTACAGAATAAGGTAGTGTCCACCTTCCCTCTGGTGAATTCTTTTTCTAACAGAAAGTTACTTAGTCTTTCATACCAAGCTCTGGGAGCTTGTTTCAGACCATATAGTGACTTCTTTAGTTTGAAAACATATTCTGGATGTTTTGTATTTTCAAAACCAGGGGGTTGGTGCACATAAACCTCTTCTTCTATATATCCATTTAAGAATGCACTCTTGACATCCATCTGATACAGAGTGATGCCTCTATTAACAGCAAATGAAATTAAAAGTCTGATAGATTCTAACCTGGCGACTGGAGCAAAGGTTTCTGTATAGTCTATCCCCTCTTGCTGACTATAACCTTGTGCTACCAGTCGTGCTTTGTTTCTGACGACTTCACCTTGTTCATTTAGCTTGTTTCTGAACACCCATCTTGTTCCAATAACGTTGAATCCTTTAGGTCTGGGAACCAGATCCCATACGTCATTTCTGGTGAATTGATTCAGCTCTTCTTGCATTGCTAGAATCCACTCGTTGTCCAGGAGTGCTTCATCAATAGAAGAAGGTTCAATCAGAGACACAAGTCCCATGAGAGTTTATTCATAGTTTCTGAAGCTTGCTCTGGTTCTGATTGGATCTTCCTTTCTTCCTAAGATAGTTTCTTCTGGATGATCCAAGCTGCTTCTGGGAGGTCTCTTCTGAGGTTGATCAGCAGCTGTTGTGGGATTGCTAGCAGTGCTCCTTTCAGATGTTGAAGGAATGTCTTTGTTGAGAGCTTCTGAGGACTTGTCTTCAGAACCTGTAAATTCAATTTCCATACCTGCAAAAATTTCATTCTGCTTTGACTTTTCAGAGTCAAGCTTATCGTCAAAATGAACACTGATTGATTCTTCCACAATCTGTGTTTCTGTATTGTATACTCTGTACCCTTTTGAGCGTTCAGAGTATCCTAACATGATACACTTCTGTGCTTTAGAATCAAACTTGTTCAAATAATTCTTTGTATTTAATATAAAGCAAGTACATCCAAATGGATGAAAATAAGAAATGTTGGGCTTTCTGTTCTTCCACAATTCATATGGAGTCTTTTCCAGAATAGGTCTTATTGAGATTCTATTCTGAATGTAGCACGCTGTGTTTATTGCCTCTGCCCAGAAGATCTTAGCAACGTTTGTCTCATTGATCATGGTTCTGGCCATTTCTTGCAATGTTCTGTTCTTTCGTTCTACAACTCCATTTTGTTGGGGAGTTCTAGGACAAGAGAAATCATGCAGAATGCCTCTGTCATTAAAGAATGACTCAAAAATTTTGTTTTCAAATTCTCCACCATGATCACTTCTGACTTTAACGATTCTAAGATCCTTTTCATTCTGAACTTGGTTACAGAAGGAAACAAACACAGAGTGTGACTCGTCCTTGTGTCTTAAGAACTTTACCCATGTCCATCTTCTATAGTCATCTACGATTACTAACCCATACTTCTTGCCGCTGACTGAAGCAGTTTTAACTGGTCCAAATAAGTCAATGTGCAGAAGTTCTAATGGCTTAGAGGTAGAAACAACATTTTTAGATTTAAAAGAAGGTTTTGCAAACTTGCCTTTCTGACATGCTTCACACAGAGCATCTGAATTGAACTTCAAATTAGGAAGTCCTCTGACCAGATTGAGTTTGTTAATCTGAGATATTCTTCTCATACTAACATGCCCCAATCTTCTGTGCCAGATCCACTGCTCGTTGTTAACAGACAGAAGACATTTTACATTCTGACTTTTAAGTTCAGAAAGTTTGATTTTGTAAATGTTGTTTTTCCTCTTACCATTAAACAAGATAGTCCCATCTTTCTGACTAACAGCTTTACATGATTTTTGATTAAAGATTATATCATAACCGTTATCACTTAATTGACTTATGGATAACAGATTATGCATTAATCCATCTACTAGCAGAACATTATTGATAGAGGGAAGATTTCCATTACCTATAGTTCCAGAGCCAATTATCTTTCCCCTCTGATTGCCTCCAAAGCCAACGTGGCCTCCAGGCTTAAGTTCCAGGCTTTGGAACATATGCCTTCTTCCCGTAATGTGTCGCGAGCAGCCAGAGTCCAGGTACCATGACTGGTGTTTCTGACTTGCTGCTAAAGATATCTGCAACATGTATTATTTTATCCTTAGGTACCCATATTTTCTTGTGTCCTGATTGGTTAGCATTACCAAAATTCTGATTGAATTTTGGTTTCACAAAATAGTTACTACTAGTGTATTTGATATCATGTGTGTGACCATACATAAAGTGAGAATTCAGAGGAGTGCGTTTGATAATTAAATCCATGGCATTCTTTGGTGTAGGAGCCTTACCCTTGTATCCTATTCCCTTCCTGCCATTTCTGCTAACCCCATAGATCATTGAAGCCATTTTGCTTCTATCTATGCTTTTAGCAAGGAACTTCTGGAAACTGTGATCATACTCCTTGATGATCTCATCAGCGTTGCTGGGAGTTTCAGAAATTGGTTCCTTCTGAGAGGTTTGTAAAGTATTTTCTAATTTTGAAATCTTATTTCTCAGCTCAGAATTCTCCAATTTGAGACTCTCAGTCTTATTAGAGTCAGATTCAAGATTCCTTTTCAGGTCTCTGAATTTAACTCTAATTTGCTGATACCTTTCCAGAATCTCATTAAGGCTTTCAGCAAGTTCAGCCTTGGTAAAATTAACAGCAAAGTTAGGAAATACCTCTTCAGTGTCTGATTCAGAGTCTGATTCAGAAGCTTCACTATCTTCTGAAATATTAGCCATGAGAGCTATGTTTGCCCTCTCATCATCTGATTCTGAGTCAGCTTCAGACGAGTCAGAATCATCCCATGTAGCCATGAGACTTTTCTTCTTTTCTCTTCCAAACTTCTTTTTGGGCTTTTCCCTCTGAAGCTTTGGGCAGTCACTTTTGTAGTGTCCTTGCTCATTGCACTCATAGAAGATGATGTCCTTGGTGTTCGGCTTTCTGCTTCCTGAGGAGCCTTCAGATCTTCTGTATCCAGAGGAAGAATCTGTCCTTCTGTATCTGGAAGAAGACTCGTTCTGATCAGATCTTCTGGGATTTCTGAACTTCTTTTGCCTCTGCTTCCACAGTTGATTTACTCTTCTGGAGAGGAGGGAGAGTTCGTCTTCTTCTGATGAGGATCCATCAGAGGTTTCTTCAACTGCCTGCAAAACTTTAGACTCAAATTTTTTGTTAGATTTCAATGCTAAAGGCTTACCTTGCTTTTGAGGCTCGTCAGCTTCTAGCTCTATCTCATGACTTCTGAGGGAGCTTATAAGTTCCTCCAGAGTGATTTTGTTGAGATCTTTTGCTAGCTTTAATGCTGTAACCATTGGTCTCCACTGCTTGGGTAAACTTCTGATGATTTTCTGGACATGGTCAGCAGTAGAGTATCCTTTGTCCAGAACCTTGAGACCAGCAACCAGAATCTGGAATCTTGAGAACATAGTTTCAATGGATTCTGATTCTTCCATTTTGAACGCCTCATACTTCTGAATGAGCGCCAGAGCTTTAGTTTCTTTGACCTGAACGTTGCCCTCACGCGTCATTCTGAGTGAGTCAAAAATGTTCTTTGTTGTGTCTCTGTTGGAGATCTTTTCATATTCAGTATAGGAGATGGCGCTGAGAAGGATGGTTCTGGCCTTGTGGTGATTCTTGAAGTCACGCTTTTGTTGGTCAGTCATTGTTTTTCTATCAATCTTCTGACCGCTTGCATTCACAGGGTGCGTGTATCCATCTGTCACCATATCCCACAGATCAGCATCATGTGCCAGAAAGAAGCTTTCAATTCTGTCTTTCCAGTAATCAAAGTTCTCTCCATCAAAGACTGGAGGTTTGCCGCTGAATCTGTCTCTGTCTTCATTGTTGTCATTGCTGGTGTGAGAATAGTTTCCTGCCATAGTGTTTTTCTTACGCTGGATCTTGTACTGACACGGTTAAGTGTTTTAGCTCAGAACCAGGCGCTCTGATGCCAATTGAAGAAGTGAAAAACACAAGAAGGGGGGTTGAATTGTAAAACTGAAAATCAATGCAATGAACAAGATATTTTTATCCTGGTTCGTTTGATCTCAAACTACTCCAGTCCACCCGTCAAGGTGATTTCGCCTCTCTCCAACGAGGTCTTAATTCACTATATTCAACTGAATATTACAAACTGCTTTAACAACTGCTAAAGCCTTCTTGATGCAAACCACAACCTGGTTTGTCAAGGAAACACTTTCTTACAAAGAGGATAAATCTAAGTGTGTGAATGTTTTCTACAAAACTGTATCATAACTGTGATGTATACACAACTTTAAGCTTAGAAACTAGATTGCTAAACAATAATTGAGTAAGAGGTTATGTAGCGTTTAGCAAACTGAGAGAAGGAAGATTATGATTAGCTTTTAGGCGTGTAAAGAGTTGGAGAGCATTAGCCGATTCAATCTTCATAGTCTTGTTTATATAGCACTGAGATTGTTGAACGTTGGAGCAATATTCTTGATTCAATGCTAATAACAAACTTTCCTTATTGAGAAGATCTTGTCTGGAATGAGGCCGTTGGTAATAATTTGCTTTCAATGCACAGTACCGTTGCTTACTTAATGCATGTTCTGGCTTGGCTCATTCTGACTCTGCTTAACTGCTGATGAACTGAGTTTTATTTATCAGAGTGTTGAGCGCAGTTCTGTTCATCAGGCTTCAGCATACGCGTGAGTTAATCTTCTGATTCTGGTGTTCTGATATAGCAACTTCTGATGCTGATGTTAAGAACCAAATTTCTGATGCTGATTAGGTGTGATCTTGCTTATACCTATCAGAGTATCGGCAAATCAGAACGTAGTAATTTAGGCAGCAAATAGTTCATACATGAATCATATACATAATATATCTTTTCACTTTGTTATCATCAAAACTTAAACATAGGGTAGTAGATTCAAACTTTGTTCTAACAGATCCAAACTTAGATCCAGTCAAGTTACTACTTAGGCATATATTACTACTTTGTAAAGTGATAATCTTCTCACATCGGGAAGTTATCACACTTGAGTGTGCGAGTTTGTATTCAAGTTTGGAGCACTTTGGTTGAAGTTTATCATACTATCTTTTACATTTCCACGACTTGTATCAGATTCAAGTCTCCGATTAGAGCAAGGTTCTAATTTAATTGCTTTCATTTATTTAATGCTCTTACCATAGTCTACACGTTTTATAGACTCTAAATGCCCTTACCATAGTCTACACGTTTTATAGACTCTAAATGCTCTTACCATAGTCTACACATTTTATAGACTCTAAATGCTCTTACCATAGTCTACATGTTTTATAGACTCTAAATGCTCTTACCATAGTCTACATGTTTTATAGACTCTAAACGCTCTTACCATAGTCTACACGTTTTATAGACTCTAAACGCTCTTACCATAGTCTACACGTTTTATAGACTTTAAACGCTCTTATCATAGTCTACATGTTTTATAGACTTTAAATGCTTACCAGGTCTAACTAAATTTATTAGGGTTAGAATGTAAGGATTGAATCATAACTATGTTCTGCATCCCATGCTAATAGAAATACCTTTGGGATGTTTTAGTTTTTAATACTAGTTTAAATGTGTTTAAAAGTTTATGGGTAAGATCGAAAGTCGTCCATACTTGAGATTAAGCCAGATTAGTTCTTGACCAAACGAAAAGAGCGAAAGCAGTTCGTTTGGTCAAGTAGGATTACTTGATATAACTTTAGAAAATGATTTTGAAACTATTTGCGGACGCGTTTGTGGGATTAAAATCTGATTCTTGGTCAAAAGCCAAGGATCTCTTTAAGTTAAGTTTTCCAAATTAAAACACTTTTTCACTAAGTCAAAATAACTTGTTTCTTAAAAATATGTTTACTTCTTTAACGCGTTAGGCACCCTTTATAAGTGACAATAAAGGAATTTAATTTAAAGAGTAAACTCGGTTCTTAGTATGCGAAAGCTACAAGTTCCTGATAAACAGTTCTTTGCTATAAATGGAAAATATTGCCCAAAAGTAAATATTATACATGCATGCTAGGACACTGTCTGATCTCGTGATTTACATTCGATCCCGTTTGTTTTATCTCTTTAATTTTATTCGCTTTTATTTCCCTGTACTGAACTCAATCCCTTACTGATCTTCCTTAGATAAACACCTTAACAATAGAGTCGATAGATTGACAATTGGTCTCAGTGGTTCGATAATCTTATATATTACTTCGATAGGCTGTGCACTTGCAGTTATAATTTAGACTATACAGTAAAAGCCCATCACTTTCTTCCTCATTAAGTTTCTTCCACATGAAAACTACTTGAAACTTTTGAAGTGATTTGTTAATGACCCTTTGAAGAGAAGGATGTCTTTGGAATCTCTCAAAAATACCAAAATATGAACAAGATATCCTTCTTTGAAGTTCAAAACCCTAGCTCCTAGATCAAGAAAATACTTTGGGGAACTTTGACAATTTTGAACAACATTTTTGTACCAACACTCTTGATTTGTATATAGAAGTTGTTGAGGATGATAATGAGAACTCATAGCAGCCAAAACCACTTCCATATCTTAAGAATTGAGAGAAATATGCACTTGTGACCAATGGGAACAAGACCTTGTCCAATCATGACAACCTCTTCCATCAATCCCTTGTACTTTTGAATCAATTTTGATAACTTTGAAATGTGGTGAACCAAAATAAACCTTGCCATGCCATTTCTTCCAAAACAACTTCAATGGTGAGGTTTTAATTTCTCAAGCAAATGACTAGGGCATGGAAATAAACTCATGAACCCATGACGCAACTTGCTAAACTTCATTGCCTTTACCTACATTATTAACAAGTAAGACAAACCAACATTTCTTTTTATTAATTAGAAAGAAAATCAAGACAAAATATTCATGATCACAAAAGAAAATAAGACAAGGTGCTTGGAGATTCCTCAAAGAGCAAAGCTAAAGATAGGGAGAAGAACCAAAAGCCCTAATGTGATCTTGTTGTGATTGAATCAACATGGTATGATGAAGGGATCTTAGGGGGGAAAATCGGGGTACAACAGTACCCAAGGCATGAGGAAGATTTGCTAGACTTCCTTTACCGCTGCAAGAATAAAGGCTCACAAGCTTTCTTGTGTCCTAGATATGGCGCTTTGATCGACAAAATAGCTGTTGAAAATATCCATAAGCTACAATTAGAGAAGAACATGACCAAGACACACAATCAAAGGTTCCCCACAACTAGGGACCCAAGGAGAGCTATAAGAAATTCGCATGTTAAACCTAGGAGTTATACTCCCTCAGCGAAAGCTCCTAACGGGACCTGGATTAAACCCCAAGGGAGAAAAGGCGCACCAATTGATGGGGAACCAAATAGAGAGAATTCGGCTATTGACTACAGACATGAGTTCAAGTCAGAGTAGAAAAGCCATATCTCTGAAAAAACTACATGGGGAAGAATCCCATGACTAGAACCCAATGGAGACGCTTCCAGCGTCGAAAGCAAGCTTAGAGGCAAGCGGCTGCTGGCCAGTTTACTGCAAACAAAGGTGGAAATCAGAGGCAACACCAGGTGAAAGTCGATTCCTCCGTGAAAGAGCGGATCAAAGAATTCGCGAATCGACCAGCTGCCAAATGTTCTAAAGAAGCCATTGACGATTTTGATTCCGACTCTGAAGTGAGTTTGAATATTTTAGTCAACATAGTATCAATTCTTCCAGCAGAATACGATTGCTTAAGGGAAGTAGAGGATTCAACAGACAGAGATGTTGAGGAGATGGCTTTACACAAGCCAACGTGCTATCTTGTCATGACCAATGGTTCCATTGAGAACCAGGATGCTTTCTTTGAGAAACCAGATATGGAGATGATAAGCCATTTAAATCCCCTTTTAATCAGGGCTAAAGTCAAAGGGGTCGCTATCAATAAGGTGTTGGTAGACTGTGGTGCTACGGTAAACATTATGCCACACCACATGTTACGGAAAATCGGTAAATATGACACCGATGTTAGATCTCATAATGTGGTCTTATCAGACTACGAAGGAAGAAATAGGAACACCATGGGTGTGATCCAAGTGGACATCATTGTCGGCTCAGTTACTAGGCCAACTATTTTCATGGTGATTCAAGGCAAGCCAAGTTACAATCTCCTAGTAGGGAGAGAATGGCTACACGGAGTGGGGGATGTGCCATCCTCTATGCATCAGCATTTGTTGACCTGGAGGGAAGATGGAATAGTCGAGAATATTGAAGCTGATCAAGGGTATTTTATGGCAGATGTGAACAATCTCGGAAAGAAGCAGTTCGACAGGAAATTGGCTAATATTCCCCATGTCAACCTGCTGAGGAAGTATATGCTAACCTTGATGAAGAATTTGTTTCATTGAAGTTACATGAAACCCATGGTTTTATATGGGATGTGGAATCTCTCGAAGATCCGTACTGTGCTAACCGGCCGACGGGCTGGGGAGACATCAGTGATGATGTCCGAGCTAGATGCTCTAAACAGGATTTCGGCGTATATCGCTGAAAATAAAATAAATTTGGCACTAAAAGCTGAAGAAAATATGGATGTCAAAGCAAATAAAACACAAGTTCTAAATGAAGGAGCTACTTTGGCTATTTAGCCAAAGATACAAGATATACTAGAGACGGTCGAAGAAAACATCGATAAGCAGCATCTGGACTGCATATATGATGAAGAACCCTTAGGCTTAGAAAAGGGTCTAATGGTACAAGACCCTTTATAAGAAATAGATCTTGGTGAAAGGGGGGATAAAATACCAACTTATATCAGCGCCAACATCGACCCAAAGTTGAAATCTAAGGTAATATCTTTATTAAAATAATTTAAATACTTTTTTACTTGGGACTACAATGAAATGCCAGGTTTAAGCAGGGAATTGGTAGAACTAAAATTACCAAAAAAAGCTGGAAATAAACCAGTAAAGTATACGCCCAGACGTTTCGCTCCAACCATAATGTTGAAAATCAAAGATGAGGTATAAAGACTCCTCAAAAGCGGATTCATAAGAATTGCAAGATATGTCGACTGGTTGGCCAACATTGTGCCAGTAATTAAGAAAAATGAAAAATTAAGGGTATGCATAGATTTTAGAGATTTAAATGTTGCTACCCCAAAAGTCGAGTATGCCATGATTGTGGCAGAAATGTTGGTCGATTCGGCCGCTGGATTTGAATATCTAAGTATGCTTGATGGTTATTCTGGTTATAAACAAATTTTTATTGCAGATGAAGATGTGTCAAAGACGGCGTTTCGCTGCCCTGGGGCACTAGAAACCTATGAATGGGTTGTCATGCCATTCGGTTTAAACAATGTCGGAGTGACATATCAAAGGGTAATGAATTCTATGTTTCATGATTTTATTGAAGATTTCATGTAAGTTTACATTGATGATATTGTAATAAAGTCGAACATTAAACCAACTCATCTGCAACACCTTCGAAAGTCTTTCGAAAGGATGAGAAAACATGGATTAAAAATGAATCCATTAAAATGTGCTTTTTGTGTGCAGGCGGGTGACTTTGTTGCCTTTGTGGTGCATAAAAAAGGCATAGAAGTAAATCAAAGTAAGACCAAAGCCATCATGGACGTCAGACCATCGTCGACCAAAAAGAAACTTCAATCTTTGTTGGGCAAGATAAATTTCCTAAGGAGGTTCATATCCAACTTAAGTGGAAAAACTAAAGTATTTTCACCACTACTTTGACTAAAAAATTAAGATTTCGTTTGGCAAGAGGAACATCAACAGGCTTTCGACAAAATCAAAGACTACTTAGTAAAGCCTCCAATATTGGCACCTCCTGTTAGACATAGGCATATGAGGTTATATATTGCAGCCTCAGATGTGACTATAGGTAGTATGTTAGTCCAACAGGACGAAAAATGTGTCGAGAGACCTGTGTATTATCTTAGTCGAATGCTAAATAATCCTGAGACTAGGTATAGTGATATAGAAAAACTATGCCTTTTCCTATACTTCTCTTGTATTAAACTAAAGCAATATATAAATCCTGTTGATGTGTATGTATCTTCTCATTTCGATATTATTAAGCACATGTTATCCAAACCAATTTTACATAGTCGAATTGGTAAATGGGCTTTAGCATTAACAGAGTATTCTATGACTTACATGCCTTTAAAAGAAATGAAAGGACAAGTAGTGGCAGATTTTTTGGTCGACCATTCAATGGTTGGTATACCTCAGAATTATGTAGATTTAGTGCCATGGAAATTATACTTTGATGGTTCAAGACATAAGAATGGAGTCTGAATAGGAGGAATTATAATTTCTCCTAGTGGAATTCCAGCAGAGTTCAAGTATAAAATCGACGGTATGTGCACAAATAATGAAGCAGAATACGAGTACTTAATAACAGGACTTGAACTGCTGCTAGATTTAGGGGCAAGGAACGTCGAAATTATGGGAGACTCTGAATTAGTGATTAAATAAGTATCAAAGGAGTAGAAATGTGTTAAAGAAAATTTAATCATGTATTTTGTGATTACCATCAGATTACTAAAACAATTCGAGCAAATAAGTATCTGACACATACCTCGAAGAGAGAACGAAAAGGCTAATGACCTAGCACAAGAAGCCTCAGGATACAAGAGAGATCAAAATGAAGAACTTACCCAAGTAAGAGAGAAAGTTCGAGCAACTTTGTTATCCCCTTCAGATTTGTCGGTCGTGAAGTTAGGGGGTATAGACGTCGAAAATTTTCAAATTTTAACCATTGATAATGGACAAGAGAATGATTGGAGAAAGCCATTAGCTGACTATCTGCGCATCTCCACAGGGTCGGCAGATCGTATGATCAAGTATCGTGCTCTCAGTTATGTTTTGATAGAGTACGAATTATTTAAGAATACCGCTGAAGGAGTTTTGTTAAAATTCCTTGGAGAAAGTGAGGCATATATGACAGTGTCAAGTGTGCATAGTGGAGCATGTGGTGCACATCAAGCAGGACACAAAATGAAATGGATTTTGGTGCGTCCAGGCGTATATTGGCCTTCAATGCTAAAAGATTGCATCGAATTTTCTAATGGTTACCGAGAATGCAAAATGCATGGGGGCATACAACATGTCCCTACAAGTGAATTACATGAGGTTATAAAGCCCTGGCCATTCAGAGGATGGGCTTTAAATGTGATTGGAGAAATAAAACCAGCATCATCAAAATGGGTCGAGGCAGTAGCTTTAACTAACTTCGACCAAGAAGCTGTTATTAATTTTATACAAAATCACATCATCTATCGGTTTGGAATTCCAGAAACAATTACGACTGACCAAGGATCGGTGTTTACTGGACGAAAAATGCAAGAATTTGCGCAAGAAGTTGGAATTAAGTTGTTAACTTCTACCTCAACTATGCTTAAGCAAATGGCCAAGTCGAAGCTACCAATAAAGTGATAATTAGCCTAATTAAGAAGCATGTAGGAATGAAGCCAAGGAATTGGCATAAAACATTGGATCAAGCCTTATGGGCGTGTAGAACTTCCCCTAAGGAAGCAATAGGAACTACTCCATTTCGACTTGCATATGGGCATGATGCAATGTTACCAGTGGATATACATGTCCAATCGATAAGAATCCAAAGACAACATGAAATACCATCTAAGGATTACTGGAATATAATGGGAGACGAGCTTGTCGACATAGATGAGGAAAGGATGGTGGCCCTTGATTTGTTAATAAGACAGAATGAAAGAGTCGCCAGAGCTTACAACAAAAAAGTAAAGGATAAAATATTTATTGTCGATGATCTAGTATGGAAAGTGATATTTCCTATGGACAAAAATGATAGGGTTTTACGGAAATGGTCCCCAAATTGGGAAGGACCTTTTAAGGTAATACAAGCTTTTTCAAATAATGCATATGAGCTTGAGGAGTTAGCCCCGGATCAACTGATCTTAAGGGTAAATGACAAGTACTTAAAAAGGTATAAACCCATTCTTCAAGAAATCAAAATCTCAACAGAATAAATATTCGTCGAACCAACGAGCTGGTAAAAATTTTTTGAGACCAGCAAATTCAAAACACGCATAAAATAATGAGATTACATATAAAATGAACAAATAAAGGATTCGTTAAAATTTGGCTAAGAGCCATGAAGAAATTACAAGATTATGGTTACAATGGTTAAAAATGCTTAAATTTGGCTTGAAACGACTGCAGTTCACCATGGAGGTTAGTGGCCTGGTACTCAAAACCTTTTGCCTGAATCTTAAGTTTTTCAAGCCCTGTTTCAACAGAAGAAATCGCGTCACTTTCAGCCACGGCGTCCACATCCATCTGCTCAGCTTTTGCTTGGATGGGATTAATCACATTGTTAATTTCTTCCTCTTGCTTGGTGATTAATTCTAATTCCTTGTTGAGAGCAGAAATCTGGTTACGGATTTCAGCAGTTCTGTTTCGTTTGGGAATCAGTTCTTGTTTTTTCTCTTCAACCATTGCTAACAAACCATTAATTTCTTCAGTAACCTGCACCACCATATCCAACTTTTCTTTCACAAAGGCTTCCTTCGACTCAACCGATGCCTCATTTGCTTGAATTATTTCAACATTTTTGCATAGAGGGATGAAAAGTTTCTCAAATGCCGTTATCATCAACCTGGCTGATTCATACATATTGAGTTCCTTCATTTGAGCAAGAACTTATGAGAGTTCTGGGCCAAGAGTTGGATCAGAATGGAGCAGATCAGGCAGATCAGGATTTAAAGCATGAGTCCGAATTTTAGTCATCATATTTTTGGCTTTAGCTGCTTTAGGACTCATCTTGTCATTATGTTCCTAAGATGGGTTGGAGTCGGAAGAAAGAGTGAGAGAACTCACAAAGCAACACAAATTAGCAATTGCTTCTAGACCAGAAGGATTGACTCCCATGTGTTTTAGCTTAGTGGGTGAGTCGACCTTTGTTCTCCTAGAAGAAATGAGAGGCACGCCTTGCGTGTTTTCACGAGGGCAAAATTAGGGAAGTGGTGACATTTTTATTTGCTTCTGAATCCTGCAGGGAACCTGAAAGGCTAGAATAAGAACTAGCCGAACCATAACCCTTATGTTTGGCAGGACTAGTGACTGAGTCAGAGTCACTAAGAGTAGCCGAAATAATCAGGTCGATAAACTCACCATCAGCAAAGTCAAGATTTTCATGCTGGCGAGGGGAAGAAGATTCTGACAAAGGGGTATAGTCAGGTACGCGTTGTTGTTTATAAGAGGTGTTGACCTAAAGAAAGTAATAAAATGTATTAGCCGAAACAAATTCAACAAGCAGAAAACGAAAGAAACTAGAAAACAACCAGCCAATACTTGTGTCGATGAATTAAGATCGACATACTCGTCCTTAGTTGAAACATCAGTGAGGTTTCTCGCTGGGATTTGTAACACATCAACCCTAGGGGCACGAGCCAGAGTAACCAGAGTTGTGTCGACCACGATGGTGTCAGCACCCAAATTCGAAGTGGCTTCAGGATTTTCTACCAAAACCACATTACGTCTCCTTCTTGTAATAAGAGGAATTTCAACGTCAATTGGCTCCTCTAGTTCATAAACAAGTTTCAAGCCAACCTTTACTTCAGCACCCTAGGGTATAGGTTCCTTTGTCTTCTTCTTCTTTTTCGCCTCGCCTTCAGCAGAGGAATCTCTTTTCCTCTTTTGGCTTTTGGATTTGTTGGAATGTTGATAGGGCTGGACATCAAGTGATGGCTACAGTATCAGAGAAAGATGTAAATCAAAGCAATGTTATTAGTCGATAATGGAAGTTTTGAATCGACAAAATATACCTTAGCACACTCAGAAGTATGTTTTTTGTTCTTCTTGGACCTTTTGGGCTTGTTAGAGGGAGCAGCCAAATCCGCTGAGCGTTTTTTACTCTGGAAAACAGGGAAAGTATTAATACATGATTAGGGCGTAACCAACATAGAAACAAGAAGTATATAAATACATCCACCGAAGAATCCTTCTTGAGTGAAGAAGAAATGGGTTCGTCGGAGGAGGGTGTGTGGTCAGGAATGATCTACAAAATTAAGCTAAAGTCAGATATGCCAAATCAAGAATGATAGCTGACAGAAAGTTGAAGTTTAAACTTGGCGTGTTGAAGGTTGTTGTTTGCTGACAGAAATGGCTCCCGCCTGATCTATTGGAATAGCTATAAGACAAATGTAAAACAATCAGATAAGCAACCAAAGTAAAACAGGCAGGGGGTAGAACTTTCTAGAAATCGTTACCAATTTGTGTAGTCGAAAGTACTCTAACATATCTGAGATCATAATGAAGATGCCCCAAATAGTTAGGTAGATAATACTTCATCGGTACCACTCTGTCAGCCTTTGTCCTATAGGAATTTTGAATATCCGGTATAGAGTAATACTACCAATCAGGAATAGGTGGGCCAAAAGCCAAGGCCAAAGGGCTGGATGGTAAAGGAGGAAATTTGATGTTTCCAAAATGAAGAGTGTAAAGATATTTATCTTTCGCATAACTAGGGATTTTTAGTGTCGAGATTCTATCGGTTACCTTCTCCTTTAATTCGACAACGGCCTCATAGATTGTTCGACGAAGATCATTAGGTCGATACACAATTCAGAAGTAATTCTGGAAAGCTTGAATTTGTTTAATATGAGTAATCTTACATTTGGTCGCCTTTGCCTGCAAATTTGAGAAAGTTGTGGTTAGTTCAGTCAGATTAGCATTAGAATCACCAACGAATGTAACAAAATATGTCTGCCACCACGTTTCAAATTCTTTGGTGGAGTAAAAAGACAGTTAGAAAGGAGTGAGAGTGAGTGTGGGCCTCCGTGCCCATAGATTCCCTATGTCATCCTTAATCATTTCAAAGGGTTATTCAGTTGTGATGTCGACCAGCAGCCCATGAGAATTGAACAAAGATTTAGGAACAAGTTGACAGATGCCAAATTATCGAGCCACCAAGTTAGGTTGGTAAGCGACCAAACCTGGGTTTACACCGACA
The DNA here is from genome assembly GCA_948472305.1 of Vicia faba. NCBI lineage: Eukaryota > Viridiplantae > Streptophyta > Magnoliopsida > Fabales > Fabaceae > Vicia > Vicia faba. Next base: position 558,246,587 of record OX451737.1, on the reverse strand, counting down.
ATCACAGTAGATAAAAATTGGGAAGTCAAGTAACGCCTCCAAAGGATTAAATAATTTTTATTATTCTCTTCTCTTGTGGGTGGAAAAGCCCTAGTAAACAACTCTTGGCTATCTTGTCTAGCATAAAAGGGGCCATCGAGGGGGTAAAGTCGACTCTTGTCAACATAATGGTAAACAGTAGCCGGAAGCCTTCAGGATTTGGGGAGCCTTTGTCGATAAGAGTAAGAAGGAGAAGGAGTTTCCAGACGATATGGCTTTGGGATGGAGTACATGCCACCTTTCTATTTCTGAAAGGCTTAATCTCCTCAAAGAAAGTGGCATTCAACCATAGCTGCAAAAGCCAGAAGGGACCATGAACTAGGAAGGTTCTTTTTCTTTGGATTATTAGGGTCGAAACGCTTTATTTGATTAGCAGCATCAGTCAAAGCTGCATAGAGAGAGGCCAAAATTAGCTGGCCTAAAGCAACATTTTCACCCATATGCAACTGGGTAGCCAAATAAGAAAATTGTTTGGCCACCTGCATTGACCTGGAACAAAAAAAAAAGTGAGATAGCCACAAGGTTAGAAATGCCACATGCTCTTTATCAGTTACAGGACCAGAGGTTTGAGCATGATGGTCGATGAAATTAATATATGTGGGCTTTCCAGCTTCACCCACAAACCTTATTGGCATAGGTACAACATCTCTATAGTTGAAAATCGTGCCAGATGGTTTCAACCAAGTGATGGCGGCAACGTCGAGCAAGGTAGGAGTGATCATACCGCATTTAGTATAAAAGGTGTTGGTAGACCCCTCCCAGAAATATATGGTAGCTAAGAGCATACCACTAGAATAAGGTTGACCACATCGAGAAAGTTTTAGCAGGGTATAGATACCCATCTTTTTCCACTGTCTCCTTTAGCAGTTTCTAAACGTGCCATCTAAGCACAAAATTTAGGGCAACGCAGAGGTGGAGCGGTCCCAAAATTCCGGTCAATATATTTAAGTGATATAGGGTTTGGAGAAGAGATGATGGGTCTGGTGGCAGTACTAGTGGGAAGAAGCGCCTCCTTATCATCTACGTAGATTTCAGAGGGTGCATCAGCAGGAAGCGGTCCTAAAAAGGCTAAGGGTTTCTCCTCAAGAGAGAAAGGGATAAGTACTTGAGATTGCCAGATTTTGGCTTTCTCCTCAGCAAATGGAGGTTCTGGTACATAGGCTTTACCGTTGATAAGGCGCAGTTGGAGAACGATGGCTGGAGAAGAGGTTTGATTTTTTACATGATCCATTGTATAAGGTTGACGGAGGATGAAGATGAAGAACAACGATGGTGTGTAGTTTCTGGGTTTTTGTGTTCTAAAAAGCAAGGGATTGAAGAAGTGAAGGAAAATATAAAATGGGAAATAAGGGTATTTATAAACCCTGAGGAAAGAGGAAATAATGGTAAAATATTTTGTGATTTCCCAAAGTTCAAATCACGTCAGTTAGTGGGGCGCGTGCCACAAGACCAATGCGAGTTAGTGGGCCACGTTTCCCACTAAAAGTTCAATGATGGCAAGCAATTAATGTCGCACGTCTTAAAACTGAAAGGTGTGGGATGCTACCATGATTGCGTGATGTCACGGAAAAGACAGAGTTGTAATGTTCACTTATTTAGAAATGGAAACGATTTGGTCAAATGGTGAAACCGATGCTTTAGAGATGCCATGATCTCATATTAGTCGAAATTCGAAAATGGCATCTCTGGGGGGCATTATTTTACCTTGGAAAATATTAAGTAATTCAAGTACATGTAATAAATAAAAATATTCTCATAAGTTAGGAGTCATCCTCCAAAATAAGGGTTTTTTGGGAAACAGGGGCCAATGTGTGAAAAGTTGGTTTTATTAAGTCAGAGTTAATGCTTGAAAGGAGCCACACTGAAACTGTCGAAAATTGAACTACGTCGACTAGGAAGAATTAGAAGGATATGTCAGGAGGATAGAATTGGTCTAGTCGACCAAAAGGGTAAAAGAGAAGGACTTGGTCGAGAATGGTATTAGTCGACAAAGAAGGGTTTCTTGGACTTAGAGGAAACGTGATTATTCTTTGCCAGAAAGAAAGCGTCGAAGCAAGGCAGAATCGATTTATGTTCAAGAGGCTTAGAGGAAACGTGGGAAGTTACCAGTAACCCACGACGTGCTCAAGCGCCAAATAGGTGGAACTTCAAAATTATGAGAAGTTACTAGCAATCCATGACGTGTTTGAGAGCCAAACAGGTGGCAACATCTAGTGAAGCAGTTACCTCAAGATGTTAATATTAGCCGTAGATTTTATCTAGGTATTTACTTTGTAAACACTATAAATAGGAAGATTTTTTGTAGTTTGTGGGTGTTCATTTGTACTCTCAAATCACTTGTTAAACTCTCTCATTCTGAGCATCGGGAAATAAAGAGTGAAGAGTGCTTGATGTACGTGAATCACCACTTTTATTTCAATGCAAATCTTTTATTTTTCAGTTATATCTTTTGAGTGCTTTATCTGTTTTCTCTTTACTGTCGAGCAAGATCTATATGTTATCTTCTATTTTGCATAAACAATTCGACACTATCTGTGGGTCACGAGTCACCTGTCAGTTAGTTTAGTGAGTCTTATTTTTTGTATAAATATCTTTTGTCGGTCACGAGTTACCAGTCAGCCGATTAAACCATAGTGTGGAAAACCATTACACCCGTTTCTCCAGTCAAAAGAAAGTTGTTTCCCTTGACTGGTATTTCGACGGAATAGGTGTGATAGCAAAAACTCTTAGCACGCGTCTTGAGATCAACTGGTCGATATCGCAAGTTACCCACAGTTTAGGACTCTGGGAGGACCAGCGGTTGTTTACCATTTTCCACAGTAAACAATATGTCGTTGGATCAATTCAATATTGTGGTAGGGAATATTACATCCTGTAACAACCTAAGTTTCTGTGATGACGAATTGCCTGGCGAAGGAAGGAATCATAATTTATCTCTCCATATCTCCATGAACTGTAAGAAAGATTCATTGTCAAATGTGCTAATCGATAATGGGTCCTCCTTAAATGTCATACCGAGTTGCGCGCTTATGAAGCTGAAATATCAAGGAACTTTCATGTGCCCGAGTGGCATCATTGTGAATGCTTTTGATGGATCAAGGAAGTCTGTCATCAAGGAAGTAGATTTTCCTATTCACATAGGCCCGCACCTTTTTCAGATTACTTTTCAGGTTATGGATATCGTGCCCACTTATAGTTGTTTACTGAGACGACCATGGGTACACGAGGCAGGGGTTGTCCCTTCAACTTTGCACCAAAAGCTAAAGTTTGTTCGTGAAGGAAAGGTGGTCATCATAAATGGAGAGAAAGCATTGTTAATATCTCATTTATCCTCTTTCAGTGTTGTGGAAGCAGATGAAGCCGCTGTTGGAACTCGGTTCCAAGCTTTATCCGTTAATAATGTAAGGGAAAATGAGAATTATATGGCTTCGTTTAAGGATGCTCAGCAAGTAGTGTGTAATGGCCCTAGTAAAGTATGGGGGCAGATTGTTGATCCGTCGGTGAATGAGAATAGAGATGGTTTTGGATTTTCTGTGAAGAATGGTAAAGGTGAGAATATGAAGTCGAAGTCTGCTTTGGGAAAATATCAGGATATATTTCACAGCGGAGGTTACCTGCATCCTACTATTCCTAGGGTCAATGCTATTCTGGAAGGTGAAGAAGAGCAAGAGATGTCGAACTACGTGACGCATGGAGTCAGAGTCCAAAATTGAGTCACTATTGATGTTCCCTCTTGAATTCATATTTCAAAGTAATTTGTTTTTTGTTAATCTTTTCAAAAATCTTTCACTCTGCCCAAGGTGAAAGTATTAATATTGTACGGGTATATCTATTGCTTTGATCATTAAAATCATTAATAAAATTTGTCTTTGATTCCCAAATTGTGTCTTTATTTTCTGCTTTTTCTTGGAAAATAGTAATCAGAAAAAACCCTTTCAAAATAAATAATAACTGTAAATAAATCTACATAATCACTTATTATAATGTCAGTTTCTAAAAGCAATCATAAATCATATGTGCAGATTAATTAAAAAACCTTTTGAATACAATGACCCTGCACCCTCTCCCAACTTTGAATATCCTGTGTATGGGGTGGAAAAAGAAGAATATGATGAGATTCCAGAAGAGATTTCACGGTTGCTCGAGCGTGAGGAAAGTGCCATTCAGCCGTATAAAGAGCCGTTGGAGACAATCTATTTGGGTTCAGAGGAAGATTTAAAGGAAGTCAAGATTGGAGCATTGTTGCATACCGACGTGAAGAGCAGGTTGATTGAATTGTTGAAAGAGTATGTGGATATATTTGCTTGGTCTTACCAAGACATGTCGGGGTTGGATACTGATATTGTGGAGCATCATTTGCCGCTAAAGCCAGAGTGCCTGCCGATCAAGCAGAAATTGCAAAGAACTCGCCCTGATATGACAGTAAAATTTAAAGAAGAAGTTTTAAAGCAGATTGATGCCAATTTTCTTGTGACTCAGTGTACCCTCAGTGGGTTGCAAATATTTTACCAGTACCAAAGAAAAAGGAAAATTTTTGCATGTGCCTTGATTATAGAGATTTAAGCAAAGCTAGTATAAAAGATGATTTTCCATTGCCACATATTGATATGTTGGTCGATAGTACAACAAAATTCAAAGTATTCTCGTTCATGGACGGATTTTTCGGATATAATCAAATCAGAATGGCTCCTGAGGACATGGAAAAAACAACGTTTATCACACCCTGTGGAACATTTTGTTACAGAGTGATGCCCTTCGGTTTAAAGAACGCTGGTACAACGTACCAGAGGGCTATGACAACCTTATTCCATGATTTGATAAACAAGGAAATTGAGATATATGTTGATGATATGATTTCTAAATCCCAGACTGAAGAAGGGCATGTAGAAGATTTATTGAAATTGTTTCAGCGTTTGAGGAAGTACCGTCTCCGCTTGAATCCAAATAAATGCACCTTCGGTGTCAGATCAGGGGAATTGTTAGGTTTCATTGTAAGCCAAAAAGGAATTGAAGTTGATCCTGATAAATTCAAAGAAATTCAAGAAATTCCTGCACCAAGGACTGAAAAGCAAGTTAGAGGCTTCCTTAGGCGTTTGAATTACATTTCTAGATTTATCTCTCATATGAATGTAACGTGTGAACCGATCTTTAAGTTGTTAATGAAAGATCAAGGTTGTGGGTGGACAGATGATTTCCAGAGGGAATTTGAAAGTATTAAATAGTATTTGCTTGAACCTCCTATCTTGCTCCCCCTGTTGAAGGAAGCCCATTGATCATGTATCTGACAGTGTTAGATAATTCTATGGGTTGTATTTTGGGACAACAAGATGAAATGTGGAAGAAAGAATATGCCATTTATTATCTCAGCAAGAAGTGTATTGACTGTGAGTCATGGTATTCTATGATGGAAAAGACATGTTGTGCTCTGGCCTGGAAGGAAAAGTGGTTGCGGCAATTGAGTATATTTTTGAGAAGCCTGCTCTCACTAGGAGAATTTCCCGTCGGTAGATGTTGTTGTCTAATTATGACATTAAATACCATACTCAGAAGGCCATAAAAAGCAGTGTGTTGGTAGATTATCTTGCTCACCAACCGGTTCTGATCCTGAATCTCGATGGGGTATGGTATTTGATGGAGCTATGAATGCTTATGGGAAAGGAATTGGTGTTGTGATTATCACTCCTCATGGATCACATATTCCTTTTACTGCAAGGATGACATTTGATTGTACCAATAATATGGTAGAGTATGAGGCTTGTATCATCGGTCTGGAGGAGGCCATTGATATCAGAATCAAAATTCTAGATGTGTATGGTGACTCAGCTTTGGTAATAAATCAAATTAAAGGAGAATTAGATACTCGTCACCCTGGCTTGATTCCCTACAAAGACTACGCTAGAAGGTTATTACCATTCTTTAATAAAGTTGAACTCCATCATATTCCTATAGATGAAAATCAAATGGTGGACGCTTTTGCTACTCTGGCTTCTATGTATCAAGTAAATACTTGGAATGATGTGCCTTGTATCACAGTACGATGTTTGGATTGATTGGCTCATGTGTTTGCAGCAGAGGAAATGTCTGATGAGAAACCTTGGTATTATGATATCAAGCATTTTCTCCAGACTCGAGAATACCCGGCTGGTGCGTCAAATAAAGATAGAAACACATTGAGAAGGTTGGCAGGTAGCTTTTACCTAAATGAAGATGTGTTAAACAAGAGAAATTATGACATGTTCTTGCTCAGATGCATGGATAGACACGAAGTAGACATGTTGATGCATGAAATCCATGAAGGTTCCTTTGGTACCCACATCAATGAACATTTGATGGCAAAAAAGATGCTTATGGCAGGTTATTATTGGCTGACAATGGATTCTGACTGTTATAAATTTGCAAAGAAGTGCCATAAATGCCAGATTTACGTTGACAAAATTCATGTTCCTACGACACTTCTCAATGTTATTTCTTCCCCGTGGCCTTTCTCTATGTGGGGTATTGACATGATTGGAATGATTGAACCAAAGGCGTTGAATGGACATCATTTTATCTTGGTAGCAATTGACTACTTCACCAAATGGGGGAAAGAAGCTTCATATGCTAATGTTACTAAGCAGGTGGTAGTATGTTTTATCAAGAATAATCTTATATGTCGGTATGGTGTGCCAAGCAGGATTATCACCGACAACGGCTCGAATCTAAATAATAAGATGATGACAGAAATCTGAAGAATTCAAGATTGTCCACCACAATTCATCTCCCTACATGCCAAAGTTGAATGGGGGTGTTGAAGCTGCTAATAAGAACATTAAGAAGATCATCCAGAAAATGGTTGTTACTTACAAAGATTGGCATGAAATGCTCTCTTTTTCTTTGCACAGGTATCGAACATCTATTTGCACTTCAATAGGGGAAACCTCGTTTTGTCTTGTGTATGGCATGGAAGCAGTGCTCCCCGTTGAGGTTGAGATTCTCTCTTTACGTGTGATGATGGAAACCAAGTTGTCAGAGGCTGAAAGGGTCCAGAATAGGTTTGACCAATTGAATTTAATTGAAGAAAAGAGAATGACGGACTTGTTTCATGGTCAGTTATACCAGAAGAGAATGAAGAAAGATTTTGATAAAAAGGTCAAGCCTCGTGAATTTAGAGAAGGTGACCTCGTGCTCAAGAAAATCATGTCTTTCAATGCTGATTCCTGGGGCTAGTGGACTCCCGATTTTGAAGGCCCATATGTTGTCAAGAAAGCCTTTTCTGGAGGTACATTGATTCATGAAACAATGGATGGCGAGGAGTTCCCACGTCCTTTGAATATTGATACAGTCAAGAAATACTTCACCTAAATTCATAAAAGAACAGCTCGCTAAGACGAAAACCCGAAAGGGCAGCTTAGGAAAAAAGGAGCGTCTCAGTAGGCCGAAAATCTGAAAGGGCGGTCTAGGCAAAAATTAGAGACATAAAAAAAATAAAATTTTCCGGGTAGGTTGATAACCTGCGAGGAAAATCTAGGAAAAAGATAGGGATTTCTTGGCAAGTAACTGCGTTAGACAAGACTTGATCATTGAAGCAACAATCTTCTTGGAGCCTCACCACACTTCAACAGAAGTTACTGCTCAGGAATTCAAAGTTGTTCGGGAGAATATTGGTAATTGTATTTCAATGTATCTTTTCCAATATACATTACCATTTTAAAAACTTTGTAATCATCTATGGAGTCTCTCCATTTGCAGACTACCATTCTATTAATAAAGTTTGAGTGTTTGTCCAATTTTTTGCAATTTTTATTTTACTCAGCTTACAAAGACTCCATTTATTATTGATATTATTTTCAAAAAAAAAAGATTAAATAACAAAATTGTTTTTTGAAAAGAATTTACAAATTACTTCTTACTTTAGATTTTGTGACTCAAGGAGAACAAAAATAGTGATTCCAAGGATGGACGAACTCAGGAATTTTGGAAGTATGTATTCCCCAAGAAGGTTCTCCCAAGGCACTCTTGCTGGTATGAGTATGATCATCTCGTATTTCCCAGATAGTTGGAAATGATGCCAATTGATGTATGGTGCGGTGTTGGGTTTGTGATCCCATTTTCCCCAGTCAAGTTTTGGTTCATTTTGATTTCGAGTTTGCACGGTCTGAAGTCTCTATCCCAGATTCCCGCAGTAAGGTCTTCGCTCACATGACAAAATTCTCTTCCCCCACTGTGCACTGAGATGGAATCATTTGCAAAACATCGCTCTTGGCAGTGATGACTTTGTTGTCGTTGTTTATTTCCCAGGAAACTAGACAAGGGCAATATATTTTCTAAGAAGTGTTGAAACAGTTGTCAACTTTTTGGGTTTTCTCTCGCCAAGTGCTGGGTCTGATTTAAAATCCCCATAATTTTGATTTCTTATTGTATTGTTTGACTTCTTAAATCCCTAAATAAAGTTGAGATAACGTGTCTCTCTGAAGGTTTCTATCCCTATGAGGTTTCATAATTTCTCCCCAGAGAAGCTGGTGCAATCATCACTCTTAGTATTGAAAAATGTATTTTGGGCTCTTCTCGATGATGTGATGTTTCCCTCCCTGATGAAGTTAGCATGAGATTTCCGGTTGATATCTCAACAAAGTGGTTTTAATTTTCCCTAATGAAGTCAATATTATTATCTCCAATGGAAATCTAGACTTTGAAACTTTGTTTTCCCCACTGAAGTCTATATGATATTCCCCGGTGAAGCTTGGAGAAGGATGTTATATCCCTGTATTTGTTTTAATTTACTGTTTTGACTTGATTATTTTCGGATTATTGTTTCTTCCCAGAGAATTTAAGGTGTGAAAATAGGGATTTATTTCCTCAGTTGTTGCTTACTTTCTTAAGAAATTTTCATCCTGGACGTGGCTTAGTCGAGTGTTGACTTTACTCAAGTTGCTTTTGTTTGGTTTTTCCCAGTGTTGTATGTCTGTTTTGTCAACATATGCATGATAACATTTATACATTCATACATACATCATGCATAGCTAAAATTAAAATTCATTGCCTTGTGCACTTATTATAATATTTTGTTGGAATATTACCCTATTTTGCGAAGTTATATTACCCTCTCTCCAATAGAGTGTCAACCTTAAGCAGAAAGTATATAATCTTTCAATTTCTCCACTGAGTTATCCCTTGTGGAAATTTTTTGCTTTAGCCTTCCTATTCAGCTCATTATCTAGATGGAACGTGTTTCCCTTTTGAGTTTATTTCTCATTAGTTTCTATCTTGGTTGACTATTTCATTCCGGTTTATTTCTGGTATGAATTTGTGCTCCCTGGCAACATTATTATTTTGATTTCTGCAGGCTTTGAGCCCATGTTTGAGAATGTGTATTTATTTTACACGAGAAGACTTTACCTCCTCAACAGGAATATATTGGCATTTCCCAAAGAAGTCATAATTCTTTTCTCAGCAGCATTGTTGCACTCCCTTCTTATAACAGCAAATGACAGTTCTCTTTATTTGTGCAACTTGTACTTCCCCAGTAAGTCTGTTAGTTCCTCGAGAAGATTCACATTGTGTTACTCCGATGGATGGTAGTCTCGTCATTATGGAATATAGTTTGTTGTTGATATTAGTTACTCCGATGAATGGTAGTCTCGTTATTATGGGAGATAGTTCATTATTGAGATTTGTTTTCTCCGATGAATGGTAGCTCGTCATTATGGGAGATAATTCGTTGTTGAGATTTGTTTACTCCGATGAATGGTAGTATCGTCAGTATGGGAGATAGTTCGTTGTTGAGATTTGTTACTCCAACGGGTAGTCTCATCATTATGGGAGATAGTTCGTTGTTGAGATTTTTTACTCCGATGAATGGTAGTCTCGTCATTATGGGAGATAGTTCGTTGTTGAGATTTGTTTACTCCGATGAATGGTAGTCTAATCATTATGGGAGATAGTTCGTTGTTGATATTTTGCACTCCAATGGATGGTAGTCTCATCATTATGGGAGATAGTTCGTTGTTGAGGTTTGTTACTCAAATGAATGGTAGTCTCATCATTATGGGAGATTGTTTGTTGTTCAAATTTTGTACTCCAATAAATGGTAGTCTCGTCATTATGGGAGATTGGTCATTGTTGAGATTTTATACTCCAATGAATGGTAGTCTCGTCATTATGGGAGATAGTTCGTTGTTGAGATTTTGTATTCCAATGAATGGTAGTCTCGTCATTATGGGAGATACTTTGTTATTGAGATTTTGTACTCCAATAAATGGTAGTCTCTTCATTATAGGAGATAGTTCGTTATTGAGGTTTGTTACTCTGATGAATGGAAGTCTCGTCATTATGGGAGATAGTTCGTCATTGAGATTCACTTTGCGTTGAAGATCTTTGTTTGTTTTCAGTCATAATTACTGATGCTGGTCACTTGTGGCTAACCCTTCATATTGGTATTTACCGATATTATCTCACCACTCCTTTTCCCGGTAGGCCTATATTACTTTTTTTTGCTATCATTCTCAGTGAGTGGATAGTTCCCAGTCATCTGTCGGTCATTGTTATCCTTTACCTTTTATCCTCAATCTTTGAGTTTATGATGCCTTTTCTCCTCCTTGGGCTTTACCCTAATAGAGTCGGGTCTTTTGTTCACCAGTAATTTATTTTCCTGGTCGGATTTTTCTTTTGATCCTTGCTTTTATTTCCTACACCCCCAGTGGTGTCTTGTGCCACTCATTGAATTTGTTCATTTGCATTCATAATCATAAGCATTGCATGGCATCTTAGGGCCAAAAATAGGGCTTCTTTTATATTTAAGTATCTTCAATCACGTCGACACAAAGATGTAACCTTCTCATCTCCGGATAGAAGACATTTAAATAAGGGCAGTTTTTGTACCCTAATTTTTCCCCTAAGATTCCTCTATCATCTAATACCATCACAATGCAACAAGATCACACATAAGGGTTTGGGTACTTCTTCTACTTCATCGTATCTTTAGGTTTGTTCATGAGGGATCATCAAGCACCTTGAATTGTGTATCTTGTACATATATCCTTTTAACTAAACAACGAAATATGTATATATGTCTCTTATAATGTCATCTTGTAGGTAATGGCACAATTGCATGTATCTCACCATCTCTTAGCAAAGAGGATCAAAACTAGGGTTTGGAATTTAATCAGGAAATCTCTAAATTTTTGGGAAACACTTGATTCTATGATTCTCTAAATTTTCACGAACATCTATGATTAGAAGTTTGATCATCAATTTTTGTTTGGAAAGGTTCAATTGACAAAAAGGGGTAAATTGGTCATTTTGTCAGAAGTCAACCAAAGTCAACTGTTGACCAAGGGGACTTTTGGTCAACTATCATTTCAATGTCCCTATTTTCACATTTCATGGACAGTGGTGGCATTAAATCAATAGGAACTGTGAATTGGAGATAACTTGTCAAGGAAGTTATTTGAAATTTTGGATTTTTTCTAAGTGTTCATAGTGCTAAACTTTGATTGGTAATAACTTTTTAAATTTTTATTGAAAATGTGCAAACTTTACATGCTTGGAAAGAGGATACAAAATTCTTCAACTTTTCATCAGAGGCCTCAAGTCCAAAAAGTGAAAGGAGAAATAGTTATGGAACTTGGAAATTTTTGGACACTTAGTGAAATTTCCAAATATGTACAAAAATCTGATTTCATCATGGCTAATTTTGAATGTTCATTTGGGCTCTAATCAAAAAGTTGGAAACATCAAAGTTGGAGTTTGAAGTGTTCTCTTCATTTTTGGTTCAAGAATCATCTTAAATGGTCATGTGCAGAGAGAGATACAATGCTTAGGATTTGGAGCCTGGAGATGGCATTTTGCCCAGTCACGCGCGCGCCAAGCCAAGCATTTCCTCAAATAGTTCACGGGTATGCCTTCACCATCATTTTTCTCCTTGAAGTAATTATTATTTTGAAAAATATCCAACATCAAAGGTCAAGGTCTATGTATTATGAATAACTTTGCTTCAAATTTTTTCTCAAAATAGTTCCTACATTTCAAGATATGATCATGGGAAGTAGGTGACATGTAAGCTGAATTTTTTCCAGCAACAAGGCATGACACGCGCGCGTGAGGCTAGCCATTCCAGCAAACACATGATGTGCATACATTCATGGCTACTTATCTCATTTATTCAAGCTCTGTTTTTAAAATCTTTGAACATGAAAGTTGGAGTATGTTATGTCCTATTCAATTATGATTCAAATTTTGTTTCATTCCATGCACTTTGGAGAGAGATACGATGAGTTGAATTTGTGATCATGATTTTGGCCAAGCCTGCATGGAAATGCATGGGTTTTATATCAACCAAGACACCAGCCTGCAAGCTAACGCCCATGTTATGTTCACTTACTCAAAATGACTGCCAAGAGTTCAAAACAGAAGCAAAAACGCAGAACCACCTCACCACCTCATTTTCTTGCTTCTTTTACCCTCACTCTCTTTTCCTCACTCTATAAAAGGAAGCTACATTCAGCATAGAGGACACACAGAAAATCCCAAGAGCATTTCCTATCTCCCTCACGAAACTCCTCTCTCTCCAAAACTCATAATTTTTCTGCATTTTGTTCTCAAGGTATCCTTGCTCAAATCTGCTCCTCTTACATGATCTTCTCCATTGAAGCTTGAAGAAGAAGTAGTTACGGCATTCTCTTCCAGAACAAAGGCATTGAGTGGATTTATTTTTCACCCATTAAAGTAGATTTTCGAATACATTTCCCTTTCATGCTAGCTCCAATCCTGCATTAAATTTTATTCACATTGGATTTAGTTGTCCAGATCTTACATCTGAGGTATATTCATGTGTGCATTTGTTGCTTGATTTTTGTTCCATGAGGTTGTTCAAAATTTGGTTTGTGCTACTGCCCTCATGCTCAATTTATGATCAGATTATGCTTTGTTTGATGAATCCATGCATGTTTTGTTGTTCTATGCATTGAGAGGATGAATTTTGATGTTTAAATCAAGGGAAATGGTTGAGAATTGAATGAGAAATTTAGGTCAGAAAATTGTTTGTTGAATTTCTCAACTTAAAATCATGTTCATACAGCAATATTCGTGTGGCATTTTCTCTATGATCCATGCATATTTTGATTAAAAAAAATTATTCTATCGTGTTCTACTCATTTCCATCTTGAAGTTTGATGTTTACATCTTGGGTTTTCATGGAGAAATGCATGAGATATCATGATCTGAACATTTAGTTTCAAAACTGCAAAAGTAGAAATGTTAGGGTTGGTTCACGCGGTAGGGATTGATACGTGGCATTTTTTATTGAACATGTTCTAATTGGTCCTTTTACAGTGCTTTTTGTTAATAACAGGTGTAATACACCTTAATTATATCTAAATTTTCTTTGTTTTCTCTAATTTTGTTTAAATACTTTTCTAAATTCAAAAATCACCACAAAAATATTTTAAACTCTATTTTCAATATATTTTCATTTTCTGATTTTTATTTCGTAGTTTTATCATTTTTTCATGATTAAATAAATTTAATTAGTTTAATTAGCGTTTTAATCATTCTATATGTTTTAGAATTTTATTTTCCTATTTCTACTAAATCAAAAAATCCTAAAAAATGTTTTCTAAGTGTTCTTCAGAGCTTTCTTATTGAAAATAATTTTTGTTCAATTTTACAAAATTTTTGGGATGCCAATTAAATCATTTGTTTGGTTATATTTTTTATTTGTTTCCTTTTGAGATATTGGGTAAATAATTTTTATTTAATTGTTTCTTTTGGGATAAAATTCAAGAAAAATATACTTACGGATCCTTAGAATTTTCTTGAAACTTAGGGAGTCTTACACCAAATTTATTTGAAATTTAGATTAGGTAGATTAATTTTTAACTTAATTTCTCCTTTTTTATGGTTTTTGTTGATTATTCACATTGATTGCTTGAAAATTCTAACTTTTCGTGCTTATAAAATCATAAATAAATTTGTTTAGAGTTCTTGTACAAGTTGAGGTCATAAAGATCATTTTCCTTAAATTTTAAAATGTGATTTCATAACTTTTACAAATTGTTTTTCAAAACACCTCTAGTTTAAGCATTTTGCTAGATAGTTTTAATGTTTGCATTTTTTAATCAAGTCTCCACCTCAATATAAGAACCCTAAACCCAATTTAGTACTTTTATAGATCTTTAAGAAGTTATGGTTTAATTATCATGATTTTTAAAATTCCCTTTCTTTTTTTAACCTAATTTTTTACTTAGGATTGTATTTAGGGTTATGCTTTTGATCAAGGTTTGTAATTGAGAACTCTTTTACATAATTATTGTTTAATTCTTGGCATGGCATGTGATACTAATTTGGAGTTTATCTCGGGACAAATTCTTTAACATCATTGGATCTTGGGTGTTGATAGGTTGAAAAACCAAATCCACTAAGATGGATGAATGATGTTGACGATATTTGAAACTAAAATTTAATCTAACACATCCCCTCCCCTTTCATCTTATCCATTTATCACTTGTACTATATGTTGTTGGAGAATGATCTATATATCATTTCTCTAAACATGTGGCACAAAGATTGCTATTGACCGGCCTCAAAATAGGTGCGACTTCTACATAAGTCCACTTACGATTGCTTAACATAGCGCTAAATTTTGTCCCGATTCGAGAAATGATCATTCGTGGCCCAAACCCATGTTTTCAAGCCCAAGTATGTTAACTTGAAACCTTTGATCCAATAAACTTGAGATTCATTGTTAGGAGGCTTTGGTCTTATCAATCCTCTCATGAATCTTCATAAGCTTTGGTCAAAGTGAATCACTTAAACATCGTTGATCATTTATTGTTGCCTTGAGATTTTGAAATGAATGATATACTTGACAAAAAGAAAATGAAACTTGTTGTTGAGAGGCTTTTATTTTATCAATCTTCTAATGAGTTTCAAATGCAAGTTTCAAGATGGTCATTCAACTAACTTCTAACTCATTAACAGTTGACTTTTGTCTTTGGGTTTTTACTTTATGTCTTTACTTTTATATGCCATTTATTTTAGCATCTATATTTCATCTTTTCTCAATTGAGCTTTTCATTTTCTTGTTAAAGATACCTAATAATCAACTTGAACCATAAAAGCTTTAATGTTACTTGGACTGTTTGGTTACTATCCTTGGCATTTTGGAGTTGTGGAGTTCTTGGACTTAGGATTAGAAGCCTTTACCTTCCTTGGGACCTTGTGACTTCTATTGTTATTTTGTCTGGACTTCTTGGGGTATACCCCAAGACATTTGGTTGCTTGTTTTCTTTGTGTACAGGTTGTTTTGATTATGTGCTTTGTCTATGATTGGGAATTCATATGTATATAGTCGTTACTCTGCCCAATTTTTATGAAGACTTAATGTTTTTGAAGCTTGGTTTTCTTAAGAAGTTTGTTATCTTTGCTTATTTGGTTTCAATCCAAAAGGATGAGGATTCTACATTGACTCATTGTATCAAGTGTTGGCTTCTTGTTGGTTAGACGTTTATTTTCTCTAGCTCTTACTTTATTCATTAAGATAGTCCCTTCATCTCCCCTTATCTTCTTTAATTTCAAAAATCTTCTCCCTCCTTTCAAAACTATTCTTGTTTTCTAAACTTGAACCGCTTTCACAATAAACTTGGACTTAGGTCCATGCATTTGCAAAATATTTCCTTAATCAAACTTCAATTAACTTAATAATACCTTGACATTTTTGTGAGAAGAATAAAAGTTAATCAATCTCATTCAAACTATTTTGCCACTTTGGCTTTTATTTTAAAACTTTTCTCAAAAGATTAGACTCTTGTAAATTCTTATAGTGATGAAAGCTAATATTATTCTATGATATGTAGTGAAGTGATATATTTTCCACTTGGATGTTGAGTGGGGCTTTATTGATTTTAAAATCCAAGCTATATCCTCCACTTTGAGATGATGCAAATTCTCCTTTCTCATAATCGTGGGTAGTAAGTATGTTCTTCCACTCGGATAAGACGATGATGTCTCATCTCTTAAAATTAACCAACACACTTGTTTTTTAAAGTTTTTAAAGGTGAAATACGAATACCCTAATCCCCTATTACACGGAAGAAGGTACGTAGGAACTAAAGGTTCGCAACCGCGGCGGGTACAAAAATTTTAAAAAAATATTTATTTCCTTATCACCACAATCTATTTTTGAATACAAAACTTATAGAAAAAATACACGGATTTTAAAAGAGGTTCATGCAGAGTACCGTAGATGTTTTAGGATGATAATACCTTCACTTTGCATAACCAACCCCCGAACTTAGATTCTCTCCCCCTCTTTTTGGGTTATTCACTCTTTTCTCATTAATTTCGAAACAATAAAGCACGATGACGCTTTTTATTTGATTTGTGTGAGTCAAGTCAATCCAATGGCTTAGTCTCAACATTTCTACCGCTACACTTGGGTAAGGACCACACTTGGCTAAATCACATTCAGGATGAAGATTCCATAAGAGAGTAAGCACCAACTGAGGAAACAAAGTCCTACTTCATGGCTTAACTTCACTGGGAAGAAACACGGTTTGACAAATAATCAAGAAAAATTTGATAGCAATAAACCAATATAGTTGCAGGGATATAACATCCTCCTCCAGGCTTCACCAGGGAATATCATACAGACTTCGCTAGAGAAGTAAAAATCCATATTGTCTATACTTCAACTAGGGATTATGCACTGACTTCACTAGGGAAGATGAAACCACCCATATCGAGGAAAGCCCAAATGCATTCTTCAATATCAAGAGTAGTGGTTGTGCAAACATCTCTGGGGAGAAATTATGAAATTTATAGGGATAACAACCTTAGAGGGAATCATCATTTTCCCCTCATTTGGGGAATTTAGAAGTTAACATCACAGCAAAAAGTCAAAATTATGGGGATTTTAAATCAAACTCCACACTTACAAAAGTCAATTGTTAATGAATTAGAAGTTAAAGGTTAGTTGAATGACCATCTTGAAACTTTCATTTGAAAACTCACTAGAATATTAATAAAATCAAGGCTTCTCAAAAACAAGTCTCATTTGCTTTTTGTCAAGTATATCATTCATTTCAAATGCTCAAGACGACCTCATATGATCAACAATATTCAAATGATTCACTTAGACCAAAGTTTATGAAGGTTTATTAGAGGATTGATAATAGCAAAGCCTCCTAACAATGAACCTCAAGATTATTGGATCCAAGGTTTCAAACTAACATGCTTGGGCTTGCAAACATAAGTTTGGGCCACAAATGATAATTTTTCGAATCAGGACAAATTTATCGTTATGTTAAGCAATCGTTACTGGACTTATGTAGAAGTCATACCTATTTTGAGGCCGGTTAATAGAAGTCTATGTACCCTATGTTAGAGAATTGATATTTAGATCATTCTCCAATAATATGTAGTACAAGTAAAAAAGGGATAACATGGTGAGGGGAGGGATGTATCAGATGAAATTATGGTTTCAAATATCATCAACGTCATTCATCCATTTTGGTGGATTTGGTTTTTCTACCTATCAACACCCAAGATCCAATGAGGTTGAGGAACTTGTCCCAAAATAACATCCAAATCAGGACCAAACAAAAATAATAAAATAATATTTATAAAACAATATTTAAGATATTAATAAATGGGAAATTATTGGTAAAAATACACAAAGTATAATAAACACAAAATAAAAAATCTATAAAAATAGTCAAGAAGTCAAACATGATTCAATAATTGTTGACAAAATTTTTCAGAATTTTTAAAAGTCAGAAACTATTTTTAGAATTTAAAGAAATAAGAAAATAAACAAAAATTTGGGGGAAAATAGTAAATTCAGAAATAAAAATAAAATGAAGTCATCAATATTTGTCAAGAGGGCATTGGATCCTTCCATCATTTTTCCAGAATTTTAAAATCAAGAAAAGTATTTTTAAAACAATTTAAACAAGGCATACAATTCAAAAATTAAAAAAAAATATCAAACTTCAAAATAAAAATATGAAAAAATATTCACAAAGTCAAAAATAATTCAAAGTATTTTTGCGTATTTTATAATATTTTTTTTTAATAAAGATAAGAGAGTTATGAATTTTTAAACTTAAAACAAATAAAATATAAAAATGAGAAAATAAAATAATATCAAAATAATATGGGCCATCCGATCATAGTCAAAACGTGTTAGTAAACATATCCAAAGGACCAAGCGCACTGAGCTTGATATGGACCTTAGTGAGAAACACTCACAATCAAACAAATTCAGGCCAATCAAAATAAAACAATTGTCACTCTATCATTGGTTAAAGATTGACACATAGGTCGTCTTCAATCTCCAGACCTCTTCACATTGGGTTTTTATGAGTTTCTTCAAATGGAAAAATCAGAAGCTCATAGTGGTATCACTGGATTCGTCTCTTCAAGACGATCCTAACCCTACCCTCGCTAAAAATTTCTTTAAAACATTGCTCAGTCGATTTGAGGAAAACCAGAAGACAAAAGTTAGAAAGGGATTCAAAAATTCATGAGTAAAACTCACTTCCCGTTAAAAACTAATGATGCAATCGGTATCAGAGTGATGAGAGCTACATTGTAGCACCAAATTTGGAGAGAATTGATGGAGGAATTTACCGGTTGAAGTTCAAATTTGGTGCTCTGAAACTTGACTTGGCTAGCATGATTTAGGACACTTCAAGACTTCGTACTTCTTCTGCTAGCTTAAATAAAGTTACTTATGAAGAATCATCAAATAAATTGGGTCGAAAGAAGCTTTAGAATTGAATTCGAAGTTGCAAAATTATGAGTTATTGAGGGACTTCAACAGAGGTTCTTTGGCTCTCTAAAGCTTGTCTAATGAGTGAGATATCATCGCTTATTTATAGGGAGGTGAATGGAATGAAGAGGAGGGGTGAATGATGCAATTTGAGCTGAATTCGTGCACACCCTGATCATGACAAAAGTGTGACTTGCAAGTTGTCAAAACTCAACCATTCATTGTGTTTTGATCCTTAATCCAGCCTTAGAAACTTGGTTAAACATGTTTCAGTGGAAAGCACGCACAAAATTGGTGATTAGAGGTCACATTATGGAAATCAAATTCTAACTTCAAGAGAAAACTTTAGTTCCAAGGTACTGACTTTGCAGCCATGGTGCAAGCAACTCAGAGACCTTTATGGAATGATTCTTGAAGCATTTGAAAGATCCCACCATAAACTTCACATTATGCCAAGAAAGACATCATTTGGAGATCTGAGAAAAAAGTTATGATCAATTGAAATCGTGAAAAACACACGGATCTTTGTACTTAGAAATATTTCTAAGTGTTGAACTTCAAAATGACCTATAATGTTCTTAAAAATTACATGAACTTCCACTCAAAATTTGATATTGATATCTAAAGATGAAATGAAGTAGACTTCTTGAATTGAATTATGGAATTCACATCACTCAAAAATCATAAGAAGATGATGAACAAATTTTGGGAAATTCACAAAAGACCTATAATCTTTTCAATTCTTAAACCATATTCTAAGCATCTTCAAGTCTTGCACATAAAAAAAAAGTTTTAGTAGACATCCCAAAGATTATTATGAAGAAAAAAAAGGCTCAAGGAGATAAAAATTGACCAAGATATGATCATGTGAAGTCGAACCCTAAAATTTAAAATCCTATCAAGGAGACTTGTAATCTTTCTCAACTTTTAGTGATCTTTCATTCAAACTTATCCTTGGACTTTTGAAGAGAGCTTGTTAAGGATCCTTTAAATAGAATCGTGGCTTCGGAGATCACTCAAAAATATCAAAAAATAAGCAAGACATGCAACTTGGAAGTCAACAAATCCTAACTCAGAGAGTGTCAAAATGACTTGAAACCCCTTTCAAATTTTCATGATTTTTCTTGCATAATTGGATCTTGTCATATGAAGAGAGGTTGCTATAGATGATGGTAAGAGTAAATAGCAAAAATAACCAACACAAAATGTTGAAAATTGAGAGAGTTATGCACTTGTGATCACTGAATCTAGTATTTGCTCAATTATGTCAAACTTGTTAGGCAACCTTGAATCTTTTTGAATTTTCTTGGAAAAATAGGCAAGATAAGTTATAAGAGGCCTCAAAATTATTTTTTATTTAAGCACACTCAAGGATGGAGCTTAAATCTCAATGAATCTTATTGAAAAAGGCATGGAAATAAACACATGAACCTATGAATCATCTTAATGACTTCCACCACCAACTTTGAAGAGCTCTTAACCTAAATAAAGTGAGAGGGCTCCTCGAACCACCAATATTTAATTCCATAGACATAAATCTGAAGATTGAGCTCTTTCAATCTATTAGAGAACCATTTTATTGAGAATCACTCCCCTCAAACTCTAGATTAGATGGTGAGATGAATGTAATTGTGATCACCTAAAATATGAACATTCAAAGGAATATATATATATATATATATATATATATATATATATATATATATATATATATATATATATATATATATATATATATATATTGAAGTTAGTTAAAATAAAACATGTACAAGATACACAGTTCAAGGGTTTTGGTATTCTCTCAAGAGAAAACTAAAAGATGGTATAAATTAGAAAGAGAGAATCAACCCTAATGTGTGATCTTGATGCATTGTGACATGAGATGATGAAGAATCTTAGGGGGGAAATTTTGGGTATAACACATTGGCATAGGTACCAAAGGAACCTTCATGTATCTCATGCATCAACATGTCTGCTTTGTGTTTATCCATACATCTAAGCAAGACCATGTCATAATTTCTCTTGTTTAACACATCTTCATTGAGGTAAAAGCTACATGCCAACCTTCTCAATGTATTCCTATCTTTATTCGACACACTAACCAGATATTCTTGAGTCTGGAGAAAGGGGTTGATATCGTAATACCCATGTTTTAGATCTGACGTCCCCTCTGTAGAAAACACATGAGATGGTCTATCAAGATGTCGAACTGAAATATGAGGTACATCGTTCCAAGCATTCATTGGATACATGGAAGCAAAGGTGGCTAGAGCATCTTCCATCTGATTTTCATCTCTAGGGATATGATGGAATTCAACTTTATTGAAGAAAGGTAATAATCTTCTTGCATAATCTTTGTAGGGAATCAAGCCAATGTATAGAGTCTCCTATTCCCCTCTGATATGATTTATTACCAAAGTTGAATCACCATATACATCAAAAAAATTTATTCTAAGATCTATAGCCTCTTCAAGACCCATGATACAAGCTTCATACTCCGCCATGTTATTAGTACAATCAAATGTCAACCTTGCGGTAAAAGGGATATGTGACCCATGGGGAGTGATAATCACAGTACAAATTCCTTTTCCATAAGCATTTACAGCTCCATCAAAAAACACACCCCACTAGGATTCAAGATCAGGACCTTCCTCAGGAAAAGGTTCATCGCAATATTTTACTTTCAAAAACATCACATATTCATCAGGGAAATCATACTTAACAGGCTGATAATCGTTAACTGGTTCGTGAGCAAGGTACTCTGCCAATACACTACCTTTAATAACCTTCTGAGTGTGATATTCAATATCATATTCAAACAACAACATCTACCAACGGGAAATTCTTCCAATAAGAATAGGCTTTTCAAAAATATACTTAATTGGATCCATTTTAGAAATCAACCAAGTAGTGTGATTCAACATATATTGCCGCAATCTCTTTGCCGCCCAGGCCAAAGCAAAACATGTTTTTTCTAACTTAAAATATTGTAACTCACAGTCAATGAACTTCTTTCTAAGATAATAAATGACATATTATTTTACTTCTATTTAAACTTTTTGTCCCAAAATATAGCCCATGGAGTTATCCAACACAGTCAGATACATAATCAATGGTCTTCCTTCAATAGGAGGGAGCAAGATATGAGGCTCAAGTAGATACTCTTTAATGCTTTCAAATTCCTTTTGGAAATCATCCCATACACAACCTTGATCTTTCTTCAACAGCTTGAAGATTTGTTCACATGTTGCAGTCATATGGGAAATAAATCTGGAAATGTAATTCAAACATCCAGGGAAGCCTCTAACTTGCTTTTCAGTTCTTGGTGCGGGTATTTCCTGAATTGCCTTAAATTTATCAAGATCAACTTCAATTTCTTTTTGGATGACAATGAAACCTAACAACTTTCCTGAACGAACACCAAAAGTACACTTACTTGGATTCAAGAGGAGTCGATACTTCCTTATATGTTGAAACAATTTCAATAAGTCTTCTATGTGCCCTTCCTTGGTCTAAAATTTGGTGATCATATCATCAACATATACTTCCATTTCCTTATACATTAGATAATGGAATAAGGTTTTTATATCCCTCTAGTACGTTGCACCAGTGTTCTTCAACCCTAAGAGCATCACTCTATAACAGAATGTTCCCCAAGGTGTGATAAACGTTGTTTTTTTCATGTCCTCGGGAGTCATCCTAATTTGATTATATCCAAAAAATACATCCATGAATGAGAACACTTTAAATTTTTTTGTGCTATCTACCAACATATCAATATGTAGCAATGGAAAGTCGTGTTTCATACTTGCTTTGTTTAAATCTTGATAATCAACGCATATGCCGACTTTTCCGTCTTTCTTTCGTACTAGAACAATATTGGCAATCCTCTAAGTGTACACTGATCTTACAAGAAGACCGGCACCAATCTGCTTTAAAACCTCTTCTTTAATCTTTACTTTCATGTGAGGATGAGTCCTTCTTAGGTTCTGCTTTATTGGTGGACATTCTTGTTTTAGTGGCAAATAATGTTCCACAATATTAGTTTCCAAACCAGGCATGTCTTGGTAAGACCAAGAAAAGATATCCACTTACTCTTACAGAAACTCTTTTAACCTGCTCTTCACATCGGGATGAAACAGTGCCCCGATCTTTATTTCTTTAGGATCTTTCTCTAATCCCAAGTTAATCATCTTTAACGGCTCTTTATATGGCTAAATGGTATTTTCCTCGCGCTCAAGCAACTGTTAAACCTCTTCTGGAATTTCATCATATTCTTCTTCTTCAGCTACATACAGAGGATATTCAAACTTGGGAGAGGGTGCAGGGTCATTATGAAGGATAGAAAAACAGAAGAAGGGGGGGTTTGAATTAGGGTTTTCAAAAATAAAATAGTAATACCAGTTTGGTTATCCTGGTTCGATTGAACTCAAACTACTCCAGTCCACCCGCTAATGTGATTTTGCCTCTCTCAAACGAGGTCTTAATCCATTAATTAAAAACTTTGATCACACAAACACAATGACTATCGTCAATGTCTTTTGGGGAATAAACCACAACTTTCTTTCTCAAGGTATTACAAAATATAAATCAAAAGTGTGTACAAAGGTGTTTCTAAAAAACTATATCACACTTGTGATTTATACACAAGATTAAAGCACAAGATTGAGCTAGAAGAGATATTTCTTTTGTATGCGCAATAGTGTTGTTTTATGATTCTTCTTCATAGTCTTCTTTATATAGGCGAGGAATATGTGACAACAGAAGATGAATTTGGAAGTTTGATAAAGTATTGTTAATGCACTTTCCAAAAATACAAATCTCGTCTTGTTTCAGCCCTTACATTTTGATTTTTAATGAATGAATTGTAATGCATCAGAACTTTGTTTCTTTGGAAACTTATTAGAATGAGAATATTATCGTTGAGACTTTAGATCCTCAGAGTTTCTTGATATTCATATGATTAGAACTTGGATGAGACGGACACGTTGAAGCTTCTTTTCACTTTCATAATATTTACTTATCAGAGTATAGCTTGAGCTTAAGTGTTGAGTCTTTAGAACTTTAGTATATATGAGTGCGTTGAGACTTCCTTTGTTCCTTCAGAACTTCGTGTAATACGGTGGGAGAACTGTCTTGTTTTGCATTTTATCGCAAATGTTGCAGATACCAAGAGTCGCCATTGTCTTTTCTTTTTCCAATAAGGAAATGGTGAAAAGAACAGGAAAAACCTTGAAGATTTTGAGTTTGGGGGGTAGGTTATGAAAAGGGACGGTGTTAGCACCCTTTTCATCTATAGTTATCTACCGGCTCTTAATCGCTTAGCTCACTTTAAAAATTTTCTTTATGTGTGTGATTTGTTTGAAAATATTTTGAAAATGTCAATGTAAGTCGAACTTTGTAATGGTTCTTTTATCAGTCCTCAAGAATGCATACAAAGTATTTGAAGTTTTTTTTTTTGAAAGTGTGATGTGAGAAATGTTTTGTTTAAGAAAATTTGTGAGTAAGCGATTAAAAATATCCTACCCACTCAAGGTCATTCTTATACTTTTCCTTCTCTTTAGAGATAGTGTTATCCATACCATTAGTTGGTAGGTAGCCTTATCTAATGGATGTGAAGGGACAGCGTAGGGTCATTGTTCGGTCATCGAAGGAAACTTGTAAGGATGCTTTAGCAGATTAGTAAGGGACTAGATCATTTTTCGAAAGGCAACATCGAAGGTTCATCGAGGGACTATGATCTTTTGTATCGAGAGTCTTTTGCTAGAGCATCCCCACTTTCAAGGGACAAGACCGTTATTTTGAAAAGGAAACGAAGAGAGGTTACCCTAAAGGTGTAAGTGTGAATAGTGTTTTGATTCAATTATTTATCTTGTATTAGGGTTTTTCTATCGATTGATTTTATCTTGCCATACAAACTCTAATTACTAACAATTGCATAACGAATATAGTAGCAGAATGTAAAGGCGAAAATATAAACCTAGGATATTACAGATCTTTGGGGCAGTTGCATAATAGTGAAAGAGAGTGAGAGAAATAAAACCTACAACTATTACATCCCAGTAACAAACACATAATAGAGAAAAGTATGGAAAAATAAAGTTATGTTATTACAGTTGGACACGCCCTATACACTTTATCTATAAAAATAAGATGAAAATAAAAAAGAAAATGTTTTGGTGATCTTTTTTTATAAAAAATGATTTATGATAATTAATTAAATAAACCTAAAAATCTAATTAATTTTAATTAATAAAAAAAGGTTAATTTTGGAAAAAAAGTTAATTAAAAACTTAAAACCTAATTAATTAGGTTTTTTTAAAAAGGTTTATGTTTAATGATTAATAAAAAAGAATTAAGTTTTCCAAAAATAGATAAGGGAAGAAAAATCAATGGAAAATAGGGTTAGAAAACAAAAATAATGCAAATGCCTGGGGTGGGTGTTGAACCCACGCCCTTTTCCTTTTCCACTGCACAACTCGCCACTGCATCAGGTGTGCGCTGGTGTTAGTAGAATGGGCATCATTCAAAATATATTAAACCTGCAAAATATTGGAAAATGTGAGAAAAACAACAAAAGGCAGGGATCGAACCCACGCCCTGGTAGTCTAGTGCCTTAACATGCGCGCTTACCACTGGGGTGGCTCTGTCATCCGGTAATGCTATGAAATCAATTAAATATAATACAAACACTATGGTTGGACCGGAGAGGCGTCGGAACCCTAGCTCCGGTCGTCTTCTACGGCAACTTCCTTTTTTATTCTTACAAAAATAGCAAACGACAGTGGTTCAATGGTATCTTACCCCCCCCCCCTAATTTGGGCCTTGTGAATTCAATGGTGCCCTTGGTTTTAACGGATTCTCCCTGTACAAAGAGATACAAAGCAAATAGTATGAAACGGTTCAAACATGGCAATCCATGATTCAGTCGTTATGGGGGTCATGCGATGGGTCTATCCTGCATAGATATACCTCGGAAGCATGTTAGTAACGTTAGTTTAGATCAAAGCATAATAAAAACAAAGACATGAATTTCATGTAATAATGGAAATCGATTAGGCATATACGAGAGTTTCAGGCCTCTTGAATCATCACAATCGATCCCCGCTTACCCTATAATGCTTCTGGAATTGATTTGGATGATTTGCTTGCTTTGAGAGAGGCTGGAAATAGGGTTTGGAATTTTCCCTAGTTTTGGATAATTTTTTGAAATTTTGGAATGGTGATCTTTTGCAAGGTTTCATGTTCTTCTCTTATTGTATGAATGAGGATATTTGTAGGAGAAAATTAGGTCAAAAGAAGTGGGCTTGGACCTTTGTATGAAAGCCTTGATTTTATTTAATTTATTTTGAATTAAAAAAATAAAATAAAAAAATGGAATAAAAATCAAAGGGGTGTATGAATAGGTTCAGATGTTCACTATGAGGCCTAATACACGTTTGGACCTTGAAACATAAGCCCACTAGCCCAAAAATTCAAGTTTGATCAATTTAAGTTTCATGCATTTCTTCAAAATTTCCCAACTTGCACCAATCATAACTCTCTCAGTTTTTATCATATGAAGGTGATTTTTTAGTTTTTGGAAAGCTCAAGAGGTCCTCTACAATCTCTATGTTAATCATTTTTTCATTTGAAGATTTTATCTTGATGTAAGTTTCCTTGACAAAAAGTCTCTTTTTGTTGACTTTTGAAATGACCTATAATGTATTGACTCATATCTCTCAAATGAAGCATTTTTTGGACTGGAGCTTAGAGAGATAAGTCTGTAGAGAATTGAATTTCCTTCAACATGAGCTTTGTTTGAGAAAAATATGATGAAGCATGTAAAAGTTATGCTTGGTCAAAGTTCAGTTGACTTCTCCTTAAGATAACCCTAATTTAGTAACTTTTGACTTTTGATGAATCTTGAGTTTTCTTGATGAATCATGATCAACCCTTGATCAAATAATTAATGTGACTTCAAAATCTTGATGTTGACCAAAAATATTGAAGTTTGACTATATGTTGACCACAGTTGACTTTTTATCCAATATAGTTGATTTTCAATCATTTGAGCAATTGACTAAGCAATCTTGTGATGCAAGGCTTGAAATTTGGCATGAGCATTCCTTGAGACATATGAGGAACCATGAAATCCACTTGAGTCATTATAAGCTAGAATTTCCTTGAGCAAAGTGATACCCTAGTTATAGGTCAACTACTTAGGAGTAGAGTTTGTCTGATCAAACCTTGAGTGACCTTGAGCAATTGAAAACCCTATAAGCATAAGGATACACCTTGAAGAAAATGGGAGGGAAAATTTTGGGGTACAACACTTCACTTATCAGAGTATCAGAGTTTAGTTTGCATCTTTGGTGCTTCAGAAGTTATAAAAATAGAACTTCTTATATTGAGTGTGTTACACATATTTGCTTCTAAGTTTGTATGCTTCGTCTAATTAGAGCTTCAAAACAAAATTCTCTCATCATCTTCTATGCTCTTTTATCTGAACTTCTCTGCATATTTAAATACATTATTAGAGAGCATATTTTTTCTTTATATATATCATGTATTTCTTATCATCAAAATCATTACTAAGATGTAGAACCAAACTATGTTCTAACACATTGCACTCAAAATGTTTTTTAATCAATCTGCACATGTGATTTATGATTCATTTTAGAAACTGAGACATGTAACAAGTGATTATGCAGATTTATTTACAGTTATGATTTATTTTTGAAAGGTTTTTTCTGATTACCTTTTTCCAAGAAAAAGAAGAAAATAAAGACACAATTTAGAAATCAAAAACACTTTTATTAATGATTTTAAAAATCAAAATTGGCACATCCATACAACATCACTTTCACCTTGGGTAGAGTGAAATAATTTTGAAAAGACAAACAAAAAATAAAATAACTTTGAAATGTGAATGCAATAAGGAACATCAACAGTGATCCAATTCTGGATTATGAATCCATGTGTCACAAAGTTCGATATCTCTTGCTTTAGCTCATCCTCGAGAACAACATTGATCTTTGGAGTAGTTCGATGGAGATATCCTACACTATGAAAGATATCTTGATATTTACTTAAAGTGGACTTCGGCTTCACAACTTCCTTTTTCTTGGAGAAACCCAAACCGGTCCCATTCCTGTTCACAGGTGGATTAATAACCTTCCCCCACACCTTGTTAGGGCCCTTCTGCACTACATGTTACATGTCCTTAAATGAGGTGATAGAATCTTCGTTCTTCCTTATATTATCAATAGATAAAGCTTGGACTTGAGTTCAAACAGCGGCTTCAACAACTTCTACTATGCTAAAGGAAGACAAATGAGATATCAATAGAGCTTGCTCACCATTTACAATAACCACCTTTCCTTCACAGACAAATTTCAACTTTTGATGCAAGGTGGAAGTAACAGCTCATGCTTCATGGATCCAAGGTCATCCCAATAAACAGCTATAAGCTGGGACAATATACATTACTTGAAAGGTGATATGGAATAAGTGCAGGCCTATGTGAATAGGTAAATCCACATCTCCAATGATAAACTTTCTCGAACCATCAAAAGCTTTTACTATTATGTCACTTAGGCGCATAGAAGTTCCATGGTACTTAAGCTTCATGAGAGTATTTCTCGGTATGACATTCAAAGCAGATCCATTTTCTATCAACACATTGGACAAAGAGTCATTCTTACAATTCATAGATATAAGAAGAGCTAGGTTATGGTTTCTCCCTTCATCAGGCAACTTGTCATCACAAAATCTCAAATTATTACAAGACGTAATATTCCTCAATACACCGTTGAACTGATCCAAAGACATATCACTTTCAATAAAATCCTGATCCAACACCCTTATCAGAGATTCCTGATGAGCAGAAGAGTTCATCAACAAGGCCAAAATGGAAATCTTAGATGGAGTTTGCAACAACTTATCCACAATCTTGTGATCACTCATCTTGATGATTTTTAACAGATCATCAACATCCTTTTCCAAAGTGGCACCACTAGATTTCCTATCTTTTTCTTAGGTTCATCATTCTTAATGACCTTCTTACCAGAATTAACATCTCCTTGAAAGGTAGGGACGAAGACACGACCACTACGAGTTACCTGACTAGCTTCAGCAATATTCTCAACATGGGACAAAGGTTGGATGGGAATTTCCACACCATCTTCCAAGATAATTGTATTGTACATATAAGACACATCTTTGTTTGATTCATATGGGACAGGACTAGGCAGACAAATAACTATGGGAGAAACAACAGGTTTGTTGTGGTATGCAATTTATACAGGAGCGAGAACACCAAAATATGGCACAATGACATTCACCCCTACTTCTTCGGAATACTCAAGAATCACAAAATCATTATCAGAAAACAAACCTTCATCAGAAGAAAAGAACTCATCATCAGAAACATATTCATCATCTGACATGGCCTCAATAGAGTAGTCTTTAATCACATTAACTCTGTTATAATCATATTTGTTGCTTGTAACTCTGATAGTACCATTTTCTAACAACAATTGATCACCTCTTCTTACAACTGAACAACCAAGAGAATCCCTACAACATATTTGACAGGACCCATAATGATGTACCTCTTGGCCATCCATGTGACAAAATGTGGCATGCAGCTGTACCAGATCATCATTATATAGTTTACATCCAAAATTCACAGGGACATCCATAAACCATATTCACATATTTTTCATATTCAGCCCTTGGTATGATCATGTGGGTAAGACCTTCATCCATCATCACTTGCAGATCAGCTCTTAATTTATCACATCCTTGGATATTTGAACTACAGATACTACAACCTGCATGATCATGTGTATAATAGTTGAACTCACAGAGATCAGTATGAATCTTCACTAAATCACCTCTGACCATATTGATATCAAAAATCCTGAAATCCCCCGTACAACTAGCAACCATATCTATATCACTTCCACCTCCATGTTTGAGTAGTGGATTATCCTTAACATTGGGACCAACATCTTTAAAAGCCATGAGACCATATCTTACTGTCTTCTGTACTTCAGACTTTAATGGATACTAGTTTTTAATATTGTGCCTAGGGGCTCCTTGATGAAAAGCACAAGTCTGACCCACCTTATAATACCATGGCAAAGTTGAAGGTATGGCAGGGAGAGGCCTATTTTGCACCAATTTCTTTTGAATCAGAGCCAAAAATGATTCTGCATAACTCATCTGAATATGATCAAAAGCTTCTCTCTTCAGACCTGGCCCTTGATTACTTTGTTGCAGTTCTCTCTGATAGGCAACAGCAGTCGGAGCTACATTGACAACCAGAGTCAAAGAAGTGACATGTTGTTGATGTTGATGACGTTTTCTTGGAGGTCTAACCTTCTTTCTTAAGCAACAACATTTGTTTCACTTTCTTTATTTTTAGAAAACTATGATACGGTGGCAGAACCGACTATTGTACTAGTTTTGCGTTTGTGTTTTGCAAATGTTGCGGTAAGCAAGAGTCGCCACCGACTTTTATTTTACCCAAATTAAGGAAAGGGTGAAAAGAACAGAAAAATACCTTTTCAGGATTTTTTTGAGTAAGGGGGCTAGATTATGGAAAGGGAAGGTGATAGCACCCTTTCCATCCATAGTTATCTATGGGCTCTTAGATGCTTAGCTCATTTGAAAAATACCTTTTGCTTTGTGTTTTGAAAAAGTAGTTTGAAAATGCCTTAGTGCGGCGATTTTCTTCATGATAACTCTTGTATCAGTCCTGAAGAGTGTTGATAAAGAAAATGTTTTTTGAAAGTGTTTTGAAATGTTTTTGTGTAAGTGTGAAAAGTTTGTTTTGAGCATAGCATCTAATAACTATCTACTTATACTTTAAAAGGTTGTTCTTTTCCTCCTATCCTTTAGATAGTGCTATACTACTATTAGTGAGTAGGTATCCCTATCGTTGGATGTAAGAGGGACATTCGAAGGGACATTTTTATAGTCACAAAGGCAACTGGGAAAGAAGCGTTAGTAACCACCCTAAGGTTCTAAGATTATATTTTTATCGAGGCAACGTCGAGCGGGTCATCGAGGGACTTATGATCTTTTTTAACCAGAGGGTAGCAACTAAAACCTCTCACGTTTCGAGAGTTGTGACTATTTTTCGAAGGCAACCAAAGTGGGGTACCCTAGAGGTGTATATATGCAATGTGTGTTATGTTCAGTTATTTTAGTCTTGAGTTAGGTTTTCTAGAGTTTTGATTATTAATCTTATCATACAATCCTATTAGTCACACATCTAACAGTTAATGTGAAAAGTAGTAAAAAATGCAGAAAGTAAGGGTCCTACGCTATTACAACCAAATCGAAAGACAAGGAAAATGTAAAAAAACAAATAACAAAATAAAGAAGAGAAATGAGTTCTTCGATCGTGGCCATGGACTCCTTAGATTCACCCTCCTTTGGCCTTCTTTCAATTGGGATTAAGAGTTAACATGAGCAAGCTTCGATTTGCATGTTTTCCTACCTCCTTCGACTGAGTTTGGGAATGGTATGGGCAACCTTCTATTGCAGCCTTCTCTACTTATTTCGATTGAGTCAGGGAGTGGGCATGAGCAACATTCGACCGCAAACTCCTCTTCTTCTTTCAATTTAGACTTTGAAGTAACATGGACCTGTAGAGCAGCATGAGTGTATATCCTTCGTTCACAATCTTTTTGTCTTTCGTTTGAATCTGTACAGGCTAGTTCCAACAAGAAAAGAAAACAAACTAAGAGGGAAGAAATGAAGAACATAACTAAGAGGATATCTACATATTATGCTGAAATGAAAAGTAAGTAAAAGGCTATTTACATATTATGTTGAAACAAAAAGATGCTAGGTCAAGAGGACTTACCTTTCCTAGAACTGGAACTTGTATGCGGACTGGAGTTTATTGGAGACTCCTGGATTCGAAAGGAGAGAGGCAAGTGTGGTGTGATCTTGTTGAGTTTTGAGAGTTTTTGATGTGCTTCTCTTAGGCTGTGTGTGCGTGTAAGGCAATATATGCGTATGGTTCCTGGGCTTGTGTGTGCGTATGTATATGGTCTCCTCCCTCTTTTCGTCCTCCCTTTGCAATGTGTCCTAGGCCTTGTATTTATAGGAGTGTTGGGGTGCATGAAAATGCCAAGGGACAACCTTTTAAATAGGCTTTTAAAGCCATGAGACAAGAATCAGACATATTAAAAGATTTCCTTTTTTTGAAATATTCATGTCTCTTTGAAACTTGAATGAACCTGGACACCTTTGTCTTTCGAATGCCTTCCAGCGTTGCCCTTCGATTGGCCTAGAGTCTTGGTTCGAAGTGTCCAGAAACCTCCTTATTAGAGCTTCTTAGATTGAGTCTATCTACTTGACCTAGATGCTTGAT
Source organism: Vicia faba (assembly GCA_948472305.1). NCBI lineage: Eukaryota > Viridiplantae > Streptophyta > Magnoliopsida > Fabales > Fabaceae > Vicia > Vicia faba. The sequence continues at coordinate 558,214,425 of OX451737.1, read as the reverse complement.
TCAAACAACTCAAACGAAAACTTCAATCTGGTCAATTGAAAACCTCCTTTGTCACCACCTTCGAATTCCATTGCACTAGAGGCCTGGGCTTAGCCACATGTAGGACCAAGACCCATCATAAGAAAAGCTTATATTCAGTAACCATGTGTCCTTCGAATGGACCAATGAATGCTTCTTTGAAGGGACCTTATGAATGCGCCTCTGAAGGGACTAACATGTGTGTCGAAGTATGAAAAACTGTTTCAAAGGGAACCATCGCCCAGTCAAAGCTGGTACAAAGGCATCTAATGTCTTGTGGGCGCTAGCATGAGGCAGGTCAAAGCAAGCATAAAATAGGCCATCGCCTAGTGAATCGAAGGATGTCTGAGGCAACCCTTTGTCTTGTCAATCGAAGACCAATAAAAGGGGCCTTTTTCCTTGTAGATCAAAGGAAAGTTGATGGGACTTTTCCTTGTGAAACCAAGGTAAGCATGAGGAAGTTTTTTCCTAGTGAATCAGAATACACATGCAGGAGGCCACTGCTTGTGGATCGAAGGGAACTTGTAGGGGATTCTCGCATAAATGAAACTTGGACCAATGTTTGCTCAAAAGGGGAACCAACACGCAATCGAAGTTGATGGGCCAATGCTTGGTTGAAGGGTTTTATACGCCCAATCGAAGCTTGTTGACATGCCAATCAAAGGACCCTTTGCTCTGATGTTCCAATTGGAGGACATTACTCAGATGCCAATCGAAAGACATTGTTGGAATGCCAATCTAAAGACACTTTTCTATCATTCAAAACTTTTCATTTTCTTTTGGTAAGTGTTTGTAACCATCCATGTAAAAGAAACCTTGGGAAACATGGGAGGGAAAATTTTGGGGTACAATAGCTGCCCCTGTTCAATCTTTTTAAACCTGAGAATTTAGATTGGCTTGTCCGCCTTTCGTGATCTGAAGGTGGAAGATGATTGAACACTAGAGTGCCCATAAATTTGCACTCGATGAAGTAATACTGTTGGTTGATGATGTCGGGAATGGGCTTACAGATGCCATTTAGAGAAGATGACAGAGAGTCGTCGGAGATGGGCTTAAAGATGCCATCCAAAGTAGATGATGATTTCACACATGGTCCCTTTGGGGGTTCCTGTTCCTGCTGTTTGAGGAGGAGTCTGTTGGGGAATGTGGGTTTCTGTTGTTCTCCTGCTTGAGGAAAACTCTGTGGGGAATAGAGTCTAGGAACTTCAGTTGTCCAAGGCTCTGTTGAAGATTTATCTCTAGAGAGATGAAAGTTTGTTGTTTTCTGGTTGAAATCCAAGCTTCACAGTAACTTGCTGGGGATAATGGAATTATCTGTTACCTGAAAATGTATTAGAAAGAGCCTGTGTAGGGCTGTTTCAGGATGAGTCCGTGTTAGTCTGCATCAGGAGATATATGAGAATGAGCCTGTGTGGGGCTGCTTCAGGATGAGTTCTTGTTAGACTGCATCTGGAAATTTGAGAAGGAATCCGTGTAAGATTGCTTTGTCCGATCGTGTAAATAGTTTTCCTATCTGGTTTCAAGTATTAGTTTATAAATCATTTGTTCGCACATAGTTGTCCTGTCTGGTTTCAAGTATTAATCTGGAACTCAAAAATTGTCGGTCGCTGAGATAGTTATCCTGGCTTGTTACAGGTATTCATCTATGGCGTGTTTTCTTGGTCACATAGATATTTTCCTCGTCCAGTTTCGAGCATTAATTTGTGGCCTGTTGTATGGTAGACCCGTCTTGCTTCGGGAGTTCATACCACTTGGTCGTGTAGATAGTTTTCCCGTCTGGTTTTGGGCATTAATCTTTGACATGTTGTATAAGTTGATAGTGTTTTTCTTTCTGCTAACTCAACCTGGAAAGGTAAATTCAGTTTCATGCGATGTCATGATGTATGAATTGCACGATGCTCTCAAAATAAATGAGATTGTGACATATGCATTTGTGTTGCATATGCTATGATGTTTGTAGAAATGATGTATGAATGCAATGTATGAACGTATCAGCTGTTCTATTGCAGTATTGTTGAACCAGGGAAAATAAATCCCTGATTGTTGCTAGGGGTGAAGAATGTAGGTCTTCAAATATGTTGAAGTTAAAATGTTAGGAGATAAACTTCCATTGTTATAGAAATAAACTCTGTTGGGGAAGGTAAACTCTATGAACTGAACTGTTGCTAGAAGATAGTCTAGAATAAGTATCAGGATGACATTCGTCTCTAGATCATACCTGAATTATTGTTAGAAGATAGTCTGGAATAAGTATCAGGATAACATCCATCTCTAGATTGTACCTGAACCGTTTCTAGATGAGAATCTGGAATAAGTGTCAGGATGAATTCCTTCTTTGGATCGTACCTGAATCGTTTCTAGATGAGAATCTGGAGTAAGTGTCAGGATGACATCCATATTTGGATCGTACCTGAACCGTTTCTAGATGAGAATCTGGAGTAAGTGTCAGGATAACATTCGTATTTAGATCGTACCTGAACCGTTTCTAGATGATGATCTGAATAAGTATCAGGATGACATTCATCTCTGGATCATACCTGAACTATTTCTAGATGAGAATCTGGAGTAAGTGTCAGGATGATATCCGTCTTTGAATCGTACCTGGACCGTTTCTAGATGAGAATCTGGAGTAAGTGTCAGGATGATATTCGTCTTTGGATCGTACCTGAACCGTTTCTAGATGAGAATCTAGAGTAAGTGTCGGGATGACATCCATCTTTGGATCGTACCTGGACCATTTCTAGATGAGAATATGCTTTATTCAAAATGTTTCTGCTGGGGATTCCTGTTTTGTTGTTTTGAGAAGAAATCCATTGGGGAATCCTGAGAATCTTGGTGACTTCACTGGGGAATTTTTCTTAGATGTCAAAGTAGTAGTTAGAGATTCTTGCTTTGTCGGGGTATGAGAACACCTGACATCATTAGTCTGCTTGCTAAGAATATGGCAGTGACTTTGTAGTAGAATGCCCTTGTCTCGGTACCTGTTGGAGAAAATATCTATCGGGGATTTTGTAGGTGGTTTGGCTGCTATCCCAACTCTTGGAGTCCTTGGTGAATGCAGATCAGGGTAATAACCTTCTACTGATAGACAAGTGACGAGATGACGGGACATAGTCGTACGCTTTAATCCCTAACTTTTTCCTGGACTGTCCTTTCAGATTTTCAGTCCATCGGGATACCCTTTTTTGCCCAAGCCGCCTTTTCAGGTTTTCGACTTGCCGGGTGTACAGATTTTTTCATATGCATATCCTTAATTTTTGCCTGAACCCTTTTGGTTCGCCGGGATGCCCTTATTTTTTTCCTAGGCCAGTCAACCTAGAGGGTCTTTGTTCATGCGTAGTATTTTCCGACTATGTCCATGTTCACCGGGTACAGAGAACTGTCATTGTCCATAGTAGTAAGTGTTGCCACACTGCCAGAACATGTTTTTTTGATCGTACATGATTCGTTTCTGGAATTCATGTCCAATGCCCTAAGTGATTCAGATGGAGATCTGCCCCTGGCTATTTGGCATTTTTGAGAGATTCCTTGAACCTTGACTTCATTGCCCCAGATCAGCTGGACACCATGTTATGCCCCTTGATTATGAAATGCCTATCACTGGAATGTGTTTCCATCTGAGGTGATTCTGTCCACTGAGAGGACTCCTGTTCATTGAATATTCGTCTGCGAATTTCTCTGCTGTTGAATAAATAGTCATATGCAAACAATGGTATTTTAAGAATGCAAAGCTTATGTCTATCTTGAAGTTTGAAAATTTATTTTTTAGTAAAACAAACAAATTTTGTAAGAGTGTGATATCAGCTCAGGATTTATAGTGAACCCTACAGGAGTCAAGATACCTTTCGTAATAGTATGCTTTCAACATAACCCATGCTTCAGCTAGGACTTCTAAGGGTTATAACGTGACCTGGTTCACGGTTTAAGAAACAAAGGATAAAGGCTCAAATTTTATTTGTACCCAACCCGTTCTTCATGATGTTCTTCAATCCTATGCTCAGCTAATTGTGCGTTTAGATCCCAATTGAGTCTGGAATATTTACTATGATTGAACGTTTGTTTGAGAAGGTATTCATTTTTGTAACCTTTTCTTTTTTGTTGAGGACTTGTAGGACCTCTTTTTTTATTTTGTTATCCCTACTTTTTCCTGAAATGTTTCTTTTATGATTACAATCAGCAGGATGCCCCAGTTTTTCTTAAGTCTCCTTCATAGGTTTTTGACTTAACGGGATTTTATTTTGAGAGATAATGACTTCTTGTCTTGACGATTATGTGGAACCATCATCATCTTTTGGAGGGCATCTTCTACACTATTTGTCGTGTATGAAGGTAGAACTTGCGACTGAATGCATATCTGAATTAATTGAGATAACTACACTGCCCCAGGTTATGATTAAGGGTTTTAATTTTTGTGAAAAGAAAAATTCCTTCTTCTTAGGCTCAAAGGGGTTGACTAGGGATTATCTTCCTTATAACTTCAATGTTTAGGATTTGAAACAACGCATGTACATCGTCAGCGGCGTCTGTTCAAAAGCATATTGTAGATATTATGGTATCATTTTCGTCATTCTCCATCTAAAGGCTTAGAGATTTTGATCGAGATTTGAATATCACAATAAGAAAGCAGTTTAAATATAATGAACATGAAATAATTCAAGACCAACATAGGCAATGCATTAATGGGAAAACCAAAGTTTGACATAACGGTAATTGTTTGAACAAGCAAAGGAAATTACAATTGAAAAATCACAAATGAAATAGATACTCTCAATGATTTGGCCTGGGAGCAGTGATCACATGGTGAGTCTCTGGAGGGTCAAATTCAATCTCCTTGGTGTCAATCATATCCTGAATTTTGTTCCACAGAGCCCAGTAGCCATTCATATCATGTCCAGGACTATCAGAATGGTATGCACACCTTTTGTTGGGTTGGTATCTAGGAGAAGAGGTATTAGGATTCCGTATAGGAGCCTTTAACGTAATCAATCCTACTTGAATAAGTGAAAAACACAAGAAGGGGGGTTGAATTGTAACTTTAAAAATCAATGCAAATGACACGATGATTTTTATCCTGGTTCATTTGATCTTAAACTACTCCAATCTACCCGCCAAGGTCATTTCGCCTCTCTCCAACGAGGTCTAAATTCACTAATCAAACTGATTACAAATCTACTTTGACAACTTCTAAAGTCTTCTTGAGTACAACCATAACCCAGTTTATCTCAAGGAAATTCACTAACAAAAGTAAGAATTAATCTGTGGACAGGATGTTTTTTGTTACAAAAACAGTATCACAAACTTGTGATGTATTACACAATTTAGAGAATAATATGAATATTGAGTTGCAGAATTTAGAGATTGTAAATAGCAGTGATTTAAAATCATGAATGATTTAGCCTTGTTGCTTGTTTAAATAGGCGCAACAATCTTGTGTAAAAGGAAACTTGATCGTTGGCAGTTAATGCTCTTTCCCTAATTTGAAGATCCTTGTCTATTTGTACCCGTTACAATTGATACAGCTTTTATGAAATAGTAACGCTTCAGAACATAAGGAATTTGTTTGCTGCTTTGCTTCAAAACTTGGAAGGTTAGAATCATAAGGTCCTGTTTGCAGCATTAGACTTCTGTTCAGAGTTAAAATGTCTTTTTCTTTAGCGCAAGTTTTGATCTTCATTCATCAGAACATTATGATATTAGTCTATGTTCACAGCAGGAACAACCTTGTAGCTTAACTTCTGATCCACTTCTGTCAGAACTTCTGTACAAAATAGAACATAATTTTAGAGTGCATATTTGTTCTTTGTGTTTGTTATCATCAAAACTCTTACGAGGGTTGTAGAATCAAACCATGTTCTAACAATCTCCCCCTTTTTGATGATGACAAAAACTAGGATTCTTCAATAAAAATAGACAGAACATAAAGCATTAGAGAGTCTCCCCCTGAGTTGAGTACTCAAATAGAGATGAATTACTTCCCTGAAATTCATTCTGATCAGAGCTTTTGATGCATTTCCTTCTGTCATTATCAGAGTTTTGTTCCTATTATGCTTTCAGAAGAAAAAAATGAGAAGTTAAGATATTCAGAATGTTTGAGACCTTGTCCTGGTATACTATTATTGAAAATATCTTACGTTCTCCCCCTTTTTGTCAGGAATCAAAAAGCAATATAATCTCTAATAATTAGAGTAAAAAAGATGATTTATATTAAAATTGATTCCAATAACATTTTCAGAGCCAGATAAGACAAGATAATGAATGCATAAAACAAGTTATAAAAAATCTAATATTGAGGAGGGGAAGTCGTGTGAACAACACTTCCAGCAAGCTCTTAATCTGAGTGCTTGATTCCTCTTGCTTTTCTAGCATTTCCTTGATTTCTTTGCTTGTGTCTTCTTGCTTATCCAATCTTTCTTTGATTATAGCATTCTCCTTCTTTAACTCTTCCAGAGTTTGCATGATAAAGGATGGAGTTGGTGTATCCTCATAGGATGCAAGTCTTTCAGAACACTCTGCAGCATTTTCTGATTCAGTTGCTTCTTTAGTTGCTTTTTCCTTTTCTTGAATAATAGATAGAGGAAGACTATCAGAGCATGGTTCAATAACTTTTGAAGGTTGGTTCTCTTTCCAGGGAGCATTGTCCAGCAGATAAATCGATTTCTTTTCCCAGTGACTCAGAACATGATCTTTGAAAGCTTTCAGTTGATCACTGAATTTCTGTTGAGCCAGTTTATAACTTAATTCTTTGAGCTTATGGGATTCTGAGTTGAACCATCTTCTGAACCGATTCCAATGAGAATCAGAAACAACAGGATTTGAATTTTCTAGACTTGCTTTCTTCAAGGAGTTAACCCATTCCATTGATTCTGTTTCAAAAATCAATAAGTTCTTACCAACATCTGTTTTGGTTATTGTTAGTTTAGGTTTGGGATTGGCAATTTTGTGAGAGGTTGAAGCTAGGTGGTCCAACGCTTCTAAGTTAATGATGGTTTTGAGGTGATCATCTGGATGGTTAATAGGAGAGGGAGTAGGTGAATCAGAAATTATGATTGGTGAACGAGGTGTGTTTGGTGGAGTGGAATGTTAAGGTGATGGTATTTCTGGAATGTCTAGAATGGAGAGAGGTTGACGAACCATGAGAGGTTATGTTTTGCCAGGAATATGGTTGGTGGTATCGGAGTCTGTGAAAGAATCTTCTGGTTGGTTTGCGGTAGCGTTTGGAGTTTTTGTTTGGGGAGTGTAAAGCTTTGGATTTTCTGTTTGGGGAGTTTGATGGTTTGTATTTTCTGGGATATGAGTTTGAAAATATTGATCAAATAGATCAATATCAAAAAGAACTCTATCAAGTTCTGGCTGATTTTGTTCTGGATTTGGATTGGGAGAGTGAGGTTCGTTTAGGAAGTTTCCTAGAGTTACAGAAGGATCAAACTCAATGTCAAAGTCTTAAAAAGTTTGAGGTGAGGGATCTTCTGTTGGTTGAGAGGGGAGTGTTTCATATGTTGGAAAAACTACAGATTCTACAACAAAAATAAAGGAAGTATTACCTTTCTTTTTAGCAGCTTTTGGAGTCCTCTGAGAAGATCCTTCTCCTGTTTCTTTTCTCTTTCTGGACTTCTTTAAAACAACATTTGGAGCTTACTGATGCAGATCACAAATATTAAGTTCTAGAGAGGTTCCATCCTTCTTGCATGCTTCTAAGTATCTGACCACAATTTCTGGTGAAGCATCAATCTCAGAGAATAAAGGAAAATCTTTTAGAGGGATTCTCCTTGACGTGATGACTTCATGAGTAGCAATTGTTGGCTCCTTCTTAATGCTGTCAATAATCTTCATCTTTTTCAGATTCTTGGCATTAAGGGGTTTTCCAGCACATGCCTCCAGTGTGCTAATTTGTTGTGCTTCTGTTAGATGCTCTATCAATCTATTCTCAGTCAGAATATCATAAATTAACCTGCCGAGAGGTATCCAATCCCTCTTGGTCCTTTCCTCTTCTCTTGTTTCCTTCACGCTTTTCTAAGATGATTGAAAAGCAAGTGAGGAAGATTTATTCTTGTCTTCTTTGAAATGAAATAAAGCAGAAATTGTTGATCAATATTGATGTAGTCAGAAGAGCTTGTTGGCTTCATGTGGTTTATACATCCCAGAATGATCTTAGCCCAGATTCTGTAGTAATCCTTCAAATCCCTAATCTTGCTGGATGGCTGTCAAGAAGTGAAGATAACTCTTGATATGTCTTTTAGGTCATAACATTTCTCAGCCATGTCGTTGCACCTAATTCCGCCGCCATTGTACCCAATCAGCTTTCCAATCAAATCTTCAATAATTGTAATCTTCTTCCCCATTATGTAAGACGTAACTTGATGATTAGAGGAAGTTGCATGAATCCATAATTACTTTACCAGAATTGGGAACATTGGACCTAGAAGACGACCGAAATACCTGTTCCAGCCTTGAGCAGTTACATCTTCAGAAAGATCAAACCCATTCTCCTTCAAGCTTTCAAAATCGATGATAAGCTCACAGAGAACTTCAAGAGAATCAACTGGAGTGAGCAATTTTCTTATCGGTTCCTCGTATTGTTCTTTCGTTTTACAACTCCATTTTGTTGGGGAGTTCTAGGACAAGAGAAATCATGAGAAATGCCATTTTCATTAAAAAATATTTCAAATTTTTTGTTTTCAAATTCTCCACCATGATCACTTCTGACTTTGACAATTCTAAGATCTTTCTCATTCTGAACTTGGTTACAGAAAGCAACAAACACAGAATGTGACTCGTCCTTGTGTCTTAATAACTTTACCCATGTCCATCTTCTATAGTCATCTACAATCACTAACCCATACTTCTTTCCACTAACGGATGCAGTTTTCACTGGTCCAAATAGATATATGTGCAGAAGTTCTAATGGTCTAGAGGTAGAAACAACATTTTTTGCTTTAAAAGGAGGTTTTGCAAATTTTCCTTTCTGACATGCTTCACACAGAGCATCTGAGCTGGACTTCAGATTAGGAAGTCCTCTAACGAGTTTGAGTTTGTTAATCTGAGGTATTCTTCTCTTACTAACATGCCCCAATCTTCTGTGCCAGACCTATTGCTCGTTGTTAACAGACAGAAGGAATTTTACATTCTGACTCTTTAGTTCAGAAAGTTTTATCTTGTAAATGTTGTTTTTCCTCTTTCCATTAAATAGGATAGATCCATCTTTCTGACTAACAGCTTTACATGAATTTTGATTAAAGATTATATCATAACCGTTATCACTTAATTGACTTATGGATAACAGGTTATGCATTAATCCATCTACTAATGAAACATTTTTAATAGAATGGAGGTTACCGTTACCTACTATTACAGAGCTAATAATCTTCCCTTTCTGATTGCCTCCAAAACCCACATAGCCTCCAGACTTTGGAACATATGCTTTATTCCCGTCATGTGTCGAGAGCATCCAGAGTCCAAGTACCATGACTGGTGTTTTAGTCTTGATGTCAAAGATATCTGCTACATATACAATTTTGTACTTCAGTACCCATATCTTTTTGAGTCCTTGTTTGTTAGTGTTACCAAAATTCTGTTTGAATTTTGGTTTAGCAGAAAACTCATTACTGGTGTATTTCAAGTCACGTGTGTGCCCATAAGTAAAGTTAGATTTTAAAGGTGTGCATTTAATTACTAAGTCCATGACTTTCTTAGGTTGGGATACTTTACCTATGTATCCTATACCTTTTCTGCCATTTCTGCTATCTCCATAGATTATTGAAGCCATCTTGCTTCTATCTATGTTTTTAGCCAGAAACTTCTGAAAGCTATGATCATATTCCTTTATGATCTTATCAGAATTACTGGGAACCTCTGAGATTGTTTCCTTCTGAGAGTTTTGTAAATCATTTTCAAGTTTTGAAATCTTTTTCTTTTAACTCAGAATTTTGTAATCTCAGATTCTCAGTTTCTTCAGAGTCAGAAACTAGATCCTTTTTCAGGTTCTTGAATTTGACTCGAAGCTACTAATACCTTTCCAAAATTTCACTCAGACTTTCTCCTAATTCAGCTTTAGTAAAGTTAACAGTAAAGTCAAGAAATACCTCTTCTGTGTCTGATTCTGATTTTGAACTAGATGATTCACTATCTTCTGTCACGTTGGCCATAAGAGCATTGTTGGCTCTTTCATCTTCTAACTCTGTGTCTGCGTCAGAAGTATCTGATTCATCCCATGTTGCCATGAGACTTTTCTTCTTCTCCTTGAAGAACTTCTTTTTGGGTTTCTCCTTCTGAAGCCTTGGACAATCGTTTTTGTAGTGCCCTTGTTCATTGCACTCATAGCAGACGATGTCCATGTTGCTTGACTTTTTGTGACCAGAAGAAGATTCATAATTTCTGTGTCCAGAGGAGGATTCAAAATTTCTTTATTCAGAGGATGATTCATTCTTATTCCCTGTTCTTCTGGAGTTTCTGAATTTTATTTGCCTCTGGTTCCACAGCTGATTGACTCTTCTGGAGAGAAGAGACAATTCTTCTTCTTCTGATGAGGATCCATCATGGGTTTCTTCCATAGCCTGCAAAACTTTAGAATCATATTTTTTTGTTAGATTTTAGCATTAAAGGCTTAACTTGCTTCTGAGGCTCGTCATCTTCTAACTCTGTCTCATGACTTCTAAGTGAGCTGACAAGTTCCTCTAGAGATATCTTGTTAAGATATTTTTCTAGCTTAAGAGCAGTGACCATGGGCCTCCATTACTTCGGTAAACTTCTGATGATCTTCTTTACATGATCAGCAGTTGAATACCCTTTTTCAAGAACTCTCAGCCCAGCAAATAGAATCTGGAATCTTGAGAACATTGCTTCAATGGATTCACTTTCTTCCATCTTGAAGGCTTCATATTTCTGAATGAGCGCAAGGGCTTTGGTTTCTTTAACTCTCATGTTGCCTTCATGCGTCATTCTTAGAGAATCAAACATGTTTTTAGTTGTCTCTCTGTTTGTGATCTGCTCATACTCTAAATATGATATGGCACTCAGGAAAATCGTTATAGCCTTGTGATGATTTCTGAAGTCACTCTTTTGATGATCAAACATTCTTTTTCTATCAATCTTCTGACCACTTTCATCCACAGGATGCATGTACCCATCAATTACCATATCCCAGAGATCAACATCATGAGCCAGAAAGAAGATTTCAATTCTGTCTTTCCAGTAGTTAAAGTTCTATCCATCAAAGATTTGAGGTTTGCCGCTGATTATTTCTTTATCATCATGGTAGTCATTGCTAATGTTCTGACTTGGTCCCACCATAGTGTTTTTCTTAGCTTGGATCTTGTACTGACAGGGTTAAGTGTATGAACTCAGAACCAGGTGTTCTGATACCAATTGAAGAAGTGAAAAACACAAGAAGGGGGCGTTGAATTGTAACTTTAAAAATCAATGCAAATGACACGATGATTTTTATCCTGGTTTGTTTGATCTCAAACTACTCCAGACCACCTGCCAAGGTGATTTCACCTCTCTCCAACGAGGTCTTAATTCACTAATCAAACTTATTACAAATCTACTTTGACAACTGCCAAAGTCTTCTTGAGTACAACCACAACCCGGTTTATCTCAAGGAAATTCACTAACAAAAGTAAGAATTAATCTGTGTACATGATGTTTTTCGTTACAAAAACAGTATCAAAAACTTGTGATGTATTACACAATTTAGAGAATAATATGAATATTGAGTTGCAGCATTTAGAGATTGTAAATAGCAGTGATGTAAAATCATGAACGATTTAGCCTTGTTTCTTGTTTAAATAGGCCCAGCAATCTTGTACAAAAGGAAACTTGATAATTGGCATTTAATGCTCTTTCCTTAATTTGAAGATCCTTGTGTATTTGTAGCCGTTGCAATTGATACAACTTTGATGAAATAGTAACGCTTCTGAACATAAGGAATTTGTTTGCTGCTTTGCTTCTGAACTTGGAAGGTCGGAATCATAAGGTCCTGTTTGTAGTGTTATAATTCCGTTCAGAGTTAAAATGTCTTTTTCTTTAGCATAAATTCTGATCTTCATTCATCAGAATATTCTGATATCAGTCTACGCTCACAGCAGGAACAACCTTGTAGCTTAACTTCTGATCCACTTCCGTCAGAACTTTTGTACAAAATAGAATAATTTTAGAATGCATATTTGTTCTTTGTGTTTGTTATCATCAAAACTCTTACGAGGGTTGTAGAATCAAACTATGTTCTAACACTACTTTCAACATGTGTTGTAAGTTGAGCTAGTGACATGTTTACTTTGGTGAATTGTCTCTTAGGCGCAACCTCCTTACGCTCATTCCCTTGTTGATATTATTGCACAGGTGTAGGATTAGAGACCAGTACTTCCCCCACATATGGGTTGTGGTTACCTCTAGTACGTCCCTCCTCGACATATACAACATTAGCTTCCCTCTTGCCACTGAATGGTTTCTTCTCAGCATTAGAAGATGTAGCCATCGGAATCTTCCCACTCTTGATATCAGCTTCTGCTCTTTCACCTGTCAGTATCAGCTCTGTGAACCCAGTCGAAGAACTTCCAATCAAGTGGTTGAAGAATGGACCAGACAAAGTGCCCAAGAACATGTCTACCAGCTCTCTATCAGACATAGGAGGCTGGACTCTCCCTACAAGATCTCTCCATTTCTGGGCATAATCCTTAAAGCCCTCACTAGAACCTATAGACATGCTTTGAAGTTGAGTACGGGTTGGAGCGAGGTCAGCATTGTATTGGTACTTCCTGTAGAAAGCAACATCCAAGTCTTCCCAGGTATGAATGTCGGTTCCCTCTAACTGATAGAACCACTCCAATTGAGTGTCGACCAGACTTTCTTGGAAGAAATGGACCCATAACTTACGGTCAGTAGTGTGAGGTTGGATCTTTCTCACGTATGATCTCAAATGAATTTAGGACAAGAGACCCCGTCATATTTAGCAAATGTGGGAACCTTGAACTTTGGTGGGATGACCACTCCAGAAACCAGCCCTAACTCTTCAAAGTCCAAGCCAGGTATCTACTGAATCTCCATAGCATTGAGACGATCCTCTAGTTGTTTCTATTTATCATCAACAGGAGGATATTGTTCCTCAGACTAGTCAACCTCATCTTCATCAGTCCCCGGGTTGTTATCTTCTTCATGATTATCCCCCTCATTTGATGGTGTTGAGAGATCTAGAGCTCGCTTGGTTGGTCCTCTAAGTCTTCTTCCCATATTCAAGACGCCAGCCGGTTTCTTTGCCTTCTTCTTCTTCACTTTGATGACGAGAGCTTTCAGTTCTTCCTGCCCCTTAGCCAGAGCCAAGAACATTTGTTGGAACTGAGAATTTTGAGTTTGAAGGTCATTTACTGTCTGTTCAAGAGCCATTTCTTTTGTTGAAATAAACAGTGAAAACATGAGAGACCTGTATTGGAAAACTTGTTATGTAATGACATGCATGATGTGTTTAAGCGATGTTTTCAAGGGTGTCGCAGGGTAAACACAAGAAGATGTTAGGATTTGACTGCAGTTTTGCTTGAAGAACTTCGTATCGTTGAAGGTCCTTCTCTGAGAGTCAAGCTCACCATGTCGAGTGGGTCATCGCCCCTGACTCAAGTTGTCATGTTTTAATCTTTTGACGGCATTGGCTAGAGGAAAATATATCCCCTTGCCCCTTGCTAGAAGTTTGATTTACCATAACCTGCATCACAGGCCCATGAGATCCTTGAAATGGTTAAGGAAATTCTATAGTATGATGTTATGATATGTATGCTATGCGTCAAGAAAAAGTGTAAGGTGATGAAGATGAGCGAGTCTTGCAATAAATCCAAGTTATTGGACAATGACTCACATCATCAGATAACAAACAAAATCCGGCAAGGAATTCAAGTTGTTAGATAATGACAGCAAACAAGTCACACAAGCAGCCTTAGGTTCAGGCTTGCATGGGGTTTGTAGGTAAGTACCCTCTTGAAGTTTAGTTGGATGAACATGTCCTATTAATAGTAACTGGGTTCTAAGGAGTCTCAATATCACTGATTTTCCCACAAGTTTCGTTCTGATCGACAACTGACTTGCCACCAAACAAAACTCGGGAGTCAAATCTCAATGAGTGTAGTATCGAGTATCAACCGACTTAAGACTACACCAAAGATGGATATCTCACAACTTCCTAATGGTCAAGTTGTTCAATTAAAGGTTCTAAGGTTAGTTGATGCTTCATTACACAACACAGTGGCCCCGTATTCTCCTTGACTACTCAAGGGCTATCGGTACCAACCAAAGTGTCACATCAATGTAGCTATCGCTTCAACCGTGTTGGTATACCCCGCACAGTCCCCATGATCTATTTCTACTTACCTAAAAGGTGCCCTAGGTTTGGTTGTAGTATCTATAGTAACAACCCAAACAAACCCTCCAAGGATAAAGCATACAAAGAAATCAATTACAATAGTTTTAAAAATGATCTAACACTAAGGTAACCCCACTTTTTATAAATCCCCATCAGAGTCACCAGTTCTGTGATACGGTGGCCGAACCGACCGTTGTACTGGTTTTGCATTTGTGTTTGCAAATGTTGTGGTAAGCAAGAGTCGCCACCGACTTTTCTTTTATCCAAAATAAGGAAAGGGTGAAAAGAACAGAAAAATACCTTTTCGAGAATTTTCTGAGTAAGGGGGTAGATTATGGAAAGGGAAGGTGTTAGCACCCTTTCCATTTGTATTTATTTATTGGCTCTTAGATTCATATCTCATTTGAAAAATATCTTGTGCTTTGTATTTTGAAAAAGTAGTTTGAAAATGCCTTAGTGCGGCGATTTGCTTCATGATAACTCTTGTATCAGTCCTCAAGAGTGTTGATAAAGAAAAGGTTTTTTGAAAGTGTTTTGAAATGTTTTTGTGTAAGTGTGAAAAGTTTGTTTTGAGCATTGCATCTAATAACTATCTACTTATACTCGAAAAGGTTGTTCTTTTCATCCTATCCTTTAGACAGTGCTATCCTACTATTAGTGAGTAGGTAGCCATATCGTTGGATGTAAGAGGGACATTCGAAGGGAAGTTTTTATAGTCACAAAGGCAATTGGGCAAGAAGCTTTATTAACCACCCTAAGGTTCTAAGATCATATTTTTATCGAGGCAGCGTTGATCAGGTCATCGAGGGACTTATGATCTTTTTGAACCAGTGGGTAGCCACTAAAACCTCTCATGTTTCGAGAGTTGTGACTATTTTCCAAAGCCAACTAAAGTGGGGTACCCTAGAGGTGTATATGTTTAATGTGTGTTATGTTCAGTTATTTTAGTCTTGAGTTAGATTTGCTAGCATTTTGATTATTAATCTTAACATACAATCCTATTAGTCATACATCTAACAGTTAAAATGAAAAGAAGTAAAAAAATGCAGAAAGTAAGGGTCCTACGCTATTACAATCAAATCGAAAGACAAGAAAAATATAAAAAAACAAAGAACAAAATAAAGAAGAGAAATTAATTCTTCGATCCAGGCCATGGACTCCTTCTCTTCACCCTCCTTTTTCCTTCTTTCTATTAGGCTTAAGAGTTGACGTGAGCAAGCTTCGATTTACACCTTTTCCTGCCTCCTTTGACTGAGTTTAGGAATGGTATGAGCAACCTTCGATTGCAGCCTTCTCTAATTATTTTGATTGATTCAGGGAGTGGGCATGAGCAACCTTTGACTACAAACTCCTATGCTTCTTTCAATTTAGACTATGAAGTAACATGGACCTGTAGAGCAGCATGAGTGTATATCCTTTGTTCACACTCTTTTTGTCTTTCGTTTGAATCTGTACAGGTTAGTTCCAACAAGAAAAGCAAACAAACCAACAGGGAAGGAATGAAGAACATAACTAAGAGGCTATCTACATATTATGCTGAAACAAAATGTAAGTAAAAGGCTATTTACATGTTATGCTAAAACGAAAAGATGCTAGGTCAAGAGGACTTACCTTGCCTAGAACTGGAACTTATGTGTGGACTGGAGTTTATTAGATACTCCTAGATTCGAAAGGAGAGAGGCAAGTGTGGTGTGATCTTGATGAGTTTTGAGATTTTTTGGTGTGCTTCTCTTAGGCTGTGTGTGTGTAAGGCAATGTATGTGTATGGTTCTTGGGCTTGTGTGTGCGTATGTATGTGGTTTCCTCCCTCTTTTCATCCTCCCTTTGCAATGTGTCCTAAGCCTTGTATTTATAGGAGTGTCAGGGTGCATGAAAATGGCAAGGGACAACCTTTTAACTAGGATTTTAAAGCCATGAGACAAGAATCAGACATATTAAAAGATTTCCTTTTTTTGTAATATTCATGTCTCTTTGAAACTTGAATGAACTTGGACACCTTTGTCTTTCGAATGCCTTCCAGCATTGCCCTTCGATTGGCCGAGAGTCTTGATTCGAAGTGTCCAGAAACCTCCTTATTAGAGCTTCTTCGATTGAGTCTATCTACTTGACCTAGCTGCTTGATTCAAACAACTCAAATGAAAACTTCAATCTGGTTAATTGATAACCTCCTTTGTCACCACCTTCGAATTCCATTGCACTAGAGGCCTGGGCCTGGCCACATGTAGGACCAAGACCCATCATAAGACAAGCTTGTATTCAGTAACCATGTGTCCTTTGAATGGACCAATGAATGCTTCTTCGAAGGGACCTTATGAATGCGCCTTCGAAGGGACTAACATGCGTGTCGAAGTATGAAAAATTGTTTCAAAGGGGACCATCACCCAATCGAAGTTGGTACAGAGGCAGCCAATGCATTGTGGGCGCTAGCATGAGGCAGGTCAAAGCAAGCGTAAAAGAGGCCATATCCTAGTGAATCGAAGCATGTCTGAGGCAACCCTTTGTCTTGTGAGTCAAAGACCAGTAAAAGTGGCCTTTTGCCTTGTAGATCAAAGGAAAGCTGATGGGTCTTTGCCTTATGAAACCAAGGCAAGCATGAGGAAGTTTTTGCCTAGTGAATCATAATACACATGCTGGAGGTCACTGCTTGTGGATCGAAAGGAACTTGTATGGGATTCTCGCCTAAATGAAACTTGGACCAATGTTTGCTCGAAAGGGGAACCAACACACAATCGAAGTTGATGGGCCAATGCTTGGTCGAAGGGTTTTAGACGCCCAATCAAAGCTTGTTGACATGCCAATTGAAGGACCCTTTGCTCTGATGTGCCAATCGAAGAAAATTACTCATATGCCAATCAGAAGACATTGTTGGCATGCCAATCGAAAGACACTTTGCTATCATTCAAAAAAAATCATTTTTCTTTTGACAAGTGTTTGTAACCACCCATGTAAAAGAAACCTTGGGAAACATGGGAGGGAAAATTTTGGGGTACAACAAAATCCCAAATGAAGATTTCTTAGTTCCACCAGAACCTTCATCTTTTGTCCATCGTCCTTCCCTGACAGCTTCTTCTAGACGAACACCCATACTTACCATCTCAGTGAAATCACTCGGTGCACTTGCAACCATTCTTTCATAGTAAAATGGACCAAGGGTTTTTAGGAAGACCTTAGTCATTTCTTGCTCTCCCATTGGGGGTACCACTTGAGAATGAAACTCGCGTCAACGCTGCACATACTCTTTAAATGACTCTTTATCTTTCTGAGTCATCGCTCTCAATTGGTCACAGTCAGGTGCCTTAAACATTTTGTGCTTATACTGTTTCATAAAAGTTTCTCCTACGTCATTAAATGTGCAGATGTTGCTATTATCCAATCCCATAACCATTTCAAAGCAGCACCAGTTAAATTATCCTGGAAGAAATGAATAAGCAAGCATTGGTCATCAGTATGAGTGGACATCCTTCTGATACACATCACTATGTGGTCACGGGAACAAGAGTTGCCCTTGTACTTCTCAAATTATGGCACCTTAAAATTTGATGTTACTTTCATATTATAAACTAAATAGAGGTCACTGACATTCTGTCCAAATAACTATTTCCATTGGAGAGCCTTCACTTCTTTCTGTATTTCATTAAATTGATCCTGAAAGTCATCCATTTGATCATAAAAGTCCAAACTTTCACTTGGTGGAGGAGCAGGATGATAAACTTCATCATTAATAACCAGCATAGCATTCACTGTAGGATGTGCAACATGATGAATCTCATTATTAGCATCAGGAGTAGCGTGTTCCACATGAGGTGCAGAAACAACAACAATTTGAACAAATGGAGCAACTTGAGAAGCAAGATTGTAACCTTTGGGCACAAAATTCTCATGTATTCCTCACGGGTAATTGCTAGGCATAAAGTACTGAGTAGCAGTAACTTGAGTAACAAAGATGGGAACTGATAAAACTTCTAAAATAATGGTTATTCTGTTGTGGCTGAGTAACATAAGGAGAAAGAGGAGGATGTGGTGGCTTATTCTGAGCAGCCACCAACGATTCTACCATAGCAGTTAGGTTGGCCATACCAGCTCTCATAGAAGTAACCTCTTCGCGTATCTCACGATTCTCTTGTTCAAGTTTTTCCATCTTTTTTATAGAATTAGCCCAAGTATTGTAGCGATGAGACAGCTTGATGACCGAACGAACCAAAGGAACAAGTAAGACACTTGGGAATGAACTGGAATGCAAAACATATGTGTGAAATGATGCATGATATGCAATGCATATGATTTATTGTGTTTATTCAATGAACTCAAAGAATCATAAACAATTGCAACTATTAAAGTACTAACACATTTGGAAATACTGAAAAAATAACTCATTTTAATAACTAATTTGGAATGGATTAAAACTTTTTAGTACAAGTTTAAATAATCCTAAGTAAAAGAGAATAAATATAGAATTTAAAAATCCTAAGGAGCCAAAGTTGACGAAGATCTCTTCACACAATAAAGCTTTCCCCCGAGTCTTACAATTTGAGCCTTCAACTGCTTGTTCTCTTCTGCATACTTGGCGGCGACTTCTTTCCATCCACTAGAACCAGA
Source organism: Vicia faba (assembly GCA_948472305.1). Taxonomy (NCBI): domain Eukaryota; kingdom Viridiplantae; phylum Streptophyta; class Magnoliopsida; order Fabales; family Fabaceae; genus Vicia; species Vicia faba. The sequence goes on along the minus strand of OX451737.1, from coordinate 558,195,470 downwards.
AAATGAGTGACCGGGACCTAGATGAAATCTAGAGGAAAATAAATCCTCTTGCTTCTCCATCATTTCCACAACATGACTCTCAAGAATCTCAATCAAGTCATCTTTCTCTTTTAATTTTGTTGAGTAGGATACCTCCAAAGTCTGGTACTTGTTCTTCCATACTTCCTTCTCTTGCTGCATCCTAACCAAGGCAAGATGAAGTTCTTCCACATCATCTAAGAGAGGAGGAGTATTCCTAATAAACATATCAGATATAGGTTCTTCATGAGAATAAGGCATCTTTAACTTAATATCCCAATGAAGATGAGGCTTCAAGGATGCAACTCCTCTTGGTCCCAAATATTTTTCTACCCTTTCTGTAAATATGGAACCAATCCTTTTCAATCTCTTCCTTAACTTCCTTGTGATCTTCTCCTTCTTTTACAAAGAAACCACTCAGATCAATGTTGTTTGACTTGTCTCTCATCAGATATCCAAACTGACGACGTGTAAGAACGGGATTGTAGTTAATTCCTCCCTTTGTACGAAGAAGAGGCACATTGGGGAAACTACCACAACTATCAATAATATCTACATCATAATAAGCTTGATGATACCAATCAATTTCAAAATGAGTGAGATCCGTAATCTTCGGGGCCCAACGTGGTTCCTTCTTGATATCCCAAAAAGCAACAGACCGAGGTAAGTGAGAAATAAACCACTGATATAACAACGATGTGCAACATATGACCATCCCTCCCTTGTAGAAATTTCGAAGATGGAAGGAATAATAAGTACCTCCTATCAGTGTAGGGACTAGGTTCCTAATATGAAAGATCCTAATGGAATTGACATCCACAAATTTGTTGACATTTGGAAATAAGAACAACCCATAGGAAAGCAAAGAAAAGATAGCCTCGAAGGGAGTTGTACTCTTCATCTTCGAAGTAACAAGCTTTCTCCAATAGAAACTGAGCAGGTAAACCGCTGGTTCCTCCTTTGGTAGTCATGTTAGCCTCAATCTCAGACTTCTTCAAGTGAGTTAGAATGGCAATCCCATGAAACTTAGGCTCTCCTTCTAAGCCAGTGAAAGGAACATAATCAGTAATAGGTAAACCAGGTAAGTAAGAATACTCCTCCAATATGGGGATCACCTGATAATCGAGAAAAGTAAAACATCGACACAACAAATCATAAAATTGGACCAATGTAGAAAGAATACCCTCCTTCATCTTGAGCTTCATAAGAGGCATGATGGCACCATACTTCTTCTGAAAATCTGTAGAACTCTTAATCTTAGGAATCAAACTCACCAGTTCCTTTATCTTAGGATCCTTGAAACTGTACTTCTGAGTCTTTCTCCTTCCAAAATCCATGGTCAAAAAAGTACCTGATATATTTGCAAAAGTCAACCTTAAGTTCCTTGAAAACTGTTAAAAGAATTCCCATGGGTGCATGAATGCATGATGCAAAAATCACACAAAAGATCACAAACATAGGGATTCATAGGTTCGACGTCACGAGCATGAAGTCAAAGGTAATTCCCACAAGGAGAGGACTAATGGTTTATCACCTTTCAAACAAGGTTCTAAAAATTTCCCAGAGTCTACATTCTTCCCTTGGATATTACAAACATCCCGATTAGCTCGGTAATCAGCAATATTCTCAAGAAAAACTCAACTGAGTGTAGCATCGTGTAACAACCAATTTCATATTTCTCTGTCATAGTCTCCTTACTACACCTAAAAATCCAATATAGGTTAAGTGTTCTATGGTCCCCAGTTTCTCAGGCTCCGAGGTCAAAAGCAGCACGTCTTCCCGATTGCTCGGTAAACGAATACTACAGTCAAAGGGGCCTCCACTGAGTGGGGGATCTCATGTCTCATTTTTTAGGATTCCTCGCTCAAAGTTAACATTATTATACTTCCCGTCCTATCTTAGGTTTTCCCAAGTCCAGGTAGAGGACTTTTGAGAAATCACCAAGCACCCTGAAAACCAGAAAAATCCAAACATACATAAGCCTACGTGGAATAAATAAATATTTTAAAAAAAGTTGGACGTTATATTTTGTTCTTTCGTCTCTGTAAGTTAACGTATTTTTTATTTTAGTCTCTGAATCTTTTTTTTAGACAGGTTCCCATATGTCCATTTCTTATTGGAATTAGTCTATGTCCTCCACACACACACATATATATATATATATATATATATATATATATATATATATATATATATATATATATATATATATATATATAGGGCATATGTAATGAGAATGAGTAAATTATATGAGAATGTGAGAATGAATAAGAATCATCATATTTAAACAAATAATATACGAAAAATGATATCACATACACAAATAAACAAAGATAGGCCAACCCACTTAGAGAACTTCTTTTCCCCAGCCTACCTCGCCAGTTTTCTGTAGCGGTAGAAATATTGAGACTAAGCCATTAGATTGACTTAACTCGTACAGATAAAAAAAATCGCCACTGTGCTTTATTGTTTCTAAAGGAAATGGGAAAAGAGAGAATAAACCCAAAAAGAGGGGGAGAGGATTTAGGTACGGGGGTTGATTATGTAAAGGGAATGTATTAGCACATTAAACATCTACAGTACTCTGCAGGAACCTCTTTGAAAATCTATGTATTTTAGCTATAAAAAGTGTATACAAAAATAGATGGTGGAGATGAGAAAAGAAGTATATTTTTACAATTTTTCACCCATCGCGGTTGTGAACCTTTAGTGCCTATGTACCACCTTCCCTGTATTAGGGGATCAGGGTACTCATAGTTCACCTCAAAAGTTTTAAAACACAAGTCTGTTGGTTTATTTTAAGAGAAAAGACATCATCGTCATATCCGAGTGGAAGACATACATACTACCCACGATTATGATAAAGGAGAATTTGCGTCATCTCGAAGTGGAGGATAAAGCTTGGATTTTAAAATAAACAAAGCCTAACTCAACACCCAAGTGGAAAACATATCACTTTACTACATATCATAGAAGTATAGTAGCTCGCATCACTACAAGAATCGACAAGAGTCTAATCTTTTGAGAAAAAGTTTGAACGTAAAAATCCAAAGTGGAAAAATGGTTTGATTAAGGTTAATAAATTTTAGTCTTTCAAAAGATGTCAAAGTATGATTAAGTTGATTAATGTTTGATTAAGAAAATATTTTTAAAAATGCATGGACGTAAATCTAATTTTATTATGAAAGCAGTTCGAGTTAGAAAACAAGAAGAGTTTTGAAAAGGAGGGAGAAGATTTTTGAAATTAAAGATGATAGGAGGAGATGAAACGACTATCCTAAAGCATAAAATAAAAGCTAAGGAAAAGAACCATCTAACTAACAAGAAGCACACACTTGACATATAGAAGTCAACGTAGAATTCTCATCCTTTGAGTTGAAACCAAGCAAGCAAAAAAAAAACTAAACCTCTAAGGAATACCAAGCTTCAGATGAATTAAGTCTTCTCAAAAAAATTGGGCAGAGTAACGGCTGTATACTAAGGAACTCTCAATCACAGGATTTCAAAAATCATCAACATCTTTCGTCCATTTTATTGGATTTGGTTTCTCAACCTATCAACACCCAAGATCCAATGAGGTTGAGGAACTTGTCCCAAAAAAAACACTCAAGTGTCTCCAAATCAGAACCAATCAAAAAAACAATAAAAAATATATTTAATATAAAACAAAACTTAAATGATTTAAAAAGGAAATAATTGGTAAAATACAAAACAAGTATTAAAACACAAAATAAAAATCCTAAAAAAATATCAGAATTCAAACATGAGTCAACAAGTGTTGACAAAATTTTTCAGAATTTTTAAATTCAAAAACTATTTTTAAAATTTAAAGAAATAAGAAAAATAAACTTTAATTTGTGAAAAATAGTAAATCAAAAATAAAAATAAAATGAAGTCACCAATATTTGTCAAGAGGTCATTAGATCCTTCCATATTTTTTTCAAAATTTGAAAATCAAGAAAAGTATTTTTAAACAATTAAAACAAATCAAATAAAGTGAAAAATCATTAAAAAAACAAATCACAAAATAAAATTGTGAAAAGATAAAAATCATAAAGAGAAAAATCAAAAGTATGTTTGAGAATTTTTTCATAATTTTAGAAGTTGAAATGATTTTTTTATGAATTTTTGAAGTTTAAAACAATTAAATCAAATAATCAGAAAATAAAAATAAAACAAAAATAATGTGGACCATCTGATTATTGTCAAAATGTGTTAGTAATCAGATCCAAGGGATCTGGCGCACTGGGCATGTTATGGTTCCTAGCAAAAAAAATAAAGGATCAAATAAATTTGGGTCAATCAAAATAAAACAATTGGCGCGCTCTAATTGGTTGAGACGAAACATGTCATTGTCTTCAACCTCTGGCCTTCAAAAAACCACAGAATTCGAGATTCTTCAAATGGAAAATTAGAGGTTCAGACCGGTACCGATGGATTTGTCTCTTCAAGACGATCACAACTGTGCCCTCGCGAAAAATTTCTTTAAACCATAGCTCAATCGATTTGCAAAAAACCAGAAGAAAAAGTGACAACATGTTTTGAAAATAAATGATCAATTCTCAATGAAATCACAAACCAGAATAAGCATGAGCTTCAGAGAATAAGAGGCTACAACTTAGTAACTTATTTGAAGCAAAATGATAGAGAATTCTACCTAAACTAAGTGCAAGAAGTTTGCTCTGAAACTGAGCTTCTGTAACTCAATTTTATGCATAATTCTTATCACTTAGGATCAAGTTAACTTCAATGATTTCCAAGGAAGATAATTGAATGGAAGTTTTTGTGAATTAAGGCGAGGGAATGAAAAACCATAAATCAAACTCAAGAGTTCGTGTGGGATCTTGGCAAAGTTTTTTTGGCTATTCAAGCTTGTCAAAATGAGTAAGGGATAATCCTTATTTATAGTTGAACATGATGTAAGGGTCAAGCATGCGAATTGGATGAAAAATCAATGAAATCATGTGACCCTGCTAAGTGGAAAAAGTGTGACTTGAACTTGTTCAAAACTCAACTTATTCTTGCATTTCATTGCTCTAATCATGCTTTAGAACTTTTTTAAACATGTTTAAGTGGAAAACATGCACAAAATTGATCATTATAAGCCACATTTTGGAAATTGCAATCTGACTGCAAGTGAAACTTCAGCTCTAAGGAACCAACTTGGAATCCATGGTGCACATTGCTCAGTAGGCTTTATCACAATATTCTTGAAGCATTTGAAAGACAATGTCGCAATCTTTACAATGTGCCAAGAAAGAATCCATTTGGATAATTGAGCTGGAAGTTATGTCCTTTTGAAATCGTGAAAAACAAACTGATTTTTGAACTTGGACATATTTCTAAGTGTTGAACTTCAAAATCACCTACAATGTTCTTCAAAATTACATGACATTCCACTCAAAATTTGATATAGATTTATGAAGATAACATGAAGTAGACCTCTTGAATTGAATTTTGGAATTAAGACCACTCAAAAATAATAAAAATTGAAAGATTTATGGTCTTTAAAAGATGATGAACAAATTTGGGAAGATTCACAAAAGACTTGTGATCTTTTCAATTCTTCAACAACTTTCCAAGCATTTTCAAGTCTTGCATATTAAGACAAAGTTGTAATAGACATCCCAAATATTATTGTGGAAAAAGAATTGCCCCAAGGAGATAAAAATTGACCAAGTTATGATCATTTGAAATCAAACCCTAAGATTTAAAAGCCTTTCAAAGAGACTTTTAATTTTTCTCAACCATTAGTGATCTTCCATTCAAAATTAGCCTTAGATCCCTGAAGAAAACTTGTTAATGACCCTTTAAAGAGAATCATGGCTTTGAAGTCAATCAAAAATCTCAAAAAATGAGCAAGATATGGTCCTTGAAAGTCAACAAACCCTAGCTCAAAGAGTATTAAAATGACTTGAAACCCCTTTCAACTTTTGATAATTTTTCTTGCACAATTGGATCTTGTCATGTGAAGAAAAGTTGTAGTAGATGATGATAAGAATCCATAAAAAAAAGAACCAGCATAAAATGTTGAAAATTTGGAGAGTTATGAACTTGCTCAATTAGGTCAAACTTGTTGAATCAACTTTGAATCATTTTAAACTTTATTGGAAAAACAAAACATGATGAATCACAATAGGCCTTAAAATGATGTTGTCTTGAAGCACACTCAAAGATGGAGCTTAAGTCTCAAAGAAACTTGTTGAAGAAGGCATGGAAATAATCACATGAACCTATGAATCTTCATGATGAATGACACCACCAACTTTGAGGAAATGTTGTTGACCTAAATAAAGTGAAAGAATTCTTTGAACCAGAAACCTTAGATGTCATAGACATAGATTTGAAGCTTAAGCTCTTGCAATCCATTATAGAACCATTTGACTGAGGACCATCCCTCAAACCCTAGGTTAGATGGTGAATGTAATTGTGATCACCTACAATATTAACATTAAAAGAAACATATATACATATGTTTATGTTAGTTAAAAGAACACATGTACAAGATACACAATTCAAGGTGTTTGGTGATCCCTCAAGAGCAAACTTAAAGATAGGATAAAGTAGAAAGAGAGAACCGACCCTAATGTGTGATCTTGATGTATTTATGATATGAGGTGATAAGGGATCTTAGAGGCAAAAATTGGGATATAACACAATCCATAAAAGCCTAGCATGGTGCGTGAAAAAGATAAAAGATATTCAAGTGGTACCAAATGTAGAAGGTTTGTTTCCTCATTCAAATTAAGCTTCAATAATTTCATGTCACAAAATTCGCATCAACATTCGACTACAAAGCTTGCAAACCACACTAACATTCAATGAATATAAAGCCTACTTTTATCAAGTTTATGAGACCTTTTAGGAACATAAGCACAAGAAATCAATTAATCAAGAAATTAAGGATCAAAAATTACCATTAAATCATTCATCATGCCAAATAAATTGAATCAATTGGGAAGAATCAATAAGAACACGTTAAAATCCTAGTTCTAAATATATTCAAACATCAATTCAATTAAATCTTATACTAATAGAAAAATCATTTAAAAAAACAAGTCAGGAATCAACACTTCAATATATACACAAAAAATCAGTCAAAAATTAGGATATAAACATCAAGGATTAATTGCAAAAATTCAAAGAAACAAAGTGAAGTGAAGAGAAAAGTTAGGAAGTGTAAGCATGATCTAGGGGTATGAATTAAGATTTCCAACGGTAGGCCCAGTCCAGATTCCATGTGACCAGATATTTTTATGTATCTTGAGGGAAATATTTGTGAGGCCCCACTCTACCTAGTGTTATCAAGAACGAGATGAAAGTAACTGATTCATGCCTACCTCATGGCGGAGATGGAGAAGAAATTGCTCTTACAAAAGTCTCAATGTACAAGTATATAATGTTTCTACTTTTGCGAGTTTCGATGTTGTTATTTAGATTGCACTGCTTATGATTAAATCATCATATTGCAAATCATCAGTTGATGAAGATCTTGTTGAAGATTCAAACTCTGGAAGAAAGTATAGATAAACTCAGCGAGTTCTTGAGATTTTTGGTGAGTTTTCTTGTGTGAACTTTGTGATTGAACCTTGCGTACTTTTTCTCTGTGAATAATCATTTCTGAGATTTTGTGAATGATTCCCTCTGATGCAGATGAATGAGAAATTTTGTTATGTAGTATGTTAAATCTGTGAAAGTTAGTTAGAGTTAGGTCAAACCTGAGCCTTTGATTGAAAATTGGTTAGAGAATATAGAAGGTGAGGATTAGAGTTGGTTTTGCTTGAAAATCATGTTATATGTTAAATCGCAGTCTCTTTTCTTCTGATATTTCTAACTTAATAATTCTTAGCTCTGAATTGTTTTCCACAGTTTTCCTTGTTTTTTTAATTTTTCTGATATGCATATCTCCTCCTTTTCTATTGAACTGAGACATGAGTTGAATATTTGTACAGAGCTTTTGTGGATAATTGTTTTTGTGACTATTGCAGGTTTTGAAGCATTGGCGATAAAGAAACTTGGCTCATGAAGATGAACTTAGGTTTAAAACATAGAAGTCTTAATGTATTTCTCTTTGTAGTTTTTGGTGTATTGGTGAATATGATTCAAAATTTTAACTTTAATTATTTGAAAATGTTAATGCACAACACTTTTTCTCCCATTTGGACTTTGAAATCCCAAGTATTTTCCTTTATTTTCAATGTTGTAATGGAAATGTTGTACTATTTTGTAATGGTAATGTGGATCTTTGTATGTAAGTTTAAAACCTCTTGAATTCAATGATAATTTCCAGAAGTATTCAAAGTCTTCATCTTTCTTGTTTCAAACTGAATTGTGCCGATAGCATGGTGGTGTGATGAAATTTGTAGCATGATACTTTTGTGAATCCTTTGAAATCTATTGGATCCAATATCAATTTTCTCAAGTACCCAAAGTATGCACTTTTCTCTTTCAAATTGAATTTGGACTCGAATACTCTTTCAATAGTGTGAATGTTAAGCATAATTATAAAATGAACTGAATAATCCCTTACTCATGTAATGACAATCACTCCATAGTTAAGAATGAACCGGAGTTTCTAGGGAATTGTCTAAAACCATTATAAAATGACTTCCAAATGCTCCTCTTATTATGTATAGCAATATGGATAACCATGCTTGAGTTGAAAATAGACGCCCCCAATAATCAGATCAAGAGAGCACCATTTCATATTAGCTTGTATTTGAAGTAATCTTGTCATAGAATACCTTGGCTTGATGTACCAAAAGACAAACTAGTCCAATACTTGCACAAACCGTGATTCCTTCCTTATAACTCAAAATGAGATCTTGAGTTGAACACCTTGAAAATATATAATCAGAGAATTTTGTGCTACATTGCCTTGTAGTCCAATTAACCAACTTAATCACACCTTGGATGATAGTGAGCCACGTGAACTCACATACCATAAGCAACTCATGTCTGGATTTAAGATACCTGAATAAAATCCAATGAGGATAGCTTGTACCACAAGAAAATTAACTGATTAACAAGGAGCTTTGCATCAAAGTGTAAACAAACTCTGATTTGGGGAACCACATGGATGAAATATTGTGATCCATCTTCAAGCTATGAAAATCTGATCTCTTGATGATCTTTGAGGAATTTGAAAAGATAGAACACCATGTGTCTTGATGAGAATGATCTTGAGGACTGATCTTCAAACCGATATTGATTGATCAATGCATCTTCTTCTTGTAGGAGAAAACCCTAATTCACTGATGAACTTGATCCCACAGTACAAGAACCAATATCATGCATGTATGAATGACAATGACGCATATGAGCTACTTAGGGTTAAAATTAATAGGGCAAATTTTGGGGTGCAACACTTAGTATACATTATAGTTGTATATAAATAGACATATTGTAAATCAGTTTTAATTAATTCAATAATATTAATCCTTATTTTCTTATTCTCTCTCTTTCTCCCCTCACTAAAAGTGTCACATGCACAAACATAAGGAAGATAAATAAAGTATAACAAATTATGTGTTAGTATCTAACGATTATTACTATTTCGTTTACATACTAAAAAAACAAGAATGTTTGATTTAATTTTGTAAAATTTATTTTTAGTTTTTAAAATTTGAAAGTAATAAAACTAAAGTAAGATTATCAAACATATTTTATTTTATTTTTTCTTCAAAACTATATTTTAAAGTAAATTTTATAAAATTACTTTCAAAAACTAAACTAAAACTCACTCAAACAAGCCCCTAATTTTTTTTGTTTTTTTTTAAATGTAAAACTGTGATATGAGAGATGGAACTTTTAAGGAATAGCTTCAAGAATACTTAAAGTGTAAAATACAGAATAAAGTGATCATATTTTTGGTGACCCAAACTTATTTTGTAAAACTTTTGTAAAATACACCTTCTCTTGACTTAATGTTCCTATCTTTGGTGACCCAAATTTATTAGGTTAAACTTTTGTATTAATATCTCAAAACTCATATGTATAAGTGTGTGAAGTCTAAATATGACTACACTTACACAACTTTTCCTATACGTCGTGTGTCACTAAGAATTTCACAGCTACATTCCTAGTTTGTATGTGATGCGCGACATGGGGTAGTAACTTCAAAGTTTGAGTGAAACTTCACTATTAGATGTTTTGCATTATGTCAAAACTAGGAAAACTTAGCATTTATGTATATTTTACGGTATCTATGTATCGTTTGGTTCACCCTTGCATTAGAGGTCTTAGGAAGCATTCATAATAAGTTTAAAATTGATCTAAATCATGAAAAAAAATAAGTTTTTGCATAAAAACAACATTTTTGCTTTAAAACTACAGTACATGTGCCGCGTGGAATTCCTATGAGCCGACACATGTACTGCATTATTATAGTCTGCAGTACATCAGCATTTTTGCTTTAAAACTATAGTACATCAGCATTTCCACCAAAGTGATTTTGTCTCTCTCATTCTAAGTCTTAATCCACTAATCACAAATGATTACAATTCACGAAGACAACTGTCAACGTCTTATTGAGATCAAATTACAACTTGGTTTCTCAAGGAAATATAACTGAAAATAATTATACAATGTGTTTGAGTTTGCTTCTAACAAGCTTTATCACAACTGTGATGTTTACACAAATTTTAGCACAAATACTATTTTTAATAGATAGAAAGATGTGAGAAATTTTGAGCAATTGTTCGTATGCGTGTATATTTTTCATCTTTGATAGACCTCTTTATACAGGCAAATTCATGAGACCGTTGGAGACATAATATTCTGATTTTGGAAGGTTGTTGATTTGAGGTTTGATTTTCTTTAAAATACAGATCTTTTCCAACCATAAAGTTTCCAGTAGTTACTTTATAAATTTAATTAATGTGATATCAGATTTATGTTGTTTCAGAGTATCTTAAGATAATTTCTTGTAATCAGAACTTTAATCATAATATTTATGTTTGAAGCTTCTTTGTTCTTTCGGAACTTTATATATCTGAGTATAACCTGCAGCTTGGTGCTTCCGAAGTTTGACTGCCAGCATCAGAACTTCTCTTTCTTGCATGTTGTTTTAGCTTCTCTTTAGAGCTTCTTATATTTTCTTCTCCTTTAGAGCTTCATATGTGATTTTTCACGTCATTAAATTTCTTTCTTTCATCAGAACTTCTCTGTAAACTCAATCAAATAATTAGAGTGCATAATTGTTCTTTACAATAATTATGTATTTGTTATCATCAAAACTAATAATTGGATGTAGAACCAAACTATGTTCTAACATAAATTGGATCAAGCGCATACCACTAGGCCAAAAGAAATTGCTAGTAGCCAAGGTGCTACTCTATTTCCTTATAGCGAATCCAACAAGGGGCCTACCTGGCCCACCTAACACACCTGTGTAGGTTCCCATGGGGGGATGTTAAGCCCTTCGAGTCCCTAAGGTTGACGCTGGATATTTTAATCCAACAATATCCCCCCCAGTGTCACCCGGGGGGATTCAAACCCATGACCTTGCTCTGATACCATGTAAACTGGATCAAGCTCATACCACTAGGCCAAAAGCAATTGCCAGTAGCCAATGTGCTACTCTATTTCCTTATAGAAAATCCAACAAGGGGCCTACCTGGTCCACCTAACACACTTGTGTAAGCGCCCATGGGGGGATGTTAAACCCTTCAAATCCATAAGGTTGACGCTGGATATTTTAATCTAAAAATGGCATCAAAGTCCTATGGTATGAGGATTCTCTTAATTTCATTTTGTCAAGATTGTCTCAAAGTTGGTGGTTGAACTCATCAAGAAACTTTATAGGTTCATGTGTTTATTTCTATGCCTTCTTTAACAAATTTCATCAAGCATTGAGCTTCTACATCAAGTGTGCTTCAATATAAAATCATTTCAAGGTCTAATGTGATCCATCATGCCTTAATTTGCAAGAAAAGATTAAAAGATTCAAAGTTTATCTAAGTGGTTTGACCTAATTTGGCAAGTCCTCAACTCTAAGGTCACAAGTGCATAACTCTCTTAATTTTCAATATTACGAAGTGGTTCTTTTTGCCATGGACTCTTCTCATCCTTACCAAAAACTTCTCTTTACATGACAAGATCCAATTTTTCAAAGAAATCATCAAAAGTTTAAGAATGTAACAAGTCACTTTTGTAATTTTTGAGTAAGGGTTTGTCAACTTCCCAAGACCATATCTTGCTCAATTTTTGAGATTTTGAAGTTATTCCAAAGCCATGATTTTTTTCAAAGAGTCCTTAACAACTTCTCTTCAAGGATCTAACGCCAATTTTGAGTAGAAGATCATTTAAGTTTGAAGAAGATTTAAAGTCCTTTGGAAAAGCCATTGAACTCTTTGATTTGACTTCCAAAGATTATAACTTGGTCGATTCTTACCTCCTTGAGCTCATTCTTTTTTCATAATAAACTTGAGTATGTATACTACAACTTTGAATCAAAGATTAAGATCTCAAAATGTGTGACAAGTTGTGGAATTCAATGAAACATTATAGGTTATTTGTGGATTTATCAAGAAATTTGCATCCTCTTTCAAGAACCATAACTCTCTCATTGTTTATGATTTTTAAGTGATTCTAATTCCATAGTCCCATTCAAGGAGTCTACTTCATTTCATCTTCAATGATCAAGAGCTAATTTTGGGGGGAAGGCCATGTAAGTTTGAGGAACATTATAGGTCACTAAGAAGCTTCATACTTAGAATTTTTCTCTGTGTAAAAAAAAATTGGTTTTTCCTGATTTCAAAATGACACAACTTTCAGCTCAAATGTCCAAATGAAATATTTCTTGGCACATTGTAAACTATGTGATGATGTCTTCCAAATGTGACAAGAATGAGACCATAAGTTCTCATGAGTAAGATTTCCCAAGGATTTAAAGATGGCACCTTGAAACAGAAGCTTCTCACCAAGTCAGATTGCAATTTTATTAGTGTGCTTTCTAATGACCAAATTGACGCGTGATTTTTATCTTAACATGTTTAACAAAATTGTCTGAACATGTTTAAGCCTTGAAACACAACAGTTAAGTGAGTTTTGATGAATCAGAAGTCACATGTTTCTCACCTTTAAGCTTCATGTGAATTCACTCATTCTTGATCCTTCTTGCACGTATGAGCTTATGAATAATTTTCCTATAAATAGAGCATCATACTCTATTCATTTCCTCAAGGTTGGATAGCCAAAATCACCCTGCCAAAGGCATACTCGAAGCTTGAAATTTTAAAATCCATTTCAACATTTCAAGCCTTCTTTCATAAAACTCTCTTCTAATATCTTCATTCTTGATCATCATACAAACTTTTCACAACAAAAACCAAGCAATTCAAGCATATTATCAAGCTACAGAAGTTCATCTTCAGAGCATACAAGTTGAACTTCATTCAGGTAGATTTCTCAACCAAATCATCTCAAATAAATGCTTAGGATGTAGTCCCTTCTTCTCTGAAGCGTATGCTTCTTCTGGTTTGAATTTCCATGGTGATTTGATACTTGAATTTTCAAATTTCATTTTGCGTTTTCTCACTGTTAAAATCCAAAAAGTTAAGTTGTGATTTAAATAAATATTTCGCGAGCATATGGTTGAGATCGTCTTAAATAAACGCATTAAATGGTACCACTATGAAAGCGTAAATTTATGGATTGAAGAATCCTTGTTTCTCCCTAGTTGTAGGCGTCTGGAGGTTGAAGATGCCCAACGTGTCATCTTCAACCAATGAAGGCATGCAAATTGTTTTAATTTAGTTGGTTGGATTTGTTTGAATCAAATGCTTGATAGTTGAATGAAGCTCATGGTGGAAGCACGCGTTATGGCCTTCACATCTGCCAGCTCAATGAATGAGCTCGAATCTGACGCCTCGGGTTTTTTATTGGTTTTATTTTACAAATTTGATTTTTAAATTCATTTTAATTTCAAAAATCAATATCTCTATCATTTTTTATTCAAAAAATATTAGAATAATTTATAAAATTTTGTTTGAATTTTCTCTTTTTGATCCATATTTTTTCACAAATTTATTTTGTGATTTGATATTTTTTATAACTTCTCTTTGTTTTTTTATTATTTAAAAATATTTTTAACTCTCTAAAAATTCTAAAAAAATAAAATATAATCCAATGATGGTTTTACACCTATGGTGATTTTATTGGGATTTTACATTTTAGTTTTCTATTTTTTTATTGATTTTAGATCTTTTCGCTTAATTTTTGCATTTTTAAAATAAGTTTCTGACTTTCAAAAATTATAAAACAAAATTGTCAACACTTGTTGACTCATGTTTGACCTCTGGTAATTTTTTGGGATTTTTATTTGGTGTTTTGATACACTTTGTGTATTTCATCAATAAATTCCAATTAATTAACCATTTTTAAAAAATGTTTTATATATTATTTTTGTTGATTTTTATTTTTGTTTTGTCTTGTTCTGACTTGGAAATGTGTGGACATATTTTGGGTTAAAATTTTCATCAACATCAATGTAACTTGGGTGTTGATAGGTCAAAAGACCAAATCCACCAAGATGGTTGATTGATTTTGATAAAGTTAGACTTAATTAAGGTGTATTTGTGACATCCCCCTTTCCCTTTCATTTCATCCCTTTCTTATTTCCCTTTTAAGTGATCATTAGTGGCCCAAGCTTTAGGCTTTAAATTATCCAAGTATGATTGATTATAGAACCATGGTTCAAGACTTTTGAAGCTTGTTGTTAGGAGGATTTGATTTTATCAATCCTCTAACAAGTATTCATTAATTTTGACCTAAGTTTAATCTTTGATCATCATTGATCATTTATTATGAAGTTCGTCTCTTCATCATCTCCCTTCTTCTTTATTTTTTTTACTTGTGCTACATGTTTTAGGAGCTTGGTTTTTACCATGTCTCTAACATGTATGGTACATACATTGTTATTGAACGGCCTTAAAAAAGGTGCGACTTCTACATAAGTCCACTTACAATTGCTTAACATAGCGCTAAATTTGTCCTGATTCAGAAAATGATCATTTGTGGCCCAAACTTTATGTTTGTAAGTCCAAGTATGGTGGATTGAGTATCTTTAGTCCAATACCTATGAAAATTGTTGTTAAGAGGCTTTTATTATATCAATCCTCTAATGATTTTTCTTTATCCTTGGTCTAAGATCATTATTCAATCATCATTGATCATACTTTATGACTGTTAACAGTTAACTTACTAACCATTAACAAGTAACTTTACTTGATGCCTTTATCTTTATGCTTTTACTTTTATGCACTTTATCATTAGCATTTACATTTCATGCCATTTTCCTTTTTCTCACTTGAGCATTTATTTTTTTATGTCATTTTATCTTTTCTCACTTGAGCTTTTCTTTTTCTTCTTAAGACACTTAAACAAACTTGAACTTTAAAAGACTTAAGGCTCTCTATGGACTATTTATTACTATCCTTGACACATTGGAGTTGTGGACCTCTTGGACTTAGGATTATAAGCTTTGCCTTGATCTTTGATACCTTGAGCCATTTGGATCTTGTGTTATTTCATTTTTATTTTGCTTGTATTGGGAAATCTTTTGTGTGCATGTGTTATTTTGTTGGCCTTAAGTGATCAATATGGCACATGACTCAATATTGAAGACCTTGCTTTGGGTTTTAAAATCTATGGGTTTCTTTGATAATTCTTTGCTTGTGATTTATTTTTCACATGGATGATTGGTATGCTCTTGGTCTATTTGGTACTTATGGATTTTAATCTAAAGGATGGGAATTCTACATTGACTTCATAATGTCAATTGTTGGATTCTTGTTTGGTTAGACCTTTCTTTACCTTAGCTTTTACTTTGTTTACATAGGATAGTCTCTTCATCTCCTCCCTTCTTATTTGATTTTCAAAATCTTCTACCTTTTTCAAAGGATTCTTGTTTTCTAACTTGAACTGCTTTCATAATAAACTTGGACTTAAGTCCATGCATTTTCAAAAACCTTTTTCTTAATCAAATTTAAATCAATTTAATCATACTTTGACATATTTTTGAAAGACTGGAAGTCATTAACCTCATTCAATTGTCACCGCTTTGGCTTTTCTCTTTAAAACCTTTTTCTTATAATTAACCAACACACAAACTTTTCAAAAAATTTAAGAACTTCGAGTGCCCTGATCCCCTATTACATGAAAGGTGTTACGTAGGCACAAAAGGTTCGCAACCGCGGTGGGGACAAAAATTGTAAGAAACCACTTCTTTTCTCATCTCAACCATCTATTTTGTAAATATTTCCTTATAGCCAAAAACACACAGATTTTTAAAGAGGTTCCTGCGGAGTAGATGTTTAGGGTGAAAATACCTTCTATTTGCATAACCAATCCCCTTACCTCGATCTCTATTTTACTTTGGGTTTATTCTCTCTTTTCCCTTTCCTTTGGATAAAATAAAAGTATGGTGACGACTTTCACTGATTTTGCGAGTTAAGTCAATCCAATGGCTTAGTCTCAACATTTCTACCGCTACAGAAAATCGGTGACTTCACTGAGGATAATCTCTAAGTGAGTTAAGCCTATTTTTGTTTCTTTGTGTATGTGCTATTATTTGTTAAGTATATGCCTATTTGTCTGGATTTATCTGGTTTTTTGGGTGGTTGGTGATCTTTTATAAGTTCTATACCCTGACTTGGGCAAACTTAAGATAGGATGAGTGGTATAATCACTTCAACTTATATGGAGAAAGTCCTTAGTAAGTTTATTTGAAAAAATCTCTGCTTAGTGGAGGCCCCTTTGGGTTAGTATTTGTTGAACAAGCAAGTTGTGAAAATATTACTACATTCGACCTGAAAGACCGTGAAGTTGAGTGATGTAGAACCTTAATCCATATTGGCCTTTTTAGGTGTAGTGTGGAGCCAACCTAGTAGTCAATTCTGGTATAGTTGTCACGTGATACTGCACTCAGACGAGTTTTTCCTGTGAATATTACTAATTACCGAGTAAATTGGGACAATGGTAATATCAAAAGGAAGATCGAGGACTCTGGGATTTCCTTAGAACCTTGTTCTGCAAGTGTTTAAACCATTAGTATTTACCTTGTAGGTAATACCTTTGGCTTCATGCTCGTGACGTCAAACCTATGAACCCCCATGTTTGTGATCTTGTGTGTGATTGTTGCATCATGCATTTATGCACCCATGAGCAATATTTTGACCAAATTTTCAAGGAACTTAAAAGAATATCTATGCAAACATCGCAGGTATTTGATCATGGATGTTGGAAGGAGAAGCACTCATAAGTTTTGTTTCCGAAAACCTAAAGTAAGAGAGTTAAAGAAGCTAGCATCATTGGTGGTTAGTCCTGAAAAGTTCAAAGACCGTTATGGAAGACTTTTGGGTATCTTGGATGCTAAAGTGGAAGATGGGACTCTCAACACTCTAGCCCAGTTCAAATTATCAGTTTATGCCTACCTTGGAAGAGTATTCTTGCATGATTGGATTGCATGTGACTGATAAGGTTCCTTTTTCTAGTTTAGAGGAAGATCTTGAACCTCTTATTATTGCTAAAATGTTTCATTTGAAGTATGGTCAGATAAAATCTCACCTTACTTCCAAGAGTGGTATTCTAGGGTTCCCTACTAATTTTCTCATGGAAATGGCTCGTGCATTTGCTAAAGACAAAAATATGGATGTTTTCGAGAGTATTATGGCTTTGCTTATCTATGGATTGGTCTTATTTCCTAATGTCCCCAATTTTTTGTATGAATGCCATGAAGATATTCTTGATTGGGAATCCAGTCCCAACCTTGCTTGGAGAGACTTACTACTCAATCCATTACAGGAACTCCAAGAGTGGGGGAATGATCGTCTGGTGTGCGGCTTTATTGTACAAGTGGTTTATTTCGCACTTGTCGTAGTTTGCTTCCTTTCAAGATACTAAAGATGGAATGAGGTGGTGGCAGAAGATTATGTCTCTGAGTCATCCTGATATTTGTTGCATCAGTTCTATATATGATTGGGAAATCATTATTGATGGTTGTGGAGAGTTTCCCAATGAACCTCTTCTTGGTACAAAAGGAGGTATCAGTTATAATATGATTCTAGCTTGTTGTCAATTTGGTTATCCTATGTTGGATAAGCCAAACAACTTGCTTCTAGCAGCTTTCTTTCTCAAAGAAGGGGAAGATAATAGGGCATTCATAGAGAAGATCAACAAAGTATGTCTTACTATTCGCAGAAAGGGAAGAAGAGAGTTAGGAAAGAGAGGAAACACTGCTTTTGAACCTTGTCTTCAATGGGTGCAAGCAAGGGCCATTAAGTTAAAGATGCCTTATCCTCACCATGAGCCAATGGTTTTTCTTGGACATGTTTCAATTTTGTTAACTAATGTGGAAGAGCTCCAGCTTGCGTTGTCCAAGATGTAGAAAGAAAATGATGCTTGGAAGAACAAATAGCAGAATTTGGATGTGAGATATTCAACACTTCAAGAGCAGCTAAAGGAGAAAGATGACTTAATTGATATTCTTGAGCGAAATGCTATAGATATGATGGAGAAGAAAAAGGATTTATTTTCCTCTAGTGTTCAGCCAAGTCCCAGTGGGAAAGACTATTCTCATTTATTCCCTTCTTCGGTTGGATGGAAATGAGTCATCGAGAAGTTTGTGGAAGAGAACGAGCAGTTAAAAGATCAAATTACGGTGCTCAAAAGGAAGTGACAGTATGAAGCAGGATCTTCTTCTTCCTTGGCTCCTTAGAACCTATAGATTTTATCTTTTTTTTCTTGTATCTTAGGATTTATGAAATTTATGTTAAAAAGTTGTAATCCTTCTAAGAATTGTTAATGAAATCATATTATTCAGCGTTTCAAAATTTGTTATTCCTTCAATGTTTGCAATTGTTACAATTCTTTAAATTTCTTGGAAAATTTCATAAACAAAATAAAATCATTTGCATTGCATGCATCATTTTGCACATATTTTTGCATTCTTATTTTTCTTTGTGTTTCTTATATGTTTCCACTACTTAATTTAATCAGCAAGTTGTCGCACTCTTATAACACTCGAGCTAACTACAAAAAGAAGATGGAACATTTAGAACAAGAGAATCGGGAACTCAAGGAAGAAGTTTCTGCCTTAAAAACTGGAATGGCTAATCTGACTGCTTTGGTAGAGTCATTGGTGACTGCTCAGAATCAGCCACCCCCTCCTCCATCTCCAACTCTTCATGTTACTCAAACACAACAGACAATGGTCATTTCTGAAATATTGTTGGTGACTATTTCTGCTACTCCATTTGTTTCTGCTCCTCAATTACCGATGCCTCATGGTTATCCTTGGGGAATGCCTCTTGGGTTTGTTCCTTAAGGTTATACTCCTGCTGTTGAAGTTTCCCATCCAGCTCAACCTGTTACTATTACCACTCCACATGTTGTGCATACTATTCTTGTCTTTAATGATGAAGTACACCATGTTGTTGCTGCACCATGTGAAAACTTGGGTTTTTATGATAGAATGGATGATTTCTAAGATCAGCTTAATGAGATGCAAAAAGAGATGAAGACCCTTAGAGGAAAGATTTGTTTGGGAAGAATGTTAGTGATCTTTGCTTGGTTCCTAATATGAAGGCACCCGCTAAGTTCAAGGTGCTATAGTTTGAGAAGTACAAGGGAAATACTTGGCCTCGTGTTCATCTTGTAATGTATGTTAGAAGGATGTCCACACATTGATGATCAACGTCTGCTAATCCATGTTTTCCAAGACTGCCTGACTGGTGCTGCGTTGAAGTGGTACTTGAGCTTAGATTGTGCCAATATCTGCACTTTCAATGGTTCAGGCGAGGCTTTCGTGAGGAAGCATAAGTATAATATGGATATGGTTCCCGATCATGATCAGTTGAGAGCTATGACCCATAAATACAAGGAATCATTCAAGGAATATGTGCAATGTTGGAGAGAGACAACTACTCAAGTTGTGCCCCCAATGGAGGAAAAGGAGATGACCAAGGTATTTTTGTGAACTCTCGATTCATTCTACTATGAAAGGATGGTGGCCAGTTCACCCAGTGACTTTACTGAGATGGTTGGTATGTATGTGATAGAAACAGTGGACTTACAACCACACCCTACTTAATAACGGTATAACCCGCATGATGGTACCCCTTTCCCAACCGTTGTTAAATGGGTTTTCCATAGTAGTGTGAGGGATGAGCTCCCATTTCTGTCAAGTATTATAGGTTTGATAAACAAGGTCACCATTCTAATGAATGTGAGAATAAGGTGTCGAGGTGCTACAAATGTGGTAAGATGGGTCATTGTGCTCCTGAATGCAAGAACGATGGTCCAATCTATTTCAATTATGGAGAGTAGGATCATATCAGTACCCAATGTCAAAAGCCAAGGAATGATGCTACTTCCCATACCAATGGTAGAGTGTTCGCTCTGAGTGAAAGAGAGTATTCTAAGAAGGACAACTTGATTCGAGGAACTTCTTTTATTAATGATGTTGAATTGATTGCTATTATTGATATTGGGGATACTCATTCGTTTATTTCGTGTGAATGTGCTAACATGTTAGGATTAAAGTTGTTTAATATGAATGGTAGTATGGTGACAAATAATCCTGCTAGTGATTCTCTTACTACTACTTATGTTTGTCTGAAGTATCCTTTGACTATTTATGGCAAGAGTTTTGTGATGGATTTGGCGTGTCTTCCTCTACACCAAATTGACGTCATTCTTGGAATAAACTAGTTGGAGTTTAACTATGTTCACATCAATTGTTATAATAAGACCTTGAGGTTCCCTAAGTTTGGTGATGATGGAGAATTGATGTTGTTGTCTTCTAAGCAGGTGAATTGACTTTTAGAAGATGAAGCTTTGATGTTTACAATGTTTGCGTCGCTGCAAGTTAATCGAGAAGCTTCAAGTGTTGAACTACCTGTCGTCTGTGAATTTCCAAAAGTGTTTCCAGATGACATCAATGATTTTCCTCCAGAACGTGAAGTGGAGTTTTCTATAGATGTGGTGCCAGGTACAAGTTCATTGTCAATGGCTCCTTATAGAATTTCAGCTCCAGAGCTGAGCGAGTTGAAGAAACAACTAGAAGAGATGCTCGAGAAGAAGTTTGTGTGACCGAGTGTTTCACCTTAGGGTGCGCATGTGTTGTTGGTCAAGAAGAAAGATGGAAGTATGAGACTGTGTGTAGATTACAGATAGTTGAATAAGGTGACTATTAAGAATAAGTATCCACTTCCGAGGATTGATGATTTGATGGATCAGTTGGTGGGTGCTTGTGTTTTCAGCAAGATTGGTTTGAGATCGGGTTATCATCAAATTCGTGTTAAACCAGATGATATTCCAAAGACAACTTTTTTGAACGAGGTATGGTCAATACGAGTACATTGTGATGTCGTTTGGTGTATCTACTGCGCCAAGTGTTTTCATGGAGTATATGAATTGGACTTTTCATTCATATTTGGATAAGTTTGTCGTGGTGTTCAATGATGATATTCTGATCTATTTCAAATCCGAAAAAGAGCATATGGAGCATTTGAGAATTGTGTTGCAAGTATTAAAAGAGAAGAAGTTGTATGCAAAGTTGTTAAAGTGTGAATTTTGGTTGAAGGAAGTAAATTTACTTGGTCATGTAATTTATAGTGGTGGAATTGTTGTGTATCCTTCTAAAGTTAATGCAGTGTTGCAATGGAAGACTCTTAAGTCTGCGATTGAGATTCAAAGTTTTCTTGGTTTAGCAGGTTATTACCTAAGGTTCATTGAAGGATTCTCTAAGTTAGCATTACTGTTAACTTAGTTGACTCGAAAGGGTCAAGCTTATGTGTGGGATGTTGCATGCGAAGAAAGTTTCATAGAATTGAAAAAGAAGTTGAGGACTGCTCTGGTATTAATTTTTCCTAACCTAAGTGTTGCATTTAAGGTGTATTACGATGCATCAAAGATGGGTCTTGGTGGTGTGCTAACGTAAAATAGACAGGTTGTTGCTTATGCTTCAAGGCAATTGAAGATTCATTAAAGGATTTATCCCACGCATGACTTAGAGCTAGCAGTTGTGGTGTTTGTGCTGAAGATTTGGAGACATTATCTTTTTTACTCTAAATTTGAAGTGTTCAGTGATCATAAGAGTCGAAAATACTTATTCGACCAGAAGGAGTTGAATATGAGGCAGAGAAGGTGGCTTGAGTTGTAGAAGGATTATGAATTTTATTTGAATTACCATCCTGGTAAAGCAAATGTAGTTGCCGATGCATTAAGTAGAAAATCGTTGCACATGTAAATGCTTATGGTTCGAGAATTGGAGATGATTGAACAATTTAGATATAGGAGCTTAGTATGTGAAGAGACTCCCGATAGCGTGAAGTTGGGAATATTGAAACTGAATAGTGGTATAATAGAAGAGATCTGAGTAGGTCAGAAATATGATTTGAAGTTGGTTGAGCAATCATCCTATGGAGAAGCTAGCTGAGATGTAAATCGATAAGTATGTGAAGCTACATGAAATACCTTCGAGTATTGTGTCAGATAGAGATCTGAGGTTTACGTAATAAATTTAGGAAGGTTTGCATAATGCTTTTAGTACCAAGTTGAGGTTGAGTTCTACATATGATCCGTAGATGGATAGTCAGATAGAGAGGACTATTCAGTCTTTAGATGATTTGTTAAGGGCTTGTGTGCTAGAACAAGGGGGATCTTGGGAAAGTCATTTGTCGTTGATTGAGTTTACATATAATAATAGTTTTCATGCGAGTATTGGTATGACACCGTATGAACCGTTGTATGGTAGGAGGTGTAGAACTCCATTGTGTTGGTATGAGTCAGGCGAGAGAGTTGTACTCGGACTTAAGATCATATAGGAGACAACTAAAAAGATTAAGATGATTCAAGAGAGGATGCTTGTCACAGCCGTCAGAAGAGTTTTCATGATAAGAGGAGGAAGGCAATTGAACTCCAAAAAGATGACCATGTGTTTTTGATAGTTACTCTGGTAACCGGTGCTGGTAGAGATTTGAAGTCGAGTAACCTTATGCGGCATTTTGTTGGTCCATATCAGATATAAAAGAAGATAGGTGAGGTGGTGTATCAGATTACTTTGTCTTTGTCCCTTGTGAATCTTCGTGATGTGTTTCATGTGTCCCAATTGAGAAAGTACATTATGAATCCTTCGCATTAATTCAAATGGATGATGTACAAGTGAGAGATAACCTGATTGTGGAAGCATCTGTCATACCCCAAATATGCCCTATTCTTATATTTATATTTAGTTTTCTTTTAAATAGGTCGCATTATTTAATTCTTGTTTCTACGAGGGGAGTAAAACATGAAAAGGGGTGTATAGATGTAAAATGGACCATCAATATCTGATGGCCCATTAGGCTTTAATAAAAGTCCATTTCAAGCTGATGGAGGTGTATTATTGAACCAAGGAGGTGTGAACAAATTGTTTTTCAATAAGGCCCATTTAGGTTTTGGAATATTTGGAAAAAAGGTGTATAAAGGCAATTTGTTTCTTTGTTAGAAGTCCACATGAATTAAATTTTTAAAATTATCAGGCCCTTTAAAATTATTAAGGTCTTTTTAGAGAGTGTATAGAACAACTCTTTGTTTTAAAGGCCCGATATAATTAGATTGAGTAAGCCCATTTGCACACAAGCCAAAAAGAAAGATTTTGTTTTGAGTGGCCCAATAGCATTTTGCTCTTATTAAAATTTGAATATTATTAATATCATGAGTGTTAAGGCTGATTATTCCATTAAGTGACTAGGAAGACCAGTTTAGAATTTGTTTGCATGACTCAATGTCCAAACTATTAGAGGCCCAACCCAAAATAGAAAAACAGTTACTGTACAGATTGACCAAGGAATTAAGGCGACAAGTCTTTATCAAAATTTTTACATATTTACACTCGTCTCTCCAAATACAGAAACAAGTCATTTCCAATAAAGAAAAACTGAATCGAAATTGTTAACATAGTCAACACAATATCAAATTCAGTACAGTCATAATCAACTAAAAACATAAATGAACTTCATTGCACATTGAACCTAATTACAGAAGCAAATCAATTTACAGACAAATTCAAAATGTTTCCCAAATCAATCAAACCCTAATCAAATTCTAAATAAAATCTACAGAAAAACTTAATGATTTTCTAATTTACTAATCTCTTAAAAAAACTATAAGAACCTAAGCATTACAGTAGAACGAGGAAGAGAAAATTACAGGAAAAAATTGCAAGAGGGTTTACAGAAGAAGGAAAATAGAAGAAAAGGGTTTCCCTGTTGCGCTACTGTGAGTTCACCACCATTGTTGATCTATATTCATCATTCCGATTTAGGGTTTCAAGATCTGAAACCCTAAATATGTCGCTCTTCATCTTTAAACCATCACCGTGCCTCTCTCATCCTTGTCACCCCTCACACCTATAAATACCACAAATAAAAAGGATCAGAAATCGTAACCCAAAGAAGAGAAAAGAAATCACGGCGATAAAGGTAATAGAGCACTTAGCTAAATATCGTTTTTGACTTTTAATTATTGAGGGTTTGGGAGATTTGGGATGATTTTGGCTTGGTTTAAGCTTTAGAGGGGGGTGGCACCACCACTATTGGGGTTTGGGGATATGGTTTCATGTTTGTTGTTGTAAGAGAGAAAGAAGAGGGTGATGAAGTCAGATAGAGACAAGAGAGGATTAACAAATAAAATGAAAATTTTCGTTTGGATAAAACAATTATATTAACATAATAATCCTATGTGCTTCCCCTTTAATCGTTATCATACTCCCTCGCCCTTATCCACTAGATCCCAATCATACGCCCCTAAGCGTGCATCGTCACCATATAACCCTATATCTCCGTGCATGTTGTCCAAACAATTCTCCCAAACCATCATAGGCCGAGCCCAAAACTATTCCCACCCCCATTTTGTTCTATCTTTGATAACTGCGTGAAAAGCATACCCGCAGGCCAAAAATGGGCCAAGTCCAAAATTTGGACTTGGGCCCTTGGCTTTTGACACCCACTATTTTACTGTTCGGTTTAAAAGCGTACCCCTTTGCCTTTTGGGCCTGGATTCAATATCTAAATTCAGGCTCATGCTTTTAGCACCCCACCCATTTACCACCTCTATATATTTCAAACCCCCCTTGTGTTTTTATTTTACTTATTTTATTATTTTGTATTTTCTTATATTTTATCAACCATAATTTTTATTATATATATATATATATATATATATATATATATATATATATATATATATATATATATATATATATATTTAATATATTTAATATTATGTTTATTATCATTATTATTTCTCATAAATATTATTTTTTTCAAACTCATCAAAAATATTATTTTTATATATATTGCATTAAATTTTATTTTCTATCATGCATTTAAATAGAATTTTTTTTCAATAATTAATATATTAAAAAATATGTAACCAACTGCGAACTACGAATTGGGACTCTGAGTCCTTATAAGAGGATACGTAGGCATACGACTAAAATCGTGGCGAGTTCCCCTAATAAACATTAAAATACTATTTCCTAAGATCGCGCTTCTAACCCTAGTATCCTTGTGAAAAAGGTAGATGAGGGGTGCCTAACACCTTCCCTTCGTCTAGAACCGAGTTCAAAAAACCTAGAATATCTAACTTTTTAGGGTTAACCTTTATATTTCCTTCCTTAGGATAAAAATTAAGGGTGGTGACTCTCAAATTTAAAATCAGTTACAACAGCATCACATGTGCGAATAGAAGACTGGGACGTGAAACAAATGCGAGGCAAGGATATCGCCTTAGTGAAGGTATTATGGGATGGACCAGCTGGTGAAAGTTGGACTTGGGAACATGGGGATTAGATGAAAGAGTCTTATCCGATATTGTTTTTTTCAGTTAATTTTCGAGGGCGAAAATTCTTTTAAGTGAGGGAGAGTTGTAACACCCCAAATTAATTAAGTTATTTATTAATTTCTTAATCAATTATGATGTGTATTTGTGATGTATTTATGACATAATTGTGATGTTTTGATAATGGTGATAAGGGAAAAATAGCCATTTGAGAAGAATAAGTGAGGACAATAGTGGACGATCATATTAGGGGTCCAAGGGGCAATTTTGGTATAAGGAAAGTTTGGAAGTTTGAATGCTCATTCTGTACAATCGTAACATTTGGAAGAACGTTGTGAAGAGGCAAAGCTAGGGCACAGAGAGGAATGAGGATTTTTGTGATAGAACATCAAGAGGAATTAAGTTTGTTGTTATAATCTAAGGTAAGGGGGTGTTTATCATTGTTATTATAATTGATATAAGGTTTAGATAATTGTAGGTTTGTGTTATGTTTTGGTTGACGATGATTATGTGGTATTTGATGATGAATTGGTGAAATTGTTGTGTGTAATTACAAAGAATTCATGTATATGATGTATTGTATTTTGGGTTGTTGTTATATGATGAAACCATGTGAAATACTGATGTTTCGAACTAGAAATCTGGCAAAATCGGATAGAAATCGGATTGGTGTAGTGTGAAAATTGCAATAGGAAATCGTTGTCTGCTACGCATCTCCATGCTGTGAGGAGTGTCATCGAACGATGTTATTGTCACTTGGGATTTTCCAGGAGAAACACGAAGCGATGAAGGGCAGAGAAGAGGAATGTTACTGGATTGTGTCGCTTACACCGTCGTCGCACAATGCTGACGCTAGAGGCATGTCACCAGGCGAGCAAGGTGCTTTGTCGGGCGATGGTGTCCCGAATGAAGTTAGTGTGTTGTTGCTCCCACGTGGCTGAGCGGGCTACAGGCGATGGATGGCAGTAGGATTTATCAAAGAGTCGTAACTTGAGTTTTAGAAATCTGTTTGAGGTGTCATTTGAAGCGTTGGCTAGCTAACGCTGTGAACCTTAGTTAGGTGGAATAAAATGAGTAGTAGGAGGTATATTCCCAGTACTTAGACTATGATGAAGCTAGGTGTCCATGTGTTGGATTACAATGAAGCCTGATGATATGATGATGCTTTGTGTATTATGATGATATGATGATACTTTGTGTAATATGATGATATGATGATGTTTTGTTTATTATGGTGACATGATGATGATTTGTTTATTATGATGATATGATGATGTTGTGATGAATTCATGAGTGGTGATGCATTTTGACTAGCCGTGGTCATATTTATTATGTTGGTGCGCATCATGCATTTATAGCATAATTTAGGACTTAGGTACATTGATGTTGTTAGGACCTCGGTCCAGTGATGATGATAGGACGATAGTCCAGTGAAGGCATCAACCTCATAGTGTGGATTGAGTGCAATGTTATGAAGTACTCTAGTGCCAAGTGAGAATCAATCATATTGGTGGGAATCTTTTGAGAAAACGATGACTGAGTTATTAGTGAAGTTTCGGTACCACATGCATGAGTCTATGATATTGCATTACATTATAAGTTACATTGCATAATGATTTGATAAATGATGCTTGGTGATATGTTGTTGTGTATTTATGATATTGTGAAGGTGTGGGTTTTTACATGAGGTTTGATGATGTGTGATGCCTTGCCTATGTGCATGTATACTATATTTATTCCTTATATATTTTATAATGATTATGATTTGCTCACCATTTCTGCTTAGAAATGTTGCCTCTATCCATGGGTAACTTGCAGGTGATCAAGATTAGTCATCGAAGCATTAGAGGATAGCTTTGGAGTTCATTTATTTAATTTCTGTTGAATAGAGTGGGTCTTTCTATGATATGTAACATCGGGTTTGGGATCGTTTGAATTAAGAACTTCATGTTCTTTGTTTTATTCTAAGATGTTGAGTCACCTTTCATGGTACTCGAGTTGTTTTGAATTTTGATTATGAATCATGAAGCATGATGAGAAATTATGAAGTATTATAATAAAGGTGTTTTGAACTATGAATTCTACTGTGAGAAGTATGAATATGTCTATTGATTTCTATCCAAGAAAGATTCGTCTTAAATAATTTTGAAACTCGTGTTACAGAGCAGGATTATGTTTGGTATGACATTTATATGAAGAAGTGACACCCTTTTGTGGTTTTAAATTTTTTTTCTTTTCGTAAAAATTTATGTGAAATATATGTGAGTTTAGAAGGGTGTTACACCTTTTAATATCAACAAATCTCAAAGAAAATTCTAAAAAATTGATTGTGCGCGACATGTTCGATAAATTGTCAAGTTATGTTTTCAATATGATTTCATTGGAAATTGGAAACCATTGTGTTTAATATTAAACTATTAATTGAGATATTATTATGTTGATTGATTTTATCATTATCTTAATTCCATATGACTTGTGCATATTCGAGTTTCCAATAATTAGGTTCGTTTAGACTACTATTTTGATCTAGGCCAAAACCTTTTGCTCAACATTGTTTTTCAAATAAGTTTTTAAGTAACCATTTTGAAAGGTAATTTTTAATTGGGAATCTATTCACCCCTCCTCTAGATAAGTCGTTGTAGTCTAATAAGTGGTATCAGAGCTTCGGTTAATTCCGTGCTTCAAAACTCTTATTAGAAAATAACATACGAACCTAAAGGGGATTACAAAACAACTCCAATCTTTTCGGGAGAAAAATATAGTTATTGGAAAACTTATGCACATTCATGTTAATTAATATGACAAAGGTATGTGTGATGCTATTACTCAGTTTGATGCTAATGGAGTTGTCACACCTAAGCCAGAAGTACTATGGAATAATGTTTATAAGAAAAATTCATTAAATCTCATTAACTGTTTGAACGCGCTTGGTATTCCTATTTCCAATGCAATTGCAACTAACAAAGTTTTGAGATTTCTTATTAGGAATTGTCAAAAGAAGGTTATCATGATCAAAGAAGTCAATGATCTTACAATATTTAATCTCACTATATTATTTGATAAGTTTGAAGAACATGAGCAAGATTTTACTTGCTTAGACAAGCATGCAAAAAAGCTTGAGAAGAAGAAGAAAAAGGAGAAAGTCATGAATAAGGAGGAAGGAACAAAGTCGCATGCTCTTAGGACTTGTCGTTCAAGGTTCGCAAAAGGTGAGCTCATTGATAGTGATTCTAATGATGGTGAAGATTTAAATTGTCACTATAGTTGCAAGAAAGGCCACACTATTGGAAAATTCAATTTTAGGAGTTTTTGATTCCTAAAATGTTTTTCAATGGTTTCCCAAATGCAACCAATTTTTCACTAACCCCCAAGGACTCAATGAAGATTGGATACTTATCTTACCTTATTGTTTTTATAGGAAAATTGTCTTGACTCTTAAAAAAAAAATATGAATTTTCATTTATGGTAGCTTAAGGCATATGAACATATTCTATATATATATATATATATATATATATATATATATATATATATATATATATATATATATATATGACAAGAAGATGGTTTCAAATATTAATGGAAGAAAGACAACAACAAAGATCAAGAGGACTAAAATTGATGCTCTGGAGCCTAATCCTCGTAATTCATGTATTCTTTCTCAAACCTTTTTGCCTACAAATAACTGTATTATAATTGATTTACGTAGTTTCTTAAGTAAAAATCCATGCAAATTTATACCTTCAATAAAGTTTGTTCTTAATGCGTTTATACATTGAAGAATAAATTGATTCCACATTATGAATGATTATTAACCATAATTTTCATAACTCTATCTACCTTTATTGATGATATTAGAAAATTAACGTACAATAAAACCTTCAATTACAAATTCACCTTCGACATTACTCATTAGGGGGTTGTGATTGAAAAAGAGGGTTAAATATATTGGAATTTTGTTAAAATATCAGATAACATATGTGGGGTGTGCAATTTTCTTTATTTTAAATTCGGTTAAAAAACACTATTTTAACAATATTTTAAAGATTTGAATTTTTATCTACGAAATTTGATACATACAAATTTTGAATTATATGCATTTTTTTTGGATTTTTAATAGTTGATTTATAATTTTATGCATTTTATCAAATATTTCAAAATATTCATTAATTTATGCATTTTCATCGAATATTTAAAATATATAATAAAAAATCATTTTTTTATAATATTTTAAATGATTGACTTTTATTAATAAAATTTATATGAATTTTATACATTTTATATTATTTAGAAAATTTTTAAAAACTATGATAAAAAATATCAGATTTTTTGGGACTTTTCGGATTTTTCTATCTAAGAAAATATTTTAGTCTGCCAACTAAATATCACAATTTTTTTTTCTTATAGCAGACACGCACGTGATTCGTCTCTAGTCCCTAGCAAATATAAAAAATGATTGCATGTGTTTTCATTTTAGCAAAGAGTTCAAAATGTCTTAATACTATTTATCATGAGCTCCAAAAATAATAGTAATTGATCATATGGCCAGTGAAGAGCTTGGATGTCGGCACTAGACATGATCATAGTCAAGATTTTAAATCCCATGTGCAGGTTTTCATTTTAAATTTTACCAGTGGTATGCTTATTTTTATTTTTATTTTTTTGTTTGGTTATTCTAATTAAGAATACTCATAGTTGGATTTTTCAAAAGACCAATTTATAATCATTTATCATAACCGAATATTATAATCAATTTATATAAGTAGTTTTGTTTTAGTTATATTCATAATCATTTTTTTTTTATAATTATTATGAACTTTTTAACCAGTTTTGAAGGTCATATCTAATTTTTAATTTAAAATTAATTTTAAACATAAAAATTTGGTTCTGGAAAACAAAAATATTTTTAAAAAATTGTTTTCTTTTTAATTTTCAAAAATAAATAAATTGTTTTTTAATTTTAGAAAATTATTGTTTCTAAAAAAAATCGTATTTTTTTATTTTATTCCAAAAATTAAAAAAATCATAATTTAATTATTTTCAAAAAATAAATAATTTCTAAAATTTTGTTAAAAAATTATAAAATATTACTTTTTTAGATTTTTTTTGAAAATTAATTTTTATAAAAAAATTAATTAAATTTATTTTTATAAAAAAATACACTAATTGAATTTTTATTTTAGATATACGTATCCAAAATGTGGCGTTTCTTAAAACCATATTAAAAAATTATCTAAAATATAGATTTGATTAAAATCGTATTGATAATTAATCGATTTTTCATAACCGAATTTAAATATAAATAAGGATAATTCAAATAACAGTTAATTTGAGCATGCCTAATTCTTGTATATGTTTATGAATTTTATTATATAATTTTTTAAACTTTAACTCTGGTCAGTTTCAAAACTTGCTATCTCTAAATCCTGTAAGAAAAAATTGAAACAAAGAGCTAGGGCGAAAAATGTTTATGCAACCAGATTTAAGGCATGTTCTTTGAAGCCTTCTATATAAAGTGCATCTTTTGGAACACAGGGGGCTTAGCTAATGCTCTACAAGATTGGCCCTTCAGATTCTTTGACTCGTTAGATTTTAAATTCATATGTTTGAACAATAGGATCAATTTGCTTCCGAACCTTTGGTGTTTTTGTAAAATAACCTATGACCCTCTCATCATTCGGAACTCTGATCAGTTTGTTGTGTTAATTATGGAGCACAATTTTGTTAAGGTTGGTATTGTTGTTGTTTATTGTTGTTTAGGTTATATCGTATCATGTCTAAAAAGATTGGTGTATTGAATTTCGTTCGACAAATCTCTCCTTAATAAGTTTGGGGATAAATAGGTTGAAAGGAAAAGTATCAACATAAAATAAATGTATAAAAAGGAAAAAAGGAATAATTATCAAGCATGCATGTATACTACTTCTCACAGACTTAAACCTATCGACCTGTTATACTAAACCTACGATATTCATCAATGTTATCGCGTGTCACTCACAACCTAAGTCATTTCTAACTTAAATTGAGAGGTCGACTGCATCACCTCGAAAGGGATCTCTCAACCACCTCAACGACACAGAAGTCAACAGTGCTCGTTTGCATCGACGATCTCTCAGAGCGACACAAACAACACAGAGGCATTAATCACAGACACCCTAGGTGAATAACAATGCTAAATCTATTTCTAGAATTCAGACACTTATATAATCATCCTAGATAAGAATCTAAGCAGTATATGTCTATAGCAACTTAAATCCCTAGCACAGAGAAAAAATCAAGGATAATAATCGACAAAGATTTGTAAAGAAAGTTTTATACAATGCCAAGGGCGACAAATATACATAAGATCAAAGTAAGTACATATACAAACCCAACGAATAGAGAATACACAAAGAAAAAGAGAAATGAATCACATATCTACCAGTTTGTCAGCGCCGATCGAAGAGCAAGCCGTCCCGGATCATCCGTGTGCAAGCTTCATAGTTATTATCTAAGCTAATCCTAACAAAATTAAAGGATGATGGATTTGGGAGCAAAAACTTCCCTAAAACCATCATCTAAAAAATGAATGAAATGAAATTATAAAACAAGTCTCAACATACCACACTAAGCAGGCCTGGCGCGCTAAGCGCAAGTTCTTTATGTTACACATGAAACCGACCTAAACCGCGCTAAGCGCGCTATCCACACTAAGAGGGCTTCAAAACAATGCTTCTGCTAAAATGTCCAAATGCAAGCAGCGCGCTACAAAATATGTTGAGCGCACTCGTGCTTAGCGGCCTTCTGTGCGCTAAGTGGGCTCTCCTGGACAGAACTTCCCAAAACTGGTATATTATTTCAAAAATGTGCATCCGTAGCCGTACCTTTGACACCTTATTCCTAGATGCTCTAAAATACAACAAATACCTACAAAATGATTCAAATGAAAAACAGTACACATGAAGAAACATACTTACCACTAAACTATGACGATAACATAAAAACGAAACGAATGCTAAATACAAAGAACATGTCAAATATTCTAAAATAACACTAGTTCACAAATGAATCACACCTAGCAAAAACAATCACTGGAAGATGAAAAAAAAACACAAAATAAGGTATTTTCACCCATCCACAATCTTGCAAACAAAAGACTAAATTATGCATTCATCCAAAAACTCATATTGAAAATATAATGGAAAGAATCTCAAGGGCTTTCCAAGGTTGTAATGTGGCTTTGTTAATAAACAAGAGATAAATCCTAAAGCTAATCGAAACAAAAACTTTCCTAAATCTAAGGGAGTGATCAACTCACAAAGACTCAAACAAACTAATTTTAATCAAACTTCTTCTTCATTCTAAATTTCTGAAACCAACATATATCACTTATTAACACAACATTATTCCATGCTCTTTTTGTTTTAGTTTTTCAATAGTTTTCTATTTTTTTATTTATTTTTATTTTCTTCTTTTTCACATTTCTTTTTCTTTTTCACAACCTCATAGAAATCAACAACATAAGTGAGCAAACAAATCTCTCCCCAACTTGAATTTAACCAACATTAAAGTGAATACTCCCTACTTTATAAGAGAAGGTAAAAATCCAACTAAAAATCATAGTTGAGGGTTCAAGAAAACAAAGAATCAATATCCATACAAAAAGATGAATCAAACGCTCACAGACAAGCATTTAGCAAAAACAATATGGATATCGACAAAAAAGGTCAAAAGGGGTTAACAAAAGTTCACAAACTCACAAGGTGAATTGACTATTTGGCCACGGGTAGTTGTGCTCAAAATGGAACAAAAAAATGCCTTGATCATGTTCATTCTTTCATACAATCAATACAAACAAAAGATTAATCATAATAAAATCCAGGTAAAACAAGAGTTGTGGTCTCCAACATATGTGAACAAAGGAAAACTACCTCACAAAAAGCGTAGGAACTAAAGTGATTCATAAATGAACAAGTATACAAAAGAATGAATGGCATAAAAATTAGAAAAATTCTAAGTATCATGAATATGATAAAGTATAGAAAGATATAAAAACATACCTCGAACGTCTACAAAACTTTAACAAAATCATTACCACGCATTCGTAAGTGGAAACACTCAAACTTGGAAAATCACCAAAAGCGACTTCAAGCAATCGAACCAAAATTGAGTCCGAACAACAAAAAAAGAATTAAAAGTATTACTATTAATTACTATACTATAAAGCCTTGGGTGAAGTGGGAAAAAGGAGAATCAAGCAAAAAATTAAAAAGAATCCACTGGCTCTGTACAGCAGGGCGCACTAAGCGGCACAGAGCGTACTATGCGCGCTACACTAGTTGCAGAAAAACAGGACAACAACAACAACAGTGCATCAACACCCTCCCCAATCAGCTACACAATCTCAACTACACATGTACAATATTTACAACATACAAACACACTTCCGCAAGCTAAACACGACAAGCTTGCGGAAAAACACAAATTGACATAACGAAACAAACGTTTGAAAGTGAATTAAAAAGTTAAAAAATAAAAATTTGAGAATTTAAAATAGGTCCAATTTCAACTTGTTAAAACACAACTCAACACGTACATAAACAAATACAAAGAAAACATGCTTGTTTTACGTCGTAAGCTCGACGCCTTTATTGTGCGAGCTACTAAGTTCCTCTCGTCATGCCATGGTATTATCACACTGCGCAAACCTAAAGAAAGTATCCTAACATCCACATAATAAACGTTACAAAAACGAGACAAATCACAACAATACGTGAAAACAAAGAAAAACACATATATGCACAAGTATTGACAGTAAACACAAAAGATGTACAAGTAAAAATAGACAAGTTTATGTACACATTCTATAAAACATATATATATATTAATTACAAAACTCAAAAACAAAGAAACTATCACAGTGCAAAACAATAGACACCAGTCCCCAGCAACAGGGCCAGTTTGCTGGTGTCGCAGAGCAACAAGCAAAAAGTAAGTTATTAATTTATCGGGTGATATTTAAGTTATATAGAATCGTGTCCACAGAGATTGGTGTATTGAAGTGACGTTCGACAAATCTCTCGTTAATGATTTTGGGGATAAATGGGTTGAAAGAAAAAGTATCAACAGAAAATAAATGTATAAAAAGGAAAAAGGAATAACTTATCAAGCATGCATACATACTACTTCTCACAGACTTAAACCTATCTACATGTTATACTAAACCTACGATATTCATCAATGTCATCACGTATCACTCATAACCTAAGTCATTTCTAACCCAAATTGAGAGGCCGACTGCATCACCTCGGCATCAATCTCTCATCCACCTCAACAACACAGAAGTCAACCATACTCTCTTGCATCGACAATCTCTCAGAGCGACACAAACAACACAAAGGCATTAATAACAGACACCCTAAGTGAATAACAACACTAAATATATCTCTAGAATTAAGACATTATTAGATAATCACCCTAGATAAGAATCTAAGCAGTATATGTCTATAGCAACTCAAATCCCTAGCACAGAGCAAAAATCAAGGATAATAATCGACAAAGATTTATAAAGTAAGTTTTATACAACGCCAAGGGAGACAAATATACATAAGATTAAAGTAAATACATATACAAACCCAACCAATAGAGAATACACAAAGAAAAAGAGAAATGAATCACATATCTATCGATTTGTCAACACCGATCGAAGGGCATTCCACCCTGGATCATCCATATGCAAGCTCCATAGTTATTATCTTAGTTAATGCTAAAAAAATTAAAGGATGATGGAGTTGGGAGAGAAAAATTCCCTAAAACCATCATCAAAAAATGAATGAAATGAAGTTATAAAACAAATCTCAGCAGATCGTACTAAGCGGGTCTGGCGCACTAAGCGCGACTTCTTTGTTTTACACATAAGCATGCTATCCTTGCTAAGCGGGCTTCAAAACAATGCTTCTGTCAAAATGTCCAAGCGTAAGAAGTTCACTACAAAATAAACTAAGCGCACTCGCGCTTAGCGGCCTTCTGTGTGCTAAGTGGGCTCTCTTAGACAGAACTTTCCAAAACTGGTCTTTTATTACAAAAACATGCATTTGGAGCCATGCCTTCGACACCTTATTCCTCGATGCTCCAAAATGCAACCAATACCTACAAAATGAATGGAAAACATCAAACAGTAAACTATGTACACAAAAACACAAATAAACACAAACTAAACGTATTTACACAAAAGTCAAGTTTATTCAACAATATTAACAACAAAAAGTCCATAAGTGCAACAAAAAGTATATACAAAAATAACTATAATTTGCACTTATCATTTATGAATCCACCTGGCATATTAAAAGGAGATATCTTTGGTATAACCTTACTAGTTTTATTGGGATTCACTTTCTTCCTTGGTGCCTTATTGGGGACTTTAATTCCATATTAAGCTCCCATGATCATAGAGGTATTTAGTGGAAAGAAGGTGGGACAGGGTCTTTTGTAACCAATAATGGTTTTATGATTGTACCTCTATGTTGGTTGCTTCCTTGCCTAGAATCTGTTTGGATCACTTCCCCATTTTTTTTATTGCAACTTCACAGGTGCCTCTCATATATCCTCTTTTAGATTTTAATCAATATGGACCCTTCATTAAGACAACCATAACTTCATCAACAACTTTTGGAACATCCCTATCGTTGGCTGCCCGATGTATACTTTAAACAATAAATTACAAATCCTTAAAGCCAAGCTTAAAGTATGGAACAAGGAGATCTTAGTAACGTTCAAAATTTAGTCGAAGATGCTACCTCCAATCTTGTTTCCATTCAAGATCTTTTACAAGCTCAGGGTCTTTGTGATGATCTCCAAAGGCAAGAAAAATAGGCCCTAATAGAGGTGGAGAAGGCTTTAGACCTAGATGAGTTGTTTTGGCTTGAAAAATCTAGAGTGAACTGGCACATTTCCGGTGATAGAAACACCTTTTTCTTCCACATAATGGCCAAGATTAAATGCTCAATGAATATGATTACCTTACTGAAAGAGAGGGGTAACCTTATCTCTGACCCTCAGCTCATTGCAAGTCACATAATGAGGTATTTCACTAACCAGTTTGGTGTTTGTTTTGCACGTTAGGATCTTTCTTTTATAGAGGGGGTTATTCCCACTATTTTGGACGAAAACATGAATAACTTGTTGACTATCCTTTCTTCAAAGGAGGAAATTACTAGTGCGGTTTTCAATCTCAACAAAGCCAGCTCTCCAGGTCCAGATGGTTTGGTGGTGTCTTTTTTCATACTTACTAGAATATTGTCAAAGTTTATGTTTTTGAAGCAGTGCTTCAGTTCTTCATCTCATGTTGGATCCTCCCCAATTTTGACGCAAACACAGTTATTTAGAAACTGACACGTGTAACAAGTGATTATGCAGATTCATTTACAGTTATTATGTATTTTGAAAGGTTTTTTTTTCTGATTACCATCTTCCAAGAAAAAGCAGAAAATAAAGACGTAATTTTAGAAATCAAAAACAACTTTTATTAATGATTTTAAAATTCAAAACAATAGACACGCCCATACAACATCATTACTTTCACCTTAGGCAGAGTGAAAGATTTTTGAAAAGACAAACAAAAAAGAAATTACTTTGAAATGTGAATGCAAGAAGGGACATCAACAGTGATCCAATTCTGGATTCTGACTCCATGTGTCAAAAATTTCGGCATCTCTTGCTCTGACTCATCTTCAAGAATAACATTGATCATTGGAGTAGTCGGAAAGGAGATATCATGCACTGTGAAAGATATCTTGATATTTACTCAATCATAAATCATATGTGTAGATTAATGTTGTTGCTGAAGAAAGAAAGGTTAGACCTCCAGGAAGACGTCATAAACATCAACAACAGGTAGCCTCTGTAACTTCAGTTGTCAATGTAGCTCCGACTGCTGTTGCCTACCAAAGAGCACCGAAACAAGTTAATCAAGGGCAAGGTTAGAATAGAGAAGCTTTTGATCCCATTCTGATGAGTTATACAGAATTGTTTCCAGCTTTAATTCAAAAAAATTGGTCCGCTTTGAGTAAATATCAAGAGATCTTTCACAGTGCATGATATTTCCATCTGACTACTCTAACAATCAATGCTATTCTTGAAGATGAGTCAGAGAAAGAGATGCCAAACTTTATGACACATGGAGTTAGAATCCAGAATTGGATCACTGTTGATGTCCCTTCTTGCATTCACATTTCAAAGTAATTTGTTTTTTGTTTGTCTTTTCAAAAACCTTTCACTCTGCCTAAGGTGAAAGTAATGATGTTGTATGGGCGTGTCTGTTGTTTTGAATTTTAAAATCATTAATAAAAGTTGTTTTTGATTTCTAAAATTACATCTTTATTTTCTACTTTTTCTTGGAAAATGGTAATCGGAAAAAACCTTTTAAAATACATAATAACTGTAAATAAATCTGCATAATCACTTGTTAGATGTGCCAGTTTCTAAAATCAATCATAAATCATATGTGAAAATTAATTAAAAAACCCATTGAGTGCAATGACCCTACAACTGTATTGGTTTATTACTGTCAGTTATATGATTCGTTATACCAGTGTTTTACTTTTCCTAATTATCAGCTGATCCCTACATTGGAGGAGTATTCTTACTTACTAGGTTTACCTATTACTGATTGTGTTCCTTTCATTAGCTTAGAAGGAAAGCCTAAGTCTCATGATCTTTCTACCATGACTCACTTGAAGAAGTATGAGATTGAGGCTAACAAGACTACCAAAGGGGGAATCAGAGGTTTACTTACCTAGTTTCTATTGGAGAAAGCTCGTTACTTCACCAAGATGAAGAGTACAACTGCTTTCGAGGCTATCTTTGCTTTCCTCGTCTATAGGTTGTTTTTGTTTCCTAACATCGACAAATTTGTGGATGTTAATTCCATTAGGGTCTTTCTGATTGGGAATCCAGTCCCTACGCTGCTAGAAGATACTTATTATTCCATTCATCTTGGGAATTTCTATCAAGGAGGGATGGTCATCTGTTGCACACTATTGTTATATAAATGGTTTATTTCTCACTTACCTCGGTCTGTTACTTTTTGGTATATCAAGAAGGAACTATGCTGAGCCCCGAAGATTATGGCTCTCACTCATTCTGGCATTGATTGGCATGGTCAAGCTTATTATGATGTGGAGATTATTGATAGTTGTGGTAGTTTCCCCAATGTGCCTCTTCTTGGTACAAAGAGATGAATTAACTACAATCCTGTTCTTACTTGTCTCTAACTTGGATATCTAATGAGAGACAAGCCAAACAACATTAATTTGAGTGGTTTATTTCTCAAAGAAGGAGAAGATCACAAGGCAGCTAAAGAAGCGGTTGAAAAGGCTTGGCGCCATATTCATTTAAAGGGTAGAAAAGACTTGGGACCAAGAGGAGTTGTTTCCTTAGAGCCTCATCACCGTTGGGTACAAGCAAGGGAAATTCAGTTGAAGATTTCTTATTCTCGTGAAGAACCTATATCTGATATGTTTATGAGGATTACTCGTTGTCTCTTAGATGATGTGGAAGAACTTCAATTTTCCTTGGTTAGGATGCAACAAGAGAAGGAAGCATGGAAGAACAAATACATGACTTTGGAGGTGTCCTACTTAACACAATTGAAAGAGAAGGATGACTTGATTGAGATTCTTGAGATTCATGTTATGGAGATGATGGAGTATCAAGAGGATTTACTTTCCTCTAGAGTTCATCCTGGTCCCAGTCACCCATTTTCTGATTCTGGTGGATGGAAAGAAGTTGCTTACAAGTATGCAGAAGAGAATAAGCAGTTGAATGCTCAAATTACAAGATTCAGGGGAAAGCGTCAGCGTGTGGAGAGATCTTCATTAGCTTTGGCTCCTTAGAAAGTTTAGATTCAATCTTTATTCTCTTGTACTTAGGATTATTGAAGCTCGTACTAAAAGTTGTAATCCATTCCAAAGTTATTTTTAAAATGAGAGTTTTTAGTATTTCCAAATGTGCTAGTACTTCAATATTTGCAATTGTTTATGATTCTTTGATTTCCTTGAATAAACACAATAAATCATATGCGTTGCATATCATGCATCATTTTTCACATATTTTTGCATTCCTGTTCATTCCTAGGTGTCTTACTTGTTTGTCTGCTTCAACAGTCAGTAAGTTGTCTGATCGCTACAATAATCAGGCTAATTCTAGAAAGAAGATGGAAAATATTGAACAAGAGAATCGTGAGCTGCGCGAAGAAGTTACTACTTTGAGAGACGGTATGGCTAATCTAACTACTTTGGTAGAGTCGTTGGTGGCTGCTCAGAATCAGCCACCACCTCCTCCCCCGTCTCCTCATGCTACTCAACCACAACAGACAACTGTTATTTCAAAGATTGAATTAGTTCTTGTCTCTATTACTCCTGTTACTGATACTCAATACCGTGTGCATTGCGTTTACCCGTGGGGAATGCTTGAGAATTTCATGCCAGAAGGTTACAATCCTGGTGCTCAAGTTGCTCCATTTGTTCAAACTGCTGCTGCTTCTGCACCCCCTGTAGTAAATGCTATGCCTATTATTAATAATGAGATTCATCATGATGCACCTCTTGTAGTGAATGCTATGTCTGTTTTTAATGATGAAGTTTATCATTCTGCTCTTCGACCAAGTGAAATTTTGGGCTTTTATGACCGAATGGATAACTTTCATGATCAATTCAATGAAATGTAGAAAGAAGTGAAGGCTCTCCAAGGGAAATAGTTATTCAGACAAAATGTGTGTGACCTCTACTTAGTTCCTAATGTGAAAGTGCCATCAAAGTTTAAAGTACCAGAAATTGTGAAGTATAAGAGAAACTCTTGTCCCCGTGACCACTTGGTGATGTATATCAGAAGGATGTCCACTCATACTGATGACGAATATTTACTTATTCATTTCTTCAAGGTAATTTAAATGGTGCTGCCTTGAAATGGTATATGGGATTGGACAGTAGCAACATTCGCACATTCAATTACTAGGGTGAAGCTTTCATGAAACAATATAAGTACAACATGTTTATGGGACCTGACTGTGAGTAGCTGAGAGCAATGGCTCAAAAAGATAAAGAGTCATTTAAGGAGTATATGCAGCGTTGGCGTGAGATTGCTGCCTAAGTGGTACCCCTAATGGGAGAGCAAGAAATGACTAAGGTCTTCATAAAAACCCTTTGTTCGTTTTACTATGAAAGAATGGTGGCGAGTGCGCCAAGTGATTTCACTGAGATGGTAAGTATGGGTGTCTATCTAGAAGAAGCCTTCAAGGAAGGACGATTGACAAAAGAGGAAGGTTCTAGTGGAACAAGGAAATCATCATATGGATTTTCTAAAAAGAAAGAAAGTGAAACAAATGTTGTTGCTGAAGAAAGAAGGGTTAGACCTCGAAGAAGGCGTCATAAACATCAACAACAGGTAGCCTATGTAACTTCGGTTGTCAATGTAGCTCTGACTGTTGTTGCCTACCAAAGAGCACTGCAACAAGGTAATCAAGGGAAAGGTTAGAAGAGAGAAGCTTTTGATCCTATTCTGATGAGTTATGCAGAATTGTTTCTGGCTTTAATTCAAAAAAATTGGTGCGGACTAGGCCTCCCCTTGCTATACCCTTAACTTTACCATGGTACTATAAAGCTGATCAGACTTGTGCTTTTCATCAAGGAGCCCCCTGACACACTATTGAAAATTGTTATCCAATGAAGTCTGAAGTACATAAGACGGTAAGATCTGGTCTCTTGTCTTTAAAATATGTTGGTTTTAATGTGAAAAATAATCCACTACCAAAGCATGAAGGTGTGAGTGTTGTAAATATGGTTGCTGGTTGTCCTGGGGACTTCCAGATTTTTGATATCAATCTAGTCAGAGGTGATTTAGAGAAGATGCATGCTGATCTTTGTGAGTTTAGCTATTACACATACGATAATGTTGCTTATAGTGTTTGCAGTACGGATGTCCATGGATGTGATAAAGTGAGATTTGATCTTCAAGAAATGATGGATGAAGGACTTATCCATATAATCAGACCAATGGATGAATATGAAGAAGAGGTGAATATGGTTTATGTTTGTTCCAACAAATTCTAGATTTTTGATGTAAACTATATGGATGATGATCTAGTACAACTGCACGCCACGTTTTGTCACATGGATGGCCAGGAGGCACATCATCATGGGTCCAGTCAGATCTCCTGTATGGATTCTCGTGGTTGTTCTTTTGTAAGAAGAGGTGTTCTATTTCTATTAGATAATGGTACTATCAGAGTCACAGGAAACAAATATGATTATAATGGAGTTAATATGATTGAAGACTACTATGTTGAGGCCATGTCTGATGATGAGTACGTTTCTGCTGATTAGTTATTTTCTTCTGATTAAGGTATATTTTCTGATAATGATTTTGTGATTCTTGAGTATGCTGAAGAAGCTGGGGTGGATTTTATTGTGCCATATTTTGGTGTCTCCTCTCCTGTATAGACTGTGTGCCACAGCAAGCCCGTTGTTGCTCCCGTAGTTATCTTTATGCCTGGTCCTATCCCATATGAATCAAATAAAGCTGTACATTATAAGTATAATGCAACTATTTTGGAAGATGGTGTGGAAATTCCTATCCAACCTTTGTCCCATGTTGAGAATATTGTTGAAGCTAGTCAGGTAACTCGCAGTGGTCGTGTCTTTGCCCCTACCTTTCGAGGAGATGTTAATTCTGGTAAGAAGGTTGTTGAGAATGTTAAACCTAATAAAGTGGTAAGAGAATCTAGTGGCGCTACCTTGGAAAAAGATGTTGATGATCTTCTAAAAATCATCAAAATGAGTGATTACAAGATTGTGGATTAGTTGTTGCAAACTCCATCTAAGATTTCCATTCTAGCCTTGTTGATGAACTCTTATGATCAT
This sequence comes from Vicia faba, assembly GCA_948472305.1. Taxonomy (NCBI): domain Eukaryota; kingdom Viridiplantae; phylum Streptophyta; class Magnoliopsida; order Fabales; family Fabaceae; genus Vicia; species Vicia faba. Next base: position 558,152,730 of record OX451737.1, on the reverse strand, counting down.
CGGGAATCTCTAATGAGGGTGTTGGATCAAGCTTTTGTTCAAAGTGATATGTCTCTGGATCAGTTCAACAATGTTATGGGGAATATTATGTCTTGTAACAATATGAGCTTTTGTGATTACGAATTTCCTGATAAAGGGTGGAACTATAACCTGGCTCTGCATATATCTATGAATTGTAAAAATGACTCTTTGTCTAATGTGCTGATAGAAAATGGATCTACTTTGAATGTCATACCGAGAAGCACTCTCATGAAGCTTAAGTACCAGGGAAGTCCTATGCGTCTTAGTGGAATTATAGTAAAATCTTTTGATGGTTCGAGAAAATCTGTCATTGGAGAGATGGATTTACCTATTCACATAGAGATTCGCCTATGGATATTGTTTATTCGGGCGACCTTGGATCCATGAAGAAGGATCTGTTACTTTCAACTTGCATTATAAGATGAAATTTTTTCGTGAAGAAAAGGTAGTCATTGTGAATGGTGAGCAAGGGCTGTTGATATCTCATTTATCTTCCTTTAGCATTGTAGAAGTTGTTAAAGCCGCTGTTGGAAAACAGTTCCAAGCTTTGTCTATTGATAATATAAGGAAGAATGAATATTCTATCGTCTCATTTAAGGATGCGCAACAAGTAGTGCAGAAGGGCCCTAGTAAGGTGTGGGGGCAGGTTATTAATCCATATGTGAACATGAATGAGACTGTTTTGGGTTTCTCCGTGAAGAAGGAAGTTATGAAGTCGAAGTCCGCTTTGAGTAAATATCAAGATATCTTTCACGGTGCATGATATCTTCATCCTACTACTCCAACAATCAATGATATTCTTAAAGATGATTCAGAGCAAGAGATGCCTAACTTTGTGACACATGGAGTCAGAATCCAGAATTGGATCACTGTTGATGTCCCTTCTTGCATTCACATTTCAAAGTAATTTATTTTTTGTTTGTCTTTTCAAAAACCTTTCACTCTGCCTAAGGTGAAAGTAATGATGTTGTATGGGCATGTCTGTTGTTTTGAATTTTAAAATCATTAATAAAAGTTGTTTTTGATTTCTAAAATTGCATCTTTATTTTCTAATTTTTCTTGGAAAATGGTAATCAGAAAAAACCTTTCAAAATACATAATAACTGTAAATAAATCTGCATAATCACTTGTTACATGTGTCAGTTTCTAAAATCAATCATAAATCATATGTGCAGATTAATTAAAAAACCGGTTAAGTGCAATGACCCTGCAACTGTATGATATTCCCCGGTGAAGCCTGAAAGAGGGTGCTATATCCCTACAATTGTATTGGTTATTTACTATCATATTTTGCTTTCAAACCGTGTTTCTTCCCAGTGAAGTTAAGCCATGAAGTAGGACTTTGTTTCCTTAGTTGGTTCTCAGTCTCTTATGAAATATTCATCCTTGAAGTTATTTAGCCGAGTGTTGTACTTACCCAAGTTGGTTTTGTCTGGTTATTCCTAGTGCAATATGTCTATTTTGTCATCATGTACGTGATAACATTCATACATTCATACATACATCATGAATAGATGAATTAAAATTCCTTGTTCATTTGAATTCATTGATGTCTTTGTTGGCATATTATCCTCTTTGCAGCGTTATGTTATCCTCTCTCCAATAGAGTGTCAACCTTAAGCAGAAAGTGTATATCCTTTCAATTTCCTCATTGATTTATTCCTCGTGGGAGAATTTTGCTATAGCCTTCCTACCCAAATCATTATCCGGATGGAACTTGGTCCCTATTTGAGTTTATTCCTCATTAGATGGTGTCTCGGTTGAGTGTTTCACTCCGGTTTGTTCCTGGTTTGAATTTTGTGGTCCCCGACAGCAATGTTATTTTGATCCCTATAGGTTATGAGCCTTGGATTGAGAATGTGCATTTATTTTGCACGTGAAGACTTTACCACCTCAGTAGGAATGTGTTGGTATTTCCCTCATAGAGTAAAAGATTAATTTCCCAGCAGTGTTATCACAATCCTTTTTGTAACAACACGTGGCAGTCTCTTTATTTGAGCAACCTATACATTCCCAGTAAGTCTGTTAATGTCAGAGAAGATATTTTTACTCTGATGGATGGTAGTCTTTACATTATGGGAGATTAGTTCGTTGTTGAGGTTGGCTTTACTCCAATGATAAAGTGAGTTTGTTGAAAGATTCTATAACAATTTGTCACCATTTCCAAGTGATATCTTGGTCAAAGAAGAAACTCTTACCGTTCTCGGTGAAATCCAGAAATCAGGTGAAGTTTATCACCCTTTCCAAGTGATATCTTGATCAAAGAAGAAATTGTTACCATTCTCGGTGAAATCCAGAAGTTGGTAAAATTTGTTACCCTTTTCAAGTGATATCTTAATCAAAGAAGAAATTGTTACAGTTCATGGTGAAATCCAGAAGTTGGTAAAGTTTATTACCCTTTCCAAGTGGAATACCTTGGTGAAAGAAGAAGTTGAGACCCGTTCTAGGTGAAATGCCAAAATTTTGGGGAAACTTGTTATTGTTAATACATGTCTCTACCTTCAATGGAAGTTGGTAGCTCATCTTCAGTAAAAGTTGGTGTATCCTTTGATCTCTACCTTCGGTGAAAGTTGGTAGTTCACCTTCAATAAACATCGATTTATGTTCTGCTTCTTTACCTACAATAAAAGCTGATATTGTTCTGTTTTTCCTACCTTCATCCCTGAGCCGGTAGTTCACTGTCATTCGTAGTGGGTATTTATCTCTTTCTCCTCATTGGACATTCTCGAATAGAGTTGAGTTATTCCAGCCATAAGTGCTGATGTCAAATCTTTGTTCCCAACCATAAGTGCTGATGTCAACCCTTTGTTCCCAGCCACTAGTGCTTATGTGAATCCTTTGTTTTAGCCATAAGTGCTGATGTCAAATTTTTGTTCACATCCATAAATGATGATGTCAACCCTTTGTTCCTAGCCATAAGTGATGATGTCTGTTGTAACCCAATTTTCCCCCCTAAGATTCCTCTATCATCTCATATCAAATCAATCACAACAAGATCACACTAGGGTTTGGTTCTTCTCCCTAACTTTAGGTTTGCTCATGAAGAATCACCAAGCACCTTGATTTGTATATTGTGATCATATTTGTTTTTTATTGATTTACTTTTAACTAACAAATGCAATGAATGTTTGCTCTAATTGATGATACTATAGGTGAGGGCACAACACATTTCATCAGGTTGATTTATATGTTCATGAGTTTATTACCATGCCTTCTTCAACAAAGCTTCATTGAGATTCAAGCTTCATCATTGAAGATGATTTAAAGTAATATCATGAAAAGTTCTACTATGATTCATCATGCCTCAATTTGTCAAAGAAAGTCAAAAGATACAAGGGTTGATTGAAGAAGTTTGACCTAATTGGACAAGTTCTTGATTCCTTGACCACAAGTGAATAACTCTCTCAATTCTTAATATTTTGAAGTGGTTATTTTTGCTATGATTTCTTATTATCATCCACAACAACTTCTATTCACATGGAAAAAGTAATTTTGCAATAAAGTTTGTCAAAATTGAAAAGGGTTTCCAAGTCACTTTGGTGCTCTAGGAGCTAGGGTTTTGAACTTCTAAGGGTTATATCTTGCTCATCTTTTGAGATTTTTGAGTGTTTCCAAAGATATGCTTCTCTTTAAAGGGTTATCAACAAATCACTTAAAAAGTTTCAAGAAAATTATGTGTGGAAGATGCCTAATGATGAAGAAAGATTACATGTCCTCTAGATAGACTATCAAATTCCCTTATGTGATTTCAAAAGATCATAACTTGTTCAATTTTTATCTCCTTAAGCCCATTTGTTTTCCACAATGATAGTAAGTATGTTAACTTTAACTCATCTTTTATGTGCAAAGCTTGAAAATGAGTGGAAGAAGCCCTAAGAACTCAAAAGATTATAGGTCACCTCATGAATTTTCACCAATTTTACAAGACCATAACTTTTTCAATACTTGGTATTTTTGAGCGATTTAAGTTTCACAATGCTCCTTTGGGAAGTGTAATACGGTGGGAGAACTGAATTGGTTGTTTTGCGTTTGATCGCAATTGTTGCAGATAGCAAGAGTCGCCACCGACTTTTCTTTTATCCAATAAGGAATGGGTGAAAAGAACAAGAAAGACCTTTAGAGATGTTTTCTTGAGTTTGGGGGTAGGTTATGAAAAGGGAAGGTATTAGCACCCTTTTCATCCGTAGTTATCTACGGGCTCTTAGTTGCTTGCTAAATCACTTGCTTTGTTTGAAAATGTGCTTTGTGGCGTGGGTTTGAAAATATTTTGAAAATGTCTTTGTAATGATTCTCGTCTCTATAAGAATGCATACAAAGTGTGGTTTTTGAAAATAGTTCAAAGAGATGTTTATTGTGGAAGATGTTTTTGAAAGTAATTTTTGAAAAGTGCCTTTGTAATTATTCTCGTCTCTATAAGAATGCGTACAAAGTGTTTTGACTTTTGAAAATATTTCAATTGAAAGTGTTGGTGTGAAAATGGTTTTTTAGTTGTGAGCAAGCAAGCAACTACGAGTTTCCTACCTACTCGAAAGGTCTTTGTTCTTTTCCTCCTCCTTTAAATGTTGTTATCTTGCCATTGATTGATAAGAAGCCCCATCGTTGGATGTGAAGGGAGAAGCGAGGGTCAATTGTATAGTCATAGAAAGCAAATTATGGGACGTTTTAGCAATTTCATTAGGGACTAGATCGTTTACCAAAGGCAACATCGAGGGACTACGATATTTTTATCGAGGGTCTTTGCTAAAATGCCCATACTTGAGGGACATGACTATTTTCCGAGGCAACAAGTGAGATTACCCTAGAGGTGCATGTGTGTGAATAGTGTGTTTGATTGCATGCATTTAGTCTTGAATTTGGGTAGTCTACTTGTTGATTTTAACTTGCCATACGCAACCTAATTACTAGCATTTTATGAAAGCAATAAAAGTGCGGGAAATAAATGTCCTACACTATTACATGTTTTTTGGGGGATGGGGTATACATATTTACAAATGGGGTTTGAAAATCAATAAAAGTCCTAATTATTACAACCATATTGAATAGCAAGAAAATGTAAATATATAGAAAACATAAAAAGAAAAATAGTGTAAAAAGAGAAAGAAAAGGCATACTGGATCGAAGGATGTTCCCTTTGATTGCCATAATCTTTCCTTCCTTCGATTTGGGCCTATAACCAGAGTGTATTGAAGCCTGTAACCTTCGATTCACACCAATTTCTTTATCTGTTTTCCACTATGAAGAAGTGAGGGGCGAAGCCTAAGGCTTCGATTCATACATAATTTTTTCTTTCGTTTGGGTCTGTACAGGTTAGTTCTTGCTTGAAGGAAAAACAAACCAAACGGGAAGAAACGAAAAAATGCGCAAAAGATTATGTACATGCTTAAAACGAAAGGGTTAAAGTTATGAAGACTTACTTTAGATCTAAAGTTGGTGCTTCTGGACCTTGAGTGATTGAACTGGATGCTCTGGGATTCTAAGGGTAGAAACAAATGTTGTGTTTCTAGTGCTGGATTCGAAAGAAAGAACAAAGTGTTTGGTTACTTCTGGATTCGAAAGAGAAAAGAAACAAGTGTTGTGTTTCTTCTGGATTCAAAGGAACAAAGACAAAGGTGTGGTTTTTTTATTATGAGTTTGAGAGTGTGTTAAGTGGTTTCTCTTTTCTTTTCCTCGCTCACAATTCTCTCTCTAGCCACCAAAAGCCCCCCCCCCCCCCCCAAGATGTGTTGTGGAACATCTTATTTATAGATGAAATTGGCTGAGGTTTGGGAGGGAAAACAAATGAGATTTGAACAAACTGGGTATGCTATTTTTGTAGATTTCGAGGTGCAGTCTTTGATGTCAATTTGGTGCAAATATGGGAGCAACATAGCAGGACTGCTTTGCAGCAGTTTTGGCGTGTTGTGGCCAGTGCAACAGGCTTGTACTTGGAAGCACAAGCATATTGAATACTTCAACCTTTCGTTTTGACCATATATATCCAACCTTTGACCAGACTCCTCTTTGGACAACAATATTTGTTTCCACCCAAAGTGTGTTTCGAATGGGCCATTTGCAATTTCTTCGAATGGGCCACCAATATTTGTCTTTCGAATTGGACACCCATATACGTGCTTCAAATGGGACATCCTTGTATGTCCTTCGAAGGGGAAAATGTATGCCCTTCGACTGGACCATATGCATGTCCTTCGAATGCGCCAGTTATGTGTCATAGTGTAGAAACTATGTGGAATCGAAACAAACTGTTTCCAAGGGAGATATTGCCCAGTCGAAGCTAGCGTGAAAATAACCAATGCTTTGTGGGTGCCAGCATGAGGGAAGTTTTTTCCTTGTGAATTGAAACAAGCAAGAAAGAGGCCTTTTCTTCCTGAATCGAAACAAACACTGTAAGGGGCTATTGCTTTGTGAATCAAAGCAAGCATGTAAGGGGTCATTGCTCAATCGAAGCTTGCATGCAGGAGGCCACTTGCTTTGTGGGTTCTAGCATGAAAGGAAGCCATTGCCTTGTGCATTGAAAGAAAGCACAGAGGAAGCCATTTCCTTGTGGATCAAAAGCAAGCATAGAGGAGGCACTTGCCTTGTGGATCAAAAGCGGGCATGAAGGATGTACTACTTGTGAATCGAAACAAGCATGCAGGAGGCTAATGCTTGTGAATCGAAGGATGCATGTAGGAGGCTGTTGTTTGTGAATCAAAGGATGCATGTAGGAGGTTGCTGCTTGTGAATCGAAGGATGCATGTAGGAGGCCACTACTTGAATGAAGCTTGTGGACCAAAACTCGCTCGAAGGGGATCAGAGTTGGATTCGAAGTATGTTTCTTCGATGGAAACCAATATTCCAATCGAAGCTTTATGTGAAGGAGGCCAAATGTCCAATCGAAACTTCTAAACTTGGCTTTCCTCGAAGGAGGCCTAAATGTCCAATCGAAACCTTAGAACTTAACTTTCCTCAAAGGAAGCCCAAATTTCCAATTGAAGCTTGTGGATTAAGCCTGCTCGAAGGAAGTTAAATGCTCAATCGAAGCCTCTGGATCGAAGCAAGTTGTTTTTCTTCAATTTTGTCAAAAAATCAAGTTTATTTTCTTTGCTCTTTCAATTAATAATCCAATTATACTTACGCAATCATGAACTTTTGAACATCCTTGTGAGGAAATGTCTTGAGAAAGGGGAGGGAAAATTTTGGGGTACAACAGGAAGTCTACTTCAAGCTAGCATCAATGATCAAAGATTAATTTTGGAGGAAGGCCTTGTTTGAACTCAAAACATTATAGGTCACTTTTGAAGAAAAACTTAGAATATTCCAAGTATAAAAAGGCATCATCTTTTTCTCAACTTTGACTCATCACAACTTTTAGCTCAAACATCCATCTGATCTCATTCTTGGCACATTGCAAAGATTGTAACCTTATCTTTCAAAAGCCTCAAGAATCATGCCCTAAGACCCCTTAATGTGTAAACACCATGGATTTAAAGATGGTACCTTGAAACTGAAGTTTCCTTCTAAGTCAGAATTTGAAATTCACAATGTGGCTTCTAAACACCAAACTAGCACGCGTTTTTGAGTTAAACATGTTTAACAAAGTTCCCAAAGTTTAATTAAGTATCAAAATGCAGGATTTGACTGAGTTTTGATGCACATGGGGTCACATTTTTTTCATTTTCGGACATGATCCAATTTCCCTCATAACTTCAAATTTCCTCTTAAATCTTTGCACCATTTGATTCCCTATAAATAGAGGACCTCACTCCTCCCATTTTCTCAAGCTTGAACAACCAGAATAACCCTGCCAAACTCTCTCCTTAACCCACTTTTATGGAACTTCAAATTTGGTTTTACAGCCTTCCTCAATCCATTTTATTTGCTAATTCTTCATCCTTGAACTTCACTGAAGCTAACAGAAGAAGAACCAAGCCCTAAAGCATCCTAAATCATGCTAGCCAAGTCAAGTTTCAGAGCTCTGAATTTGAACTTCAATAGGTAGATTCCTTCGTCAATTCTCTTAAAATTTGTTACTACAATGAAGCTCTCATCATTTTGATACTAGCCACATAATTTGTTTTCAACTGGAAGTGAGTTTTGGCCATGAATTTTCAAATCCCTATTTAACTTTTTCCTTCCGATTTTTTGCAATTCGACTGAGCTGCACCTTAAATAAATTTTTCGTGAGGGTATGGTTGTCTTCATCTTGATGAGACGAAGCGAATGACATAGGCCTGCGCTCTTAATTTTACAGTATGAGAGACCTACAATTCGCGTGGCTGGAGGTTGAAGATGACCAACATGTCATCTTTCAACCAATGATAAGTCACCACTTTTTTTTTCAAAATCTGATTTAATATTTGATCCAATGGTTTATTCACTAAGGACCATGATATGCACAGTGCACCAGATCCCTTGGATCTGATTACTAACGCGTTTGACATTCATCCAATAGTCTATATCTTTTTGTTTTATTTTCATTTTCTGATTTTTATATTTTAATTGATTTAAACTTCAAAAAATCATAGAAAATTCATTTTTGACTAAAAAATTATGAAAAAAATTCACAAAAATATTTTCAAATATTCTCTTTTTGATTTTTATTTTTCCATGATTTTATTTTCAGATTTGGTATTTTTTATAATTTTTCCTTTATTTTGATTTGTTTCTAATTATTTAAAAATACTTTTTGATATTTTTAAATTCTAAATTTTTTTATAAAAATCATTTTCCATATTTTCGACTTTCTGAAATTTTTCTAGAATTTTATTTTGACTTTGCTATTTTTGATCTTTTTTCACTTATTTGAGTGATTTTAATTAGTTTAAAAAATATTTTTCTGTTTTAAAAAATTACCAAAAATTTCATAAAAATATTTGAGATCATTTCTGACTTTCCGATGGTCTCTTTTAATTTTTCTTTTATACTTTGAATATAGTTTGCTATTTTAACTTTTATTTTCATTTTAAAAACATTTTAAAAAATCATTTTTCCTTTTTATTTTATTCATTAAATGCGATTTATTTTTTTAATATATTCTGGCTATGTGATTGTTGATCATGAACTTCATTAACATCATTGGGTCTTGAGTGTTGAGTTTAACTCCACTAAAATGGATGAGTTAGTTTAATGATAGTTTGATTAAATTTTTTGATTCAAATATTTCTCCTTCCTCTTCATCTTATCCTTTTCTTACATGTGCTACATGTTGTTAAAGGATAATCTACATATCATCTCTCCAAACACATGGCACATAGATTGCTATTGACCGACCTCAAAATAGGTGTGACTTCTATATAAGTCCACTTACAATTACTTAACATAGCGCTAAATTTTTTCCCGATTTGAGAAATGATCATTTGTGGTCCAAACCTATGTTTACAAGCCCAAGTATGTTTAATTCGAAACCTTTGATCCAATAACTTTGAGGTTTATTATTAAGAGGCTTTGATCTTATCAATCCTCTAATGAGTCATCATAAATTTTGGATTTAGGTGAATCATTTAAACATCGTTGATCATTTATTGTTGCCTTGAGAATTTGAAATGAATGATATACTTGACAAAAAACAAATGAAACTTGTTATTGAGAGGCTTTTATTTTATCAATCTTCTAAGATGGTCATTCAACTAACCTCTAATATCTAACTCATTAACAATTGAAATTTATTTTTATTCTTTTACTTTATGCCTTTACCTTTACGCACCATTTATTTTAGTATTTACATTTCATGCTCTTTTCGTCTTTGCTCACTTGAGCTTTCATTTTCTTTTTGAAGATACTTAATAATCAACTTGAACAATAAAAAACTTTAATGTTACTTGGACTATTTGGTTACTATAATTGGCATTTTGGAGTTATGGACTTCTTGGACTTAGGATTAGAGACCTTGACCTACCTTGAGACCTTGTGACTTCTATTGCTATTTTGTCTGGAGTTGTTGGGGTTTACCCCGAGACATTGGGTTGTTTGTTTTTCTTTGTATGTAGGTTATTCTGATTATGTGCTTTGTTTGTGATCAGGAATTCATTTGTATACAGCCGTTACTCTGCCCAATTTTTGTGAAGACTTAATACACTTGAAGTTTGGCATTCTTAAGAGGTTCAATATCTTTTCTTGTTTGTTTTCAATCCAAAGGATGGGAATTTTACATTGACACATTGTGTCAAGTGTTGGCTTCTTGTTGGTTAGACAGTTCTTTTCCCTAGCTTTTACCTTATGCTTTAGGATAGTCCCTTCATCTCCTCTCATCTTCTTTAATTTAAAAAATATTCTCCCTTCTTTTGAAAACTATTCTTGTTTTCTAACTTGAACCTCTTTCACAATAAACTTGGACTTAGGTCCATGCATTTTCAAAAATATTTTCTTAATAAAATTTTAAACAACTTAACAATCTTTGACAATTTTTTTTTATGATAAGACTAAAAGTCAATCAATCTCATTTAAACCATTTTTCAACTTTGGCTTTTTACTTTAAAATTTTCTCAAAAGATTAGACTCTTGCCAATCCTTGTAGTGATGCGAGCTACTCTACTTCTATGATATATAGTGAAGTTAGATATTTTCCACTTGGGTGTTGAGTGAGGCTTTATTGATTTTAAAATCCAAGCCATATCCTCCACTTTGAGATGATGCAAATTCTTCTTTCTCATAATCGTGGGTAGTAAGTATGTCTTTCCACTCAGATACAACGATGATGTCTCTTCTCTTAAAATTAACCAACACACTTGTGTTTTAAAATTTTAAAGGTGAACTACGAGTACCCTGATCCCTTATTGCATGGAAGGTGGTACGTAGGCACTAAAGGTTCTCAACCGCAGCGGGTGCAAAATTGTAAAAAATATTTCCTTTCTCATCTCTACCATCTATTTTTGTATACAACTTTTATAGCCAAAATACACAAATTTGCAAAGAGGTCCCTGCGGAGTACCTTAGATGTTTAGGGTGTTAATACCTTCCCCTTTGCGTAACCAACACCCGTACCTATATTCTCTCCCTTTTTTGGGTTATTCGCTCTTTTCTCATTCCTCTGGAAACAATAAACCGCGGTGGTGATTTTTATTTGATCTGTGCGAGTCAAGTCAATCCAATGGCCCAGTCTCAACATTTCTACCGCTACAATGTCAAATATTTGTTCCCATCCATAAGTGTTGATGTCAATCTTTGTTACTAGTTATAAGTGCTGGTGTCAATCCTTTGTTCCCAACCATAAGTGCTAATGTCAATTTTTTTCCCATCCATAAGTGTTGATGTCAACCTTTATTCCCAACCATAAGTGCTGATGTCAATCATTAGTTTACTAGTCTCAATGTTAATTTTTACCGCCATCTCTGAGTCGATATTATCTTACCATTTCTATTCACATCCTTTGGTTTGTTAGTTTTTGATTCCCTGTGAGTTGATGTTACTCTCTTTTTTCTATCTCCTCTTTTAGTGGATAGTTCACAGTTATCTGTCGATCATTATTATCCATTGCCTTTTCCTCATTTATTGAGTTGATGATACTTTGTCTCCTCTTTGGGCCTTACCCCAGTAGAGTTGAGTTTTCTTTTCCCCAACGGAGTTGATTTTCCTTCAACGGAGTTGAGTTTCTGTCCCCCAGTCAAGTTAGTCACTCCTCATATCGGTTACCTCCTTGATAATTTATTGCTTTCATTGTTAAGAGTTTCCATTGTTGAAATATTATTATTCATTTGGTTTCTTTTAATCGTGATTTTGGCTTTACCTATTTATAGCCATCCCTAGAGTCATGTTGTTCCCCAGCGATTTATTTTCCTGGTCAAACTCTCGTTTTGGTCTATTGGTTTTATTTTCTACTTCCCCAGGGGTGTTCTATGTCAGCTATGGAGTTGGTCATTTGCATTCATAATCATAAGCATTGCATGGAATCTTTGGGCCAAAAATAGGGTTTGTTTTACATTTAAGTATCTTCAATTGCGTCGAGATGAAGATTTTAACCTTTGTATCTCCGGATAGAAGACACTTAAATAAGGGAAGCTGTTATACCCCAATTTTTGCCCCTAAGATCCCTCATCATCTCATATTATCAATACATCAAGATCACACATTAGGGTTGGTTCCCCCTTTCTATTTCATCCTATCTTTAATTTTTCTCTAGGATCACCAAGCACCTTGAATTGTGTATCTTGTACATGTTTTCTTAGACTAACATCAAAATATGTATATATGTCTCTTTGAATGTTTATATTGTAGGTGATGACACAATTGCATTCATCTCACCATCTAACCTAGGGTTTGAGGGGTGGTCCTTAGTCAAATGGTTCTTTAATAGATTGCAAGAGTTTAAGCTTTAAGGCTATGTCTATGATATCAAAGATTTGTGGTTCAAAGAGTTCCCTCACTTTATTTAGGTCAAACTTTCCTCAAAGTTGGTGGTAAAGTTCACCAAGAAGATTCACAGGTTCATGTGTTTATTTCCATGCCTTCTTCAACAAGTTTCATTGAGACTTTAGCTCCATCTTTGAGAGTGATTCAAGACAACATCATCTCAAGGCCTATTGTGATTCATCATGCTTAATTTTTCCAATAAATTTCAAAGACTCAAAGTTGGTTCAACATGTTTGAACTGATTGAGCAAGTGCTCGATTCAGTGATCACAAGTGCATAACTCTCTCAATTTTCAACATTTTGAGTTGGTTATTTTTTCCATGTATTCTTATCATCATCTACAACAAATTCTCTTCACATGATAAGATCCAATTGTGCAATAAAAATCATTAAAAGTTGAAAGGGGTTTCAAGTCCTTTTGACACTCTCTGAGCTAGGGTTTTTTGACTTCCAAGGACCATATCTTGCTCTTTTTTTTGAGATTTTTGATTGAATCCAAAGTCATGATTCTCTTTAAAGAGTTCTTAACAAGTTATCTTCAGGGATCTAAGACAAATTTTGAATGGAAAATCACTAATGGTTGAGAAAGATTACAAGTCTCTTTGAAAAGCCTTTGAATGGTAGGGTTTGACTTCAAATGATCATAACTAGGTAAATTTTTATCTCCTTGAGCCCATTATTTTTCCATAATAATCTTTGGGATGTCTACTACAACTTTGTATCAATGTGCAAGACTTGAAAATGCTTGGAAAAATGTTGAAGAATTGAAAAGATTATAGGTCTTTTATGAAATTTTCCAAATTTGTTCACCATCTTTCAAAGACCACAACTATTTAAATTTTTATGATTTTTTAGTGATCTTAATTCCACAACTCCATTAAAGAGGTCTACTTCATGTCATCTTCAAATATCAAGACCAAATTTTGAGTAAAAGATCATGTAATTTTGAAGAACATTATAGGTCACTTTGGAGTTCTACACTTAGAAATTTTTCTAAGTATAAAAATTCGTGTTTTTTCACAAATTCAAATGAACATAACTCTTATCTCAAGTATCCAAATGGAAAACTTCAAAGCACATTGTCAAGCTTGACCATTCAGCTTTCTAAAGAAACCAAGATTGCATCATAAAGCTCCCTACATTGTGTGCCCCACGGCTGCAAAGTTGGTACCATGAAACTGATTTTGTCAAAATAGTCAGATTGAAAATTGATTAGTGCGGCCTCTAAACACAAATTTATCACGCATTTGATGTTTAAACATGATTAACTAATTTTCCCGAAAGGTTTAGCACATCAAAACGCAAGGAATGGTTGACTTTTGACAACTTGCAAGTCACACTTTTCTCATGATGCAAGTGCACACGAATTCCACTCATACTTGATCATTTCTCTTACTTTTTGTTTCTATCATGATCAACTATAAATAAGGATCACCCCTCACTCATTTTCGCAAGCTTTAGCGAGCCAGAAAACCTCTATAAACCTCCTTTATACCTCTCAATTCAACAACTTCGAATTTGGTTTTAAAGCATTTTTCAATCCAATTTTTTTTGTTCATTCTTCATCCTTGAACTTCACTGAAGCTAACAGAAGAAGAACCAAGCCTTGAAATTCCCTAAATTGTGCTAGCCAAGTCAAGTTTCAGAGCTTTGTAGTTGAGCTTCAACAGGTAGATTCCTCCATCAATTCTCTCCAAACTTATTACTATAATGTAGCTCTCATCACTCGGATACTCATGGCATTATTTGGTTTTAACTGGAAGTGAGTTTTGCTCATGAATTTTCAAATCCCTTTTCATTTTTTTCCTTCTATTTTTTTCCAAATCGACTAAGTTGTGGTTAATATAAATTTTTCGCGAGGGTACAGTGGTCTTCATCTTGATGAGACAAAGCGAATGGCACCGGTCTGAGCTTCTAATTTTACAGATTGAAGGACTTGCAATTCACGTGTGGCTGGAGGTTGAAGATGACGACATGTCATCTCTCAACCAATGAAATGATGCCACGCTATTTTTTCAAAATCTATTTTAAATTAATGATCTGATGCTTTATTCACTAATGACCATAACATGCACGACATGCTAGATCCCTTGGATTTGATTACTAATGCGTTTTGACAATGATCAAATGGTCCACATTTTTTTGGTTTATTATTTTATTTTTTGATTTTTGTTTTAATTGTTTTAAACTTCAAAAATTCATAAAAAATTCATTTCAACTTCTAAAATTGTGAAAATATTATCAAAAATACTTTTGATTTTTCTCTTTCTGATTTTTATTTTCAGAATTTTATTTTGTGATTTGTTTTTTTTGTTTGAATTTTTTACTTTATTTGACTTGTTTTAATTGTTTAAAAATACTTTTTCTTGATTGTTAAATTCTGGAAAAGTTATGGAAGGATCCAATGACCTCTTGACAAATATTGGTGACCTCATCTTATTTTTATTTTTTATTTTACTAATTTTCACAAATTTTGGTTTATTTTGCGTATTCCTTGTAATTTTAAAAATAATTTCTGACTTTAAGAAATTCTAAAAAAATTTGTCAACACTTATTGACTTGCTTGACTTCTGATATTTTTTTATGATTTGTATTTGGTGTTTTAATACATGTTGTGTATTTTACAAATTATTTCCTTTTAAAATCATTTAAATTTTGTTTTATATTAAATAAATTTTATTATTTTTTTATTGGTCCTGATTTGGAGACACTTAGGTATTATTTTGAGACAAGTTCCTCAATCTCATTGGATCTTGAGTGTTGATAGGTTGAAAAACCAAATCCACCAAAATATATGAATGATGCTGATGATATTTGAAACCCTAGTTTCATCTGATACATGCCCTTTCTCTCTTCATCTTATCCCTTTCTTGTTTTTACTCGTGCTACATGTTTTTGGAGAATGATCTACATATGATTTCTCTAACTTGTTGGTACATAGATAGCTATTAACCGACCTCAAAATAGGTGTGGCTTCTACATAAGTCCACTTACGATTGCTTAACATAGCACTAAATTTGTCCCGATTCGAAAAATGATCATTCGTGGCCCAAACCTATGTTTGCAAGCCCAAGTATATTTAATTTGAAACCTTTGACACAATAAATATGAAGCTCATTGTTAGGAGGCTTTGATTTTATCAATCCTCTAATGAACTTCATGAACTTTGGTCTAAGTGAATCAGTTGAACATCGTTGATCATACGTGGTTGCTTTGAGCACATGAAATGAATGATATACTTGAAAAAAAGTAAAATGAAACTTGTTGTTGAGAAGCTTTAATTTTATCAATCTTCTAATGAGTTTTCAAATGCAAACTTCAAGATGGTCATTCAACTAACCTTGTAACTTCTAATCCACTAACAATTAACTTTACTTTATACCTTTATTTCATGCCTTTATTTTAATGTACCATTTACTTCAGCATTTACATTCCATGCCATTTCTCTTTTGCTCACTTGAGAATTTACCTTTATGTCATTTTATCTTTGCTCATTTGAGCTTTTATTTTCTTTTGAAGACACTTAATAACCAACTTGAACATTAAAAGTCTCAAGTTTACTTGGACTATTTGGTTACTATCCTTGGCATTGTGGAGTTGTGGACCTCTCGGACTTAGGATTAGAAGTCTTGATATTTTAGGACCTTGTTGCTCTATTGTTATTTTATTTGACGTTCTTAGGGTTTACTCCAAGGAATTGGGTTGATTTTTTTTGTGTGCATATTATTCTGATTATATGCTTTGTTTGTGATTAAGAATTCCTCTGTATACTGCCGTTACTCTTCCCAATTTTTGCAAAGACTTAATTCATCTGAAGCTTGGTATTTCTGAAATGTTTAGTATTTTTTCTTGCTTGGTTTCAATTCGAAGGACGGGAATTCTCCTTTGACTTCATATGTGAAGTGTTGGCTTCTTGTTGGTTATATCGTTCTTTTCCTTGCTATTTACCTTATTCTTTAGGATAGTCCCTTCATCTTCTCCCATCTTCTTTAATTTCAAAAATCTTCTCCCTCCTTTTCAAAACTCTTCTTGTTTTCTAACTTGAACCACTTTCATAATAAACTTGGACTTTGGTCCATACAATTTCGAAAATCTTTTTCTTAATCAAAGTTTAATCAACTTAACCATACTTTGACATCTTTCTCTATACTAAAAGTCGTTAACCTCACTCAATTTTTGTTGCCACTTTGGCTTCTTACTTTAAAACCTTTTTCTCAAAAGATTAGACTCTTGTGGATTCATGTAATGATGCGAGCTACTATACTTCTATGATATGCAGTGAAGTGAGATATTTTCCACTTACGTGTTGAGTGAGCCTTAGTTGATTTTAAAATCCAAGCTATATCCTCCACTTTGAGATGATGCAAATTCTCTTTTCTCATAATCATGGGTAGTATGTATGTTTCTCACTCGGATATGACGATGATGTCTCTTCTCTTAACACTAACCAACGCACATGTGTTTTAAAACTTTTGAGATGAACTACAAGTACCATGATCCCCTATTGAATAAAAGGTGGTATGTAGGCACTAAAGGTTCGCAACCGCATAATATGCAAAATTGTAAAAAAAAAAGTTCTTCTTTTCTCATCCCCACCATCCTATTTTTGTATACACCTTTTATAGCCAAAATACACAGATTTTCAAAGAAGTTCCTGCGGAGTACCATAGATGTTTAGGGTGCTAATACCTTCCCTTTGCATAACCAACCCCCGTACCTAGATTCTCTCCCCTTTTTTGTCTTTATTCGCTCTTTTCTCATTTCCTTTGGAAACAATAAAGAGTGGTGGCAATTTTTATTTGATTTGTACGAGTTAAATCAATCCAATGACTTAGTCTCAACATTTCTACCGCTATAGTACCTTCAGTGTGTAATGAAGAAATCAGAACCACATAGTTCTTCTAAAAAAGGAGCTTGTTGCTGCTGATCTTTCCAGGAGAAGTTAGGATGATTCTTCCACCCAGGATTATAGGTGTTAGAAAATGGGTTATTTTGCTTCAAGAATTTTATCCCCTCAATTTGTTGTGGAGTTGCAAGACATTGCACCATAAGGTGCGGTCCACTACAAATTTCACAAGCTACCTTTTGTACCTGTTGAACCTGAGCTACCTGTTGAGTTCCCATGTTCATTGCTTTCAACTTTTTCTCTACTTCTGTAGTAATTTCTTCTTAAATTTCCAGTTTCTTATTAATTTCAAACTTCAAATTAATCACTCCATTTGGTTTGCTTACAACCCTGTCATATAACTCCAGATGCTCATTTGTTACAATGGCTTCAATAATCTTCTTCACGCCAGTGGCTGTTGTAAAGGTTGATGAGCCACCAATAGATGTATCAATAAGCTACTTTGTCTTCATTCTGAGGACATTTACAAACATTTGCATTTTCTCAGTTTGACCCATGTTATGGGTGGTACATGCTACTAATAACCTCTTGAACCTCTTATAAGCATCACCTAGCGACTCTCCTTCCTTCTGTTTAAAATTCCAATATCATATCTTTTGCGAATGTAAACAGAAGCAAGAAAGTATTCATCAAGAAAAGTCTTCTCCATCTGTTCCCAAGTGGTGATACTTCTAGCATGCAATGAGTAAAACCACTCTTCAGCATCTTCAGATAGAGTGAACGAGAACATCCTTAATTTCTTAGCTTCTTCAGAGTGCGCCTCAATCTTCAAAGTAATACTCATGGTGACGAATCTCTGCAAATGCTTATTGGCATCTTCATTGATCTTTCAGGTGAAATATCTGTTCTCCAGCAGGTAGATGGTTGAAGGATGCAATTGAAAATTTGCAACATTGATCAGTTAATTCACAATGGTCAACCGACCTGCTAGAGTATTTGCTCCTCAGTAATCCCCAAGAAGTCTCTCCGGTGGTGGTGGGTTTTCACCTATAGTTTCGGGTTCTGATTCTGAACCTAAGTCTGTATATCAAAGGAAATTAAGCTGAGGATTATCCTCGCATGCAAAGGTTAGGAAACACCAATAATAACAAAAATAAAAAAATTATAGAAAAGAAATTTTAGCTGCAGAGCAACAAAATTCTAATTGAACTCAAATTACACTCAATAACTAGGCAGTCCCCGACAACAACGCCAAAAACTTGATGAAAAAAATAGCAAGTGTACTATTTTTGACTTGTAGTAATAATGGGAAATTCCCTAAACGTTGATCTCAAGAACTGCATGCAATTATCAAGTTCAATTCACGTTCAATTAAACAAAAACTTTAACTGGGGTTTTTGTTTAGGAATTGTCACTTCGCAAAAATAAAAATAAGCATAATGTAAATTAGAGCTTTTTGATAGATATGATGAGTATGCTAGGATATGGTGTATAATTTTCCCTGTAACAACCATGAATCCTGACCTCTTCAACAAGTTCATATCCTTTAATTACCAGCTCTTTAGATTATCTTCCCCTAAGTCCTTAGAGATATCTGACGGAGTCAAACCTTTATTTTATCAAGGGTTAAATCTGGTAACTATAGGGTATTCCTGGTCCTGAGTGATATCTATTATAGCCTAATCTTGAAGGAAGTTTATAACTAAACTATGCTAAAATATAGTTATTAAGTGAAGTTTAGAAAACAAAAAAAAATAGTAGTAAGTATAGTTTTAAAAAAAAGCTAAAGCTAAGCTAGCGGTATGTACGTTTCATAAAGTTTTAGCTGTTTGCATAATAGAAGTTAAGCTTCTAAAAGTTAAACTAGCAGTATTCAATTAAATGGAGTATAGAAATTTATGAACTAGCAGTATAGAATAAGCTTGTAAAAGTAAATTATGCAGTATAGCAATATGCATAATGGAAAACTAAGTTTAGAAAATTATTTAATTTAAGTTTTGTTTTTTTTTTATTTTCTTAATTTAATAAATTAAATATTTATATTAATTAAATACAAATATGACATAAGTTAACCGATTTAATTTGGAATCCGATTATGTTCGATTTCCCGATTTCGGCAATTTCGGCGACGGAGCAAGTTGTTCCGAATTTAACGAAAATTGACGTGCTAGCTAATTTTGACGTGTAGAATGTCGTGGTGAGGTTATTTTTTCGAGATTACGAGTTTTTAACGGAGCAACCCGAAATAAGTCACTTACAGTTAAGTTGAACCGGGTTGCGTTTAAGTCGCGTATACACAATCCGATTGCGACGTTAATGTTTATAATTGATGCTGATTATTGTGAATGACTTTTGCAACGATTATTGATGTTTGACTATTTTTCCATGTTTGAAATTTAGTGAATTATTTGATAATGATGTGGTGTGATTAAATATGCTGTTTGCGACGATTTATTTATAATGAATACTTGATGATATGCGATGATAGGTTTATCTCGATATGGATGAATATGGCGACGTGGGTTTTATACCAATTTTGATGTGCGATGATGATGTTTTGTTGTGTCGTGTTTGTGATGTCGTGTTATCGAGTCACAGACATTGCATTGGCGATGAGGGCTTTTATGCCAAACGACAAGGGCTTTTATGCCAAAGCGACGATGGGCTTTTATGCCGAATGTCCCTAATTATGGACAAAGCGACGGGTACCACATGCATAACATAGTCGTGTCTCATGGAGTCGGTTATGTTTATTTTTGAGTCTTTTGGCATTGAGTTTTATTTGATGGCTTATAATGAATTGCGATGTTATATGATACCTTGTTTTGTGATGATTTTTATGTTGAACATAAAGTGATTATGATGTGATAATTTCATGAAAATTATGCGATGGATATAACATGACGATAAAGCAACGGTATGAGTTTATGGCAATGGAGTTTATGTCTTGTTTTAACGTGATTATGGTGATTATGTGATGATATTAAAGTGTTGATCTTATACACTAAATGATGATTTTAAAGTATGTGAGATTTGATATTTGTTGACATATTCTTATTAACCCATATCATTTATGATTCCAAAACTATTTATATATTTTATCATGCCTTTAATTATATGTTTTAGAGTATCTCACCCTTTACTTGTTTCGTCGTTGCCTTTATATTGGTACCGTGTAGGTGATCCGCGAGGATGATGAGGATTAGCTCGAGTCTCTTTATTTTGAGTCACTCTGCTCTGATAGTAGTAACACTCGGGATTTGGGCGACGTTATTATTTTGATAGGATAGTTTATGTATACTATCTTATGATCTTATGTATTGATGATAACATGATGATACGTACATTTTGTGAATACATCGGCTGTGCTATGAATATTCATATGTTTATATGATGATTTGTGATATGAATCGGTATATCCGACTTTTGGATTTTTGTGATGTGCATTATAACGCAAAGTGATGGAAACACGAATATGTGATACCTCAATTTATGTTTGGATGAAATTTTGAAACTCTGATTTTATTATTAATTACGAGGGGTAGAATTGGGGTGTTACATTAGTGGTATCAGAGCAGGTCGGTCTGTCCGGCCATGTTGTTGAGTTTGTCGTCGTCTATCAATCAAGTATTGTTATTTGTTGATTCTAATCCTTGTTTTGTTTTGAGCAGAAGTTGTTATGGCTGGAAGGAACACTGGTAGGAATGATGAGGCTCTTGTTGCTGCTATGCAGGCAATGGCTCAGGCTTTCCAAAACCCGCTGAATGCTGACGAGAACGCTGGGTCTCGTAGTTTGGAAACCTTCCAAAGAGAGAATCCCCCTACTTTCCAAGGAAAGTATGATCCCGAAGGTGCTTTGGCGTGGCTGAAGGAGATTGAAAGAATCTTTCGTGTGATGGATTGCACTCCTGTGCAAAGGATCTGTTATGGTACTCATAAACTAAGTGCTGAAGCGAGTGACTGGTGGGTTGAAACCCGTCAGAGGCTTGAGGTTGCTGGTGAGGAAGTGACATGGGAAGTTTTCCGAAGGGAATTCATGAGGAAGTATTACTCGAAAAATGTTCGGGGAAAGAAGGAGATAGAGTTCCTTGAATTAAAGCAAGGAAGCATGTCTATCACTGATTATGCTGCAAGGTTCACTATGTTGGCCAAGTTCTATCCGCATTATAATGGGCCGAATGGCGAGTTCTCTAAATGCATCAAGTTTGAAAATGGTTTGCGTCCAGAGATTAAGAAAGTTGTTGGTTATCAGAAAATCCGTGTCTTTTCGTATTTGATTGATAGTTGTAGGATCTTTGAGGAGGACAATAATGCTCATTATAAGATATATCTGATAAGAGAAACAAATGTCAGCAAAGCTGTGGAAAACCGTATGATGCTCCAGCTGGTAAAGGGAAACAGAAAGTGTTTCAAGGGCGAAGAACTAGTGGGGGAGATGCTCCTGCTAGTATTGTTTGTTACAAGTGTGGGAAACCTTGCCACAAAAGTAATGTTTGTCGAAGCGATGTTAGAGCTAAGGAGAATGAGGTGAGATGTTTCCGATGTGGAGAAGTGGGCCATATGACTCGCGGTTGTAGACATAAGGATGTGGTATGTTTTAATTGTGGTGAGGGAGGTCAAATTAATGCTCAATGTAAGAAGCCTAAGAAGATCAAGGAGCGGGAAAGGTGTTTGCTTTGTCGGGTGCTCCGACGGCAAACGAGGATGGTCTTGTTCGAGGTACTAGTTTCATTAATAGCTTTCCTCTTATTACTATTATTGATACTAGTGCTACTCACTATTTTATTGTTGTTGATTATGTAAAGAGATTGGGTCTCACTTTGTCGTCTCTAGATAGAGATATGATGGTAGAAGTTCCGGCTAAGGGAATGGTTACTACTTCTTTTGTGTGTGAAAGTTGCCCTTTATCAATCTTTCATAGAGACTTTGTGGTGGATCTTGTTTGTTTACCGCTTGTCAGGTTGGACGTGGTTTTAGGTATGGACTGGTTAAAAGCTAATTACGTCCATATCAATTGCTATGACAACAGTGAGGTTTTCTTCCTTAGTAGAAGAAGAACAATCTATGTTGGTGTCGACGAAGCAGTTGAATGAGTTCATGAAGAATGAGGCATTGGTTTTCTTGTTGATTGCGAATCTTTCTGTGGAGAGTCAAACTGTGATAGCAAACTTTCCGGTGGTGTGCGATTTTCCAGAAGTATTCCCTGATGAGATTCCTAGTGCACCTCCAGAAAGAGAAGTTGAATTTTCTGTGGATCTTGTCCCTGGTACCAAACCTATCTCTATGGCACCATACAGGATGTCCACATCTAAGTTAGCAGAATTGAAGAGCCAATTAGAAGATTTGCTCGAGAAGAAGTTTGTTAGACCTAGTGTGTCGCCGTGGGGAGCTCATGTGTTATTGGTGAAGAAGAAAGACGGTAGCATGAGACTTTGTATTGATTATCGTCAGTTGAATAAAGTGACTATCAAGAATAGGTATCCACTTCCTAGAATTGATGATTTTATGGACCGATTGGTTGGCGCTCGCATGTTTAGTAAGATTGATTTGAGATTGGGTTACCATCAGATAAGGGTGAAAGAAGAAGATGTTTAGAAAACTGCTTTCAGGATGAGGTATGGACATTACAAATATTCGGTGATGCCTTTCGGTGTCACTAATGCACCGGGAGTATTCATGGAGTACACGAATCGTATTTTCCATCCTTACTTGGATCGTTTCGTGGTTGTTTTCATTGATGATATTTTGGTTTATTCTAAATCGGAAGAAGAGCACGCAGAACATTTGCGTATTGTGTTAGAAGTTCTGAAAGAGAAGAAGCTTTATGCTAAGTTGTCAAAGTGCGAGTTCTGGTTAAGTGAAGTGAGCTTTTTGGGACATGTCATTTTTGGTGATGGCATTGCAGTTGATCCTTCTAAAGTTGATGCTTTGTTGAGATGGGAAATCCCTAAGTCTGTTACTGAGATTAGAAGTTTCTTAGGTTTGGCTGGTTACTATAGAAGTTTCATTGAAGGTTTTTCTAAGTTGGCGCTCCCTTTGACGAAGTTGACTTGTAAAGGAGCTGCATTTGTGTGGGATGTCAAGTGTGAAGAAAGTTTTATTAAATTGAAGAAAAGGTTTACAACGGCTCCGATCTTGATTCTACCTAATCCTTAAGAACCGTTTGTTGTTTATTGTGATGCTTCTAAGATGGGTTTAGGTGGTGTACTTATGCAAAATGGCAAAGTGGTTGCTTATGCTTCTAGGCAATTGAAGATTCATGAGAAGAATTATCCTACGCACGATTTGGAGCTTGCAGCGGTTGCTTTTGTGCTTAAGATTTGGAGACATTATCTTTATGGTTCTAGATTTGAAGTATTTAGTGACCATAAAATTTTGAAGTACTTGTTCGATCAGAAAGAGCTTAATATGAGACAAAGACGGTGGCTTGAATTGTTGAAAGATTGTGATTTTGGATTGAATTACCATCCTGGTAAAGCTAATGTAGTGGCAGACGCTTTAAGTCGAAAGACTTTGCATATGTCACTTTTGATGGTGAAAGAGTTGGAATTGATTGAGCAATTTAGAGATATGAGTCTTGTAGTAGAAGTGACGCCAAAGAGTGTTATCTTGGGAATGTTAAAGATCAATAATGATTTCCTTGATAGTGTTAGAGAAGCTCAGAAGCTTGATGTGAAACTTGTTTATTTGTTGGTTGGTATTGAACAAACTGAAAATGAATATTTCAAGTTGGATGCTCAAGGTGTATTGAGGTTCCGAGATAGGATTTGTATTCTCGATGATGTGGATTTGAAGAGAATGATCTTGGAAGAAAGTCATAGAAGAAATTTGAGTATTCATCCCGGAGCGACCAAAATGTATCAAGATTTAAAGAAACTATTTTGGTGGTCGGGAATGAAGAGAGAGGTGGCTCAGTTTGTTTATGCTTGTTTGACTTGTCAGAAGTCTAAAGTGCAGCATCAGAAACCTGCAGGGTTGATGCAACCGTTAGAGATTCCAGAATGGAAATGGGATAGCATTTCTATAAATTTCGTAACGGGGTTATCGAATACACCAAGAGGACACGATGCGATTTTGGTGATTGTTGATAGGCTTACGAAGTCGACTCACTTTATTCCTATTAACATCACTTATCCCATATCGATGTTGGCGGAAATTTATACGCATGTGATTGTGAGATTACATGGTATTCCTTTGTGTATTGTTTCAGATAGAGATCCGAGGTTTACTTCTGAATTTTGGCAGAGCTTGCAAGAGGCTTTGGGTTCAAAGTTGAGGTTGAGTTCGGCCTATCATCCTCAAACTGATGGTCAGACGGAAAGGACGATTCAATCGTTGGAAGACTTGTTACGTGCTTATATTCTTGAACATGGTGGTTCATGGGATACATGCCTTCCTTTGATTGAGTTTACTTATAACAATAGTTTTCATGCTAGTATTGGAATGGCACTGTTCGAGGCTTTGTATGGTCGGAGGTGTAGAACTCCTTTGTGTTGGCATGAGTCGGGTGAAAGTGTGGTGCTTGGACCAGAATTGGTTAGAGAGACTACTGAGATAGTGAAGATGATTAGAGAAAAGATGAGAATTTCTCAAAGTCAACAAAAGAGTTATCATGATAAAAGGAGAAAAGACTTGGAATTTCAAGATGGTGATCATGTATTTTTGCGAGTTATTCCTACAACCGGCGTTGGGCGAGCATTGAATTCAAAGAAGCTAGCTCCTCGCTTTATTGGTCCTTACCAAATTACTAGTAAAGTGGGAAAAGTGGCTTATAGAGTGGCGTTACCGCCAAATCTTTCGAACTTGCATGATGTGTTCCATGTGTCGCAACTTTGGAAGTATGTTCCGGATCCTTCACATGTGATTGAGATGGATGATATTCAAGTGCGAGACAATCTTACGATGGAGACGATACCATTAAGGATCGAAGATCGTGAGATGAAGTCTCTTCGTGGAAAAGAGATCTCCTTGGTTAAAGTTGTTTGGATAGGAGCAGCTGCTGAAAGTGCGACGTGGGAGTTAGAAAGCAAGATGCGAGATTCCTATCTCGAGCTTTTCGAGTCAGGTAATTTCGAGGACGAAACTTTTATAAGTGGGGGAGAGTTGTAACGCCCCGTTTTATTTAAATATTATATTATATTAATATTTTCGAATTACCGTTTGATGTTTATTTTTGCGACGAGATTATTTAAGTTAACCGTTATATCTGTTAATATATTCGGCGACGTTTTATTCGGACCGATAACTATTTTATTCGGTCCGGTATTTGTTTTGAGGGACCGGTAATTATTTTATTCGGTCCGGTATTTGTTTTGAGGGACCGGTAATTATTTTATTCGGTTCGGTATTTATTTTGAGGGACCGGTAATTATTTTATTCGGTCCGGTTTTTATTTCGTTCGGTTCGGTAAAATATTATTCGGACCGATATTTAATTATTTGGAGTTATTTTAATTATTTGGGTTAATAATATTATTTAGTGTTAATTAGTAGTATATTTTAAGAAGGGATTTTTGGTATTTGTCTAGCTTGTGTCTTGCTACTAAACAAATCAAACCCACCATTTCCTTTGTTTTATGTCATAACATACAAAACACACTTTGTGAGAGTTAGAGAGAGCTAGAGGTCTTGGAAGAGAAGAATAGAAGAACAAGAACACAAAGTTTGGGTTTTGGGCTGGTTGGAACATCAAGAATCATTTCAAGTATCTAAGGTAAGAGGTTTGATTTTCCAATGCTTATAGTTAGGGTTTGATTTGGTATATTTTGGATTTGGGGAAAATTTGATGTTAGAGTTCTTGAGTTTTATTGAGATAGAAATTAGAAGAGTTAATTAGGTGTTGTTGTTGTTGTTGAATTAGTATTAGGTTCATTGAAATTAGAATGAAACAAGAACTAGTAGTATATGCATTTAAATGAAGTTTAAAAACTAGAAGAACTAGTAGCATATGCCATTGAAATGGAGTTTTGGAACTAAAATAATAAAATAGCAGTATAGTTAAGCTTACCAAATATGCAGTATAGTTTAGGAGCAAACAAGTAATAGCTGTATATCTTGAAGGAAGTTTATAACTAAACTATGCTAAAATATAGTTATTAAGTGAAGTTTAGAAAACAAAAAAAAAATAGCAGTAAGTATAGATTTAAAAAAAAAGCTAAAGCTAAGCTAGCGGTATGTACGTTTCATAAAGTTTTAGCTGTTTGCATAATAGAAGTTAAGCTTCTAAAAGTTAAACTAGCAGTATTCAATTAAATGGAGTATAGAAATTTATGAACTAGCAGTATAGAATAAGCTTGTAAAAGTAAATTATGCAGTATAGCAATATGCATAATGGAAAACTAAGTTTAGAAAATTATTTAATTTAAGTTTTTTTTTTCTTTTTTAATTTAATAAATTAAATATTTATATTAATTAAATACAAATATGACATAAGTTAACCGATTTAAATTGGAACTCGATTATGTTCGATTTCCCGATTTCGGCAATTTCGGCGACGGAGCAAGTTGTTCCGAATTTAACGAAAATTGACGTGCTAGCTAATTTTGACGTGTAGAATGTCGTGGTGAGGTTAGTTTTTCGAGATTACGAGTTTTTAACGGAACGACCCGAAATAAGACAATTTACGGTTAAGTTGAACCGGGTTGCGTTTAAGTCGCGTATGGACAATCCGATTGCGACGTTAATGTTTATAATTGATGCTGATTATTGTGAATGACTTTTGCAACGATTATTGATGTTTGACTATTTTTCCGTGTTTGAAATTTAGTGAATTATTTGATAATGATGTGGTGTGATTAAATATGATGTTTGCGACGGTTTATTTATAATGAATACTTGATGATATGCGATGCGATGATAGGTTTATCTCGATATGGATGAATATGGCGACGTGGGTTTTATACCAATTTTGATGTGCGATGATGATGTTTTGTTGTATCGTGTTTGTGATGTCGTGTTATCGAGTCACAGACATTGCATTGGCGACGAGGGCTTTTATGCCAAGCGACAAGGGCTTTTATGCCAAAACGACGATGGGCTTTTATGCCAAATGTCCCTAATTATGGACAAAGCGACGGGTACCACATGCATAACATAGTCGTGTCTCATGGAGTCGGTTATGTTTATTTTTGAGTCTTTTGGCATTGAGTTTTATTTGATGGCTTATAATGAATTGCGATGTTATATGATATCTTGTTTTGTGATGATTTTTATGTTGAACATAAAGTGATTATGATGTGATAATTTCATGAAAATTATGCGATGGATATAACATGACGATAAAGCAACGATATGAGTTTATGGCAATGGAGTTTATGTCTTGTTTTAACATGATTATGGTGATTATGTGATGATATTAAAGTGTTGATCTTATACACTAAATGATGATTTTAAAGTATGTGAGATTTGATATTTGTTGACATATTCTTATTAACCTATATCATTTATGATTCCAAAACTATTTATATATTTTATCATGCATTTAATTATATTTTTTAGAGTATCTCACCCTTTACTTGTTTCGCCGTTGCCTTTATATTGGTACCGTGCAGGTGATCCGCGAGGATGATGAGGATTAGCTCGAGTCTCTTTATTTTGAGTCGCTCTGCTCTGATAGTAGTAACACTCGGGATTTGGGCGACGTTATTATTTTGATAGGATAGTTTATGTATACTATCTTATGATCTTATGTATTGATGATAACATGATGATACGTACATTTTGTGAACACATCCGCTGTGCTATGAATATTCATATGTTTATATGATGATTTGTGATATGAATCGGTATATCCGACTTTTGGATTTTTGTGATGTGCATTATAACGCAAAGTGATGGAAACACGAATATGTGATACCTCAATTTATGTTTGGATGAAATTTTGAAACTCTGATTTTATTATTAATTACGAGGGGTAGAATTGGGGTGTTACATAGTGAACAATCCATCTGTCTCGGTCGGAAATGCCCAAAACTCCCCTATGGGTCCCAAATCATGAAAATCATAAAAACACTCAAAATCAGCATCCTGGCTGACACAAGTGGCCGTGTCAGGTACCTTGTAGCTTGGTTTTTGAGACTTCCTCCAAAACTCTAAATTCTGCATATTTTGCACTGATTTTCCTAGTTTTATTCATCTGAGCCTGAAAACAACAAAATACACAACCAACATATAAAACATATAAGAATAAACTAAAACACTTGACAAAATAAGGAAACTATAACTAAAATCAACTGTAAATAAAGGTGGAAAAACCACTGATCAACATCACACACCTTCTTACCAGAGTCATAATCTATTTTGCAAAAGCTACACACTTGACAAAAACCATTAGAGTACACAATTTTTCTCAAAGATAACATGTAAAGTTATCATCAAAACCTAATGCCAAATGTGGAATTCATCTTGTTCTTACAATCTCCCCCTTTTTGATGATGACAAAACCATATATTTTGATAGAACAATTCATACAGGCTACTCACCATGGAACGCAAATTCAGTAAAGCTAATCAGCCCCCCTGATTATGTTAATACCCAATCCATTTAAGCTTGTTCATAGTCCCCCCTGAGCCCAGGACTCACAAACTGAATTTCGCAGTACACAAGGTAACATAGAGAAGAAATACTTCTCCATTGACGTCTCATCAGAGTATGACTAAAAATACCTAGTTTTCATCTCAGAACCTGGATTGCTATTAGAAAACTATGAGGCAAAAAAACATATTTAGTCACTTCCTTGATTACTCGCATCAAACGTCATAACTAATTCATTGGTTCTTCCAGAAACTAGAATCATGCCACCAGAAGGTGCACAACATCATGTCATCAGAAGGTTCAACACCTAAATAATTTCCTGACTGACCATGTCTTTCGGACTTGTCTTCTGACCATGTAATAAACCATGTCTTCTAAACATGTCTTAGAACACGTCTTAGACCATGTATTCCAAACATGTCTTAGACCATGTCTTGGACCATGTCTTCCGAACATGTCTTAGACCATGTCTTCTGAACATGTTTTAGACCATGTCTTAGACCATATCTTCCTAACATGTCTTAGACCATGTCTTTAGAACATGTCATCTGACCATGTCTTTAGAAGCTTCACAACCTCTGAATACTTCTTGGTTAACAATATATTTACTATACTTCTAGAAAGTTCACAACTTCTGAAGTATTAGAGTCTGGTAAAACATAACCTGGTTATAAAAATTTCAGATAGTTCACAACTTCTGAACAATCTTGTGACAATGAAGCAAACGTAGCCAAAGCACGTTGCCACTTTCAGATAGTTCACAACTTATGAAATGAATGCTAAGTAACATATCAACTTTGTTAAGCTTCCATAAAGTTTACAACTTCCTAAGTGACAGAGTCTGATTACCATATTTTATGAAAGTCAAAAACTTCTAAACAACAAGTATTGTTAAGACACGATTTCTTTATTTTAAAAAATTTTCAACACTTATGAACAGTAGGTGTATCCAAGCTTGATTTAACCATATTTTCAGGTAGTTCACCACTTATCTATAATAGGTATATCAGAGACTATTTCAACCTTTAATTTAGTCAGAAACCTATGACCAAATCATAGAGTTAGGTCATGATTTGTTTAAGACATTTCACAACTTCTAACGAATACATCTTCTTAGATGCTTAGCTCATCAGAGCATTCTTCATGCATCTTGATCTTGATATTCTGGTTGGCAAATGATAATCTTATGATAGCCAATAAACATGTATATGAAAAGCAGTGAACTTTTGCAAAGTTCCTGAATTAAACATCAAATAAATGGTTAGCAGTAAAACTGTTATATCATGTTTGGGTTTGAGATATGAGATTATGTATTATCAAAATCATATACTCTTTTTCCTTCTTTATCAGAAATCAAAAATATTTTAAAATTAAAATTAAAATTTTCATTTAAAACTAAAAGGATAAAGATACAATTGTTTTAGAAACAAAGGAAATTTATTCTTAAGTTCTAATACAAAGGGCTAAGGTTCTAATCATTATCCTTCTTGTAAAACTTTTCCATGAATTCCATTAATGCATCCGCCAATTGTTTGAACGAAGTCGCCTGAGCTGCAATCCTTTTATCCTGGTGATCTAAGCGTTGATGGATGAGACGATTTTCTTCATGCTGTTTGTCTAAAACTTCCTTTAAACTTTCCAACGTCTTTCTCAGCTTATCTGGATGACTTCTTGTTTCCATAGAGTCTTGCTTCAAGGATTTCTTCTTGTCCATATAATAATCACTACAAATTTACTTCTCAGGGTGCTTTCTCTCTTTCTTCACCATTTTCTCCTCATTAGATAAGGCAGAAAACACCATCTTAGTTTGTTGAATCAAAGAAGGAAGGAGCGTTTTCCTTTTAGAGATGGCTTCCCGATTTAGCTTTTTTGGTTCCTTAGTTACCTTATTAATTAAAGACATGTCTTGCAGATATTCACCATTGAATGATTTACCAATTATGACTTCTGGCTCAGTTTGTTGATTCAAATATTCTATAGCATTGATTTCAATCAGAAATGCAGAAATCGATCTTCCATATGAATCCAATTCCTTTAATTCATGTACACCTTTTTGGAGAAGATGACTGAGTGATGAAGATAACAAAAGAGACTTGCGGGAAAGTTAATACTTTCTCCTTTTTCCAAGTGATACAGAAGATACTTGAGATCTATATCTAAAAAATTAGTAGAGTTTGTTGAACTTTTGTAAAAAATAGTGCCAATGAGAATCATGAACCAAGCCCTTAAGTTATTGAAGAGTTTGGTTGCCGAAATAGAGTTTTTTCCATCTTTTAAGATGAATAGAGTGACTTGTTGAATATCCTCTTCAAATCATGACCCATTTCTTAGCAACAGAGCAACTCTATTGTTATAACATCGAGCACCAGAGTTGTCATTTTGAAGAAATTTAGCAATACCAGCTTCGCGTATGCATAATTTATGACCTTTGACTGTAGAGCATACAATGTATGATTCTAAGATGAAGGCATTAGCCCAAAACTGTTTAATAAGATCAGGATATGTTGGACCTTTTAGAAGATTGAAGTAGTTATCCCATCCTTGGATTTTCAATACATCAGAGAAACAAAATCATGAACAGTAAGATTGTCGATATCTACTATCATTTCAGTGAGAACATTCAGATGTTCAATCGGGAAAGCCAAAGTGGTTTGAGGTGTATCACCGTGTTGAATAGATATTGTTGAGTTATCCGGTTGTTTTTGCTGCAAAAGCATACGTTGAGAGTTACACAAATAGTTTTCCATGGATGAGAATGATCAAGAATACTGAAATTTTGGTACAGCCAACATACTTACATCCCAACATTAGAATGATGTTAAGACAGGTGTTACAACATCTGGTAGTAGACAAGATCATTAAGCTTTAAGTGAAATAGATATAAAATTGCAGAAAGATAAATAACACATAGATTTGTTAACCCAGTTTGGTGCAACACCACCTACTCTGGGGGCCACCAAGCCAGGAAGGAAATCCACTATCA
Source organism: Vicia faba (assembly GCA_948472305.1). Classification (NCBI taxonomy): domain Eukaryota; kingdom Viridiplantae; phylum Streptophyta; class Magnoliopsida; order Fabales; family Fabaceae; genus Vicia; species Vicia faba. The sequence continues at coordinate 558,121,025 of OX451737.1, read as the reverse complement.
GCAGTATTAGTTCAAAGCTAAACAATCCTAGTTTATAACTTCTAACCTAATCCATACCCAATGCAACTTCTAGCTAGGAACCTCATAAATATGAGAAATTTCCATCTCACTTCCTAAATCACCTTAGTGACATCTATTAGTCCCAATCCCAATGACTGTAATAAATACAACCCAATTTAGAAGATTACACTTCAAATACAAACACTCAAACTCTTGCTTAAAAGCTCCGAGTGAGAATAATAACTTGACTAACAGTTAAGTAACAATCATTCGACCATATAATATCAAAAGATACATGGATGACTTACAAACTACACAAGAGACTCTCAAAATATAAGACTTATGCTTCCCCTAATTTTATAGTTATTGAAAACTTAAATTACATTAGGTTAGGATTCTTCTTTAAATACAACTCTGTCGTCCATGGGCTACGATACTCTGAGTCTAGAAGTTTTTTGATCCATAAGCTGAGTGATGCACGAATTGTGTAGAAAATATTCTTAAATCTTGGAAAAAAGAATAAAAAGATTCCCAAATTGTCTCAAGGCCCAATTTAGTAACTAATATACAGCTAGAGATATAAAAACTGATTCCAAAACAAATCTTCTTGACTTGCAAAAATCTCTGATATATATATATATATATATATATACACACAAAGGAAATGTAACACAATCAAATCAAATATGTCATGATTTAAATCAGTAGTGCAAGCCTGCTGCATAATAGAACAAGATGTCAAGACATCTTGTTCGACATTTGGTCAGAACCAGGTTTTAGAAAATAGTTGCCAATCTCAAAACCATGGTACTCATAATCTCCCCCTTTGGCATTTTTTGGCTAAAACAACCAAAGAAAAAATAACCCGGGAAAAGGAATAAAACCACAGAACACCAACATAATCTACATGCTAAACATGTAAACTTTGTACATGAGGAAGAAGATAAATGACACTCCCCCTCAAACATAATCATAATATACCATCCTTAACTGTCCAGGTGAAAGCCCATAGGAGAAGACCCCAATTTTGGATAACCCAGATCATAGAACACAACACAAAGACACAAGAACAAACTCAGAAAGGATGTTAGAATATCCTATGAAACATCCTTGCAAACCAACTACAAGAACAGACTCAAGACATGCACGATGGAGAATCATGCTCCCAATAAAATGTTGCCTACAACAAGCAACAACACTTGACTTAGACCTAGACCTATTGACCCAAAATAATACCTTTATCCCCCTTTTTAGCCAAATATTTACAAAAACAGAGTGAAAATAAACAGACACACAAAGAATTAACACATGCAAGAGTTGATTCAAGACAAAAAAGGAAGACTCAAAATTGACTTAATAACTTGACGTAGAAGCGAAAGCATAAAATTAACTAAAAAAGAAAATGAAACAAAAGAAAAATAACCCTGATCCAAACACTAAGTCTCTCTAAAGAGACAAAGACTAACAAGACTCTACTAAACAAAAGACCCTTTTTTTGTTTTATTTTTAATCTTTTAAATATGTACAAGATATTAGTCACCAGCTATCATCTCCCTCCCAAGTCAATGAACTTGACACAGTCTTGATTAGAATCTGAATCTGAATCATGTATATGAACCTGATTCTTCCTCAAAGATTTCATATCTATCACAGATGTTTTACCTGTCCAGGATACTCCAGTAGATGTTCCAGCATTTGTTGCAATGTTGAACCCAACTTTATTTGGATCATAACTCTTATCCTTATTGGATTCTAGAATATGAAACTTCTTAATACCAGCATCTCTAGAATATCTGCTCATTGTTGAAAAACAACAAAACATGATGTTGAGGTAGACAATATTTAAAGCCAAGGAGAGTTACTTTGATTGTAACGAAACCTTGTTTGTAACGATGATGCAGTTAATGTAAACATTGTTGGAAGGAGATAAAATATTCTTGAGTAACATTGCACTTTTAAAAATAGGAGAGAGACATGTTCTTGTTCAAATTTTTCTCTTTTTAAAACATTGACTATTGACAATGTTACAACATGTGAAATGACATTTTTCATGCCATTGAAAATGCTTTTTCTAAGATTGCACGCTTCACAAGGATAATAGATAGAACTGTCCAAAATTTTTTTACTAAAATTCTTTAGTAGTGCAATTCCAAAAATACCCATCATCTTCTCAATGTAACTTGCACCTCAAGTTATAAGAATACTTCCTAGAGCTTCTCATACGTACTAGGTTTAGGAGTGCAAAACCATGCTTGTAACAAAACCTTTGACACAATGTTGACTTAAACCCATTACTTTATTTTATAACCAGAACACAATCCTTGAGTGTCTTGAGTGTAATTACTTGTCATACTGCAATGTCATGACATTCAGGTTGACATTGTACTTGCTTAGTAACTAACCCAATTAAAAAACATATTTTCTTAAGCAAGGTACCTAATCTTCAAAATATTCCAAGATTCAATTAATTCTAATCCAATGACCGAAATATCCTCCAGTAATACAATCTTCTCAGACTTGGACAATAACTTTTTACTCCAAGACTCAAAATCATTCAATATTCCATCTCTGAAATATCTGATGATCACAAACCAAAACAAATTCCAACCAATGAACTCTCTCTTGAAATGCTTTCTTGTGAGCTTCTTTATTCAGTGCCTCCTAGCCTTTTAGAATCTTCCACACACCAAAGTAAGTAATTGCTATGATGATGTTCCAACATATGGTTCAATATCATTACCTTTATCAATAAACATATCAGTGATTTTGATCTTGAAGTTACTCATCACTAAAAGTACATTTCTCAATGAAGTAACTCAGAAGCATACCTTGTTCTTATTCAAGGAATGGATAAGACCTTTGAAGACTTCACAGATAATAGATTTACTTTGTTAGAGGACACAAAAGAAAATCATATATACCTTTTTGTCCACCAGGACCCTCACCTTGCATTAAACCAAAAAGATCCATAGATTAGGTTCTAGAGCTTTTACAACTGTCTGATGTCGTACCTTCTGGTGTGACATCTCGACTTCTTCTTTCATGAGCACCAAGTAATAGGATAAATAATTAAATACTTGTGAAATTCACAAATAGAAATAGTTCTTAAATCCTCAGAGGAACTTCAAACATCTCATAGAGATAGGACGTTCTCCCTTGATGATAAATACCTTCAGACTTTACAACTGACTTATGTTTATCACAATAGTCAACAATCCTTCAGTAAGAAGAAAAACCAATTACCAAAACTTATAAAATCCATCTTGAATACTTTTAGTTATCCAATGTCCTTATAACTTTCCTTTCAGCATTATTAACAGAGTAACACTGATTAGGATGAGACTTAAACGAACCACCAGAATCACTTTTACTGCAGTAAATGTCTGGAAATGTCAGTGTCAAAATACCAATCATCTTAGTTTAAATTCTAAGAAGGTATGATGAAATAAGGTAGTTAACTCCTTCCATGAGTTTTAACCACTCCTTGGTTAAACAAAACTAAACTAGACCTTTGAGAAAGTAACCGAAACTATTAAAATCAACTTATCACATAAGAGATATCTTCAGTACAAGTATATTCCTGTAGCATGAGTAAGATGATGTCCAGCACAATGTTAAGAAATTAAGATTGACATCCCTGACTCAGGTTGCCTTTTGATAAAACAACCTTTTGTCACATTGAGTTTTCCCTTTGCCTATCATAGCTTGAAAACTCAAACACTTACAACAATCTTTCCACTTGAGGTACCTTCTTTAACAAAGATGAACTATCCTTACAGACTTGATCTTTGATATCAAGTTTTTAGGATTGATAGAGTCATTTCACCTTGCAAGTTATAGATGGTAGAAACTCTTTCGTTCTCCTAAGACATAAGATCAGAAATAAATCACCTTCTACATCTCTAATGTTGATAACACCTTTTATTCTAGATACATAGATCTTTGAATAAAAAACCAGCACATTATAAGATAATTCTTCAAAAAAAGAAATCTTCATTAGAAATCCATCTTCCAGTCAAACTAGATATAGAAAACCCGCACAGTTTCTCCTTCAGATATGTAGGGAAATATATTCCACAAGAAATCCAAGGCCTTCACACTCATATGATTGAATCTTTTACATTAATTGGATTTGATTCCATCTCCAACGTGTCTTGATCATCACAAACTTGTTGATGTTAGTACAAATGTTCTGAACATTCAGTCTAGATATCTTTTCCATTCTTCTCAAAAACTGATTGGATTTCCTTCCAAGGAACACGATAGCAATAAGAAAACATTTATTAGATACCAAAAAACAAGCTATTGTAGATTTGAAAGAAAAAATAAATTGCTCTTGTCTTTCTTTAATGGCTTGTCATTTTCATGTCAAACCTCTAGAGTCGAGACCTGAGAATCTTTTGAAGGTTGAGAAAAACACAAGAAAGGGGGGTTTGAATAAGGTTTTAAATATATTTTTGTTTAGAAGTACTTTACACAAACTATCATAATTAGAAACAATGTTATAGAGAGAATAATGACACTTTCGATTTACACAGGTTCACCATAAAAAGGTTAATCCTGTCCACCCGCCAACGTGATTTCTCCTTAGAAAAGGACTTAATCCAATATAACCAAACTTATTACAATTGAACATGCTACCCGACGGTGACTAAAAAATACACGAGCTACCCGCTAGTGACTAATAACAAATGCACGGGCTACCCGCTGGTGACTAAAACGGTGATAACCTGTTAGTGATCTCTTAAGAATTATGACCTACCCAATCCCGTAAGATATATAACGATCACTGACTCCCTAAGGTTTCTGACCTACCTAGTCCATTGAAGAAGATTTCTCGTTGCCTTAGAAAATAACTTGATCAACTCACAGTTGAATGATTTGTTTACAAGTTTGCTTCTGATAAGCAGATTACACAAATGTTTAAGTACAAATTGTTCAACACAAATATGAGCAATAACTCTTGTGTTAAAATAATTTACAAAGATAACACAATAATGAGCAACAACTCTTGTGTTTTAACCAAATAACAGTATCAACACAAATATGAGCAACAACTTTTTTGTTCTAGCAAATAATAATATCAACACAAACATGAGCAACAACTCTTCTGTTTTTATTATTTTCTTTTCTTTTCTTTAATTTTAGAGGCGTTACTGTTCTTGTTCTCCATTCTAGAAATTTTCATATGAAACAGTTAATCCTTTATATAGGAGTTGAGGAAGTAGACCATTATAGTAGTACACACGTCACTTTCATCTTGCCAGCTACCAACGATAAAAAAATGATCGTGGGAGACAAATAGTAAACTGTACATCCATTTGACTGGAATGTGTAATTGCACCTTTATACTAATTCTTCATGCGCTTGTTTATGATGATATTGTCTTCTGATGAATATTACTTCTGATGAGTAGGTTAACTTGAGAAGATATAATCTTTTGATCTTGTCTACTGATGGACTATATGATCTAGAATAATAATGAGTCCAAAAGATCTAAATTTCCTTTATCTGTCTTCTGGTCGATTACTTATGATGTAAAGTAATGTGCGCATATTCCACGAAGTAACCGAGTATTTAGAGTCTTGACTTTGTCTTCATAATTAGAAACAATAACTTTTCTGATGAACAAATCTTGTCTTCTGATTCGAAAGTAGAAGCTTTCTTTTGATGTGTTCAGAACCTTGACTTTGTCTTCAGAGTTAGAAGCAACAGATCCTCTGATAAACAAATCTCGACTTCTGATCTTTTATGTGAAAGCTTGTGTCTGGTGCAATCTTATTTTCTGATCTTGGAGCAGCAACTCTAACAAATATTCTTTCTTCTTGAATACTTGTGACTTATGAAGTAGCAACTTATTAAGAAGTACACATTTGGATCTTCTTTCTGGAAAACACTCAACATTCTTTAGAACTATTGATATTACTTTAGAAGCGGGTGCTATAGTCTTTTTGATGTCGTCTTAGTATATTTCAGATGATTCTTCAGACAACAGTCCTGAATCAATTAGAACTTCTAACCTGCACACTCAAGAAACTATTAGAAACAAAATTGTTTACATATAAAATATAGGTATTGCTATCATAAAAATCCAGAGATTAATTGTAGAATCCAAATCTTGTTCTAAAAATCTCCCCCTTTTTGATGATAACAAAACCATGTATTTTGATGTAACCATTTTACAAGGTAATATCATAATCAAATCAGAGTTTAGAAGTAAACTTCCCCTGTATAGCATAAGCTCCCGCTTAGTATAAGACTTACAGATTTTAGAAGGAAGGGATATCTGAGCATTGTTTAGAAAACCCCGCTGAGTTAAACAATTATCAAAAAGTAGGGTTTTCTGAGCTTGATTAATAATTTCCAGAATTCTAATTCAAGTGAATTGAAGTGATTTATCAGAGTTTATTTATCATAATTTTATTTCTTCATTAGAACCTTCTAATCATCAGATATGTTCATCATCATAGCTTGATCTATCTGACCCTTCTTAGTGTTTAAAGTTCGTTATCAACACTCGATTTCTCATAACATTATAAATGAATTTAGAGAATTAGGTATGCATCAAAATCATCATTTTTCTTTCTCTCCCCCTTTTTGTCAAAATCCAAAAGATATTTCATTGGTTAAGAAAATAGAGAGTACAAGAAAAACAATATAAGATAGAAATAACAAAATAGGGTTTCATAGAAGTGCCTTTGGGTTGGAAGAGGATAGAAGTTTCTGAATAATATGCTTAAGCACATCCGAAATACTTGAGTTGAAAGCATCCTGTTTATCAAATCTTTCATAGAATCGTGCTTGTTACTTTTTCAATTCTTCAAGAGTTTGTAGAAAGATAGAAGTTTCCAAACCTTTGGAAATATCTCCAATACCCTTCTCAATAGCTATTTTTCTAATATCCTCTTCTTTAACTTTTTTGTTTGCTGCTAAGGCTTGATATTTCTCTTCTGCTTCCTGAACAATCTTTTCTTTAATCTAAATAGAGAGATTTTTGATTCTTAAGGCCTCAACATCTATCCATATGTTGAACCTATTCCATATAAGATTTATACTTAAAGAGTGATGGCTGATGCTGGATTCCTTAGTGAGTCTCTTGACTCTTCTTACTGCATTCTCCTTAAAGTTAGATATTACTTCATCAAGGTTAGGGATAGGTAGTTTAGAATCAGGATTGGTTTCTTCATTAGAAGTAGCTTCATTAGAAACCATTTCGTCAAAGTCAGGTGAGTTGGTGGTGACTAAGAGATTACTGTCAGAAGGGTGGTTATCAGAAATAGGCATTGCATCTGAATGCATGTTTTCTGCATGAATTGAAGTTTCTGAAATGGAAACGGTTGTAATTTCTTCTCTGAAATTTGTTGGTTGAAAAGATATTTTCATAAGGAGTGTGGAAAAGACATTTGTGGACGATGTAGAAGCTAAATCTAGTGAGGATATGGATTTGGAGGGTGTGAATGTTGGTGGTTTGAAAACAATTTTAGGAGTAATTGATGAGGGGGTTTGAGTTTTAGATATCTCAGGAGAATCAGAAGTAGTAATTTTGGGAGGTGGCGTAGAAGTTGATGAAGTAATTATTTTAAGATCAGAACAAGGAGTAGTAGTAATTTGAGAACATGAGGACTTACTAAAAGAATCAACATAATTTGCAGAAGTAGTGTTTCTTAAGTAATTACAGATGTTGACAACTCTCGAAGTCTTTGCTTCTTTTATGATGTCTCTTTCTCCCGAGAGGCTCCATGTTTCCTCTTAGATGATGAAGGTTCATGAGGTTCATCCATGACATTTTCAAAAGGAATCCCAGAAATTTCTACTCCATCAGCCTCAAAACTTTTTAAATAATGGGCTACATCTTTAGGTGGATCACGCTTAGTGAAAAGAGGATATATCCACTATCATCCTATTATTTATTATGATGTAGAAGTCTGGAGACATACTTGGTGGAATTAAAGCCCATGTTATGTTGATAACTTATAGGCTTCTTAGATTCTGACTACTGAATGGGTTTCCAACGTTTGTATGAGTTACTTTCGTAATGTGTAGATTGTGCAAATACCCAATAAGACCATTTTCAGTCAGAATATCTAAAATAAGTCTACTCAGAGGAATGTAGTCCTTTGTAGCGGTTCCCGTTTCACTATTTCTCGTATCTATAACAGTACCTCTGAGATAATTGAAGAGAAGACATGGTAAGTGGATCTTTTCTCCCTTCATCAGATATTACATGATATGTTTCTCATCAATGTTTACATTATTTGATGCGCTGGAAAGTGGTTTGTGATGTATGCATACTTGAATAATTTTGAACTACACCTTAAAGTTATTGGACATATACTTACATTTATAATATGATTTTCTCTTGATGACGTTTGATTGCCTTCAGTAAAAATTGCAAAATTTATCACACGCTTTAGAAAGTGTGATTTTGACTTCATACGATGAATCCTTTTTCCTCTGACGTTTTCCATTCCAAGCAAAGTAGCTATAGACTTTTTTGTCATCACAACTTTTTCACACAGAATACGCGACACTATATAGTTTTCGTCAACTTCAGCTTATCTCCAGAAATATTTTACCAATTTATTGTAAACAGGGCCATGGAGATGTTGAAAATAGTTCCCCCATCCTTGTCTACTAAGAGTTCACAAAAAACTTCAAGTTGATCGGCTGGTGTAAATCTTTGAATGTGCGGAGGACGATTAAGCATGTGTGGTTGTTTGAGATGTGGTTGCAATGTTACTAGGGATTGCCTTAATGAAGAAGGTTCTGCAGGTGGTGTACTTGCACTTGTTTCATGAGAATATTTTTCTTGTTTTTCAAGTTCTTGAGAGAACTTAAAAACTTGTTTTTGGGAATCCATGTTTGAAAAAAATAGGGGTTTTAGGTTAAGGGTTTCAATGTGTAAGATGTGATATCACAGTGTGAGTGTTAGTGTAAAAAAAAGGTATTGAAGCGTTGGAACCGTACAAAACAGTAGGGCAATGATAATTTTTAACCTAATCTCCAAACATAATGTTGGTCTTAGATGTCAATCAAACTGCGCATTTTGACAGGTGTCAAGATAAGCCACAATCATTTATTTGAAATGACATACAAGTTACTATTTTCAATAATCAGGAAAACCAAAAGGTTTATGATTTTAGATGTTTCTAATTAAGATATCTTATAACTTGTAGAAGTATCTAGATACAAAAAAAACATTAGAGAATAAATAGATTATAACCTAATTTCTTCACTTTTCTAGTTCACCGGATTACGAACTTTCACTTAAGTCTTTTTAAACATAGATATATGATCCCCATCATCTTTTTCTTGAAAGCTTCTTTTCCAGAAAATGGTTCTACCCAAGAGATCAATTTCCGAAAGTGTTTCCAAAAATCTTGTTCAGACAATTCTAACAATTCTTCAGACTCAGCTCTTTTTGATTCGTTCTAAACTATATTTTTTAATCCTTCGGAAGCAGTACCTATCATTATTAGATTCCATATTTTGGAACATATGCTTTCTTCTTGTTGTGTGTCACAAGCATCCACAGCCCATGTGTCATGATTGGCGTTTTAACTCTACTGCATAATATATCTGCAACATATACAATCTTTTCCTTTGGTACCCACAATCTTTTGGGTACTTTAGAGTTAGTTTTCACAGAGATTCTGATAAACTTGGGTTTGCATGAAACATTAAATTTTCGTGTCTGTGCAGAATTATAATGATAAGAAAAAGGAGAAATATGTTGGTTTTCTCTAAAAAATTTCTAATTGTTGTTATCAGATTCGTAACATGTTTCTTCCATTTTACTATGACTAACATCATAGATCATAGAGGCCATCTTGCTTATTTTTGTGATGTTGTTTAAAAATTTCTGAAAAGCCTTGTCATACTTATATAAGGCAGTTTCAAAAGATGGAGAAGCTCTAGAAAGGGTTTCTTCAAGTTTTAAACAATTTTTTTAGAAAGGTATTTTCTTTTTCTAAAGATAGATTGTTACCTTTTTGTTTAGAAACTTCTTTCTCCAGCTTACCATATTCTTCAATTTCATATTAACAAACCTTCAGAAGATTCTTGAATTTATGTTGTAGCTTCTGATGCGTGTTCAGAGTTTCTGATAAATATAATTCTAATTTAGCACGAGAGAGTTTAGGAAATACCTCTTCAGAGTCATACTCTATTTCTAACATGTCTTCTTCTAAATTGATACCCATGAGTGCCTTGTTTGCACGCTCTTCTTTTGATTCTGATCCTTTAGAGTCAGAATTATCCCATGTTTCCATAAGACCTTTCTTCTTTCCTTTGATAGTGCTTTTCTTGCAGCTTCTTTTTTGGTGCTCTCCTTCTTGAGAATTGGACAATCTTTTCTGTAGTTTCCAGGCTTATTGCGCTCATAACATATTACTTCATTATCAGCTCTTCCTCTATCAGAATCTTAGACCATTATTTTTCCTTTTCTTCAATAGTTGTTTAACTCTTCTGGATAAAATTGGAAATTCGTCTTCATCATCAAAATGTTCATCATCAGATTCTTCTATTTCTTCATGTTTGGACGCCTTGTTCTTTTATGACATAGGTCTTTCTGTTCTAGACCTTAGAGCAATGGATTTTCCTCTTTTCTGAAGCTCATTTTCTTCTAGCTCTATCTCATGACTTCTAAGAGATCTAACTAACTCTTTAAGAGCTATGTTTTTTAGATCCTTAGACAGATTCAAAGCACTGACCATGGGTCTCCATATTTTGGAAAGACTTCTGATGATTTTCTTGACATGATCAGTATTGGAATATCCTTTGTCAAGAACCTTAAGTCCAACTACCAAAGTTTGAAACCTTGAGAAAATAGCTTCAACCGTTTCTTCATCTTCCATTCTGAAGGCTTCATATTTATGAATTAAGGCCAAGGCCTTAATTTCTTTGACTTGTGCATTGACTTTGTGTGTCATTCTAAGTGAATCAAGAATATCCTTTGTTGTTTCTCTGTTTGTGATATTTTCATATTCATTGTACGAGATTATGCTGAGAAGGATAGTTCTGGCTTTGTAATGATTCTTAAAGTTACACTTCTGATCTTCATTCATTATGTTCATGGGAATAGGAATAACAATTGCATTGATAGGTTCTTTATAACCATTTGTAACTATTTCCCAGATTTTAATATCATAACCTAGAAAGAAACTTTCTATTCTATCTCTCTAGTAGTCAAATTTCTCTCCATCAAAAATATGAGGTTTAACACTATATCTATCTCTATTGTTTGTGTTATAACCATCCATTTAAAAGGTTTTTCTCATACTAGATCTCTCTACACGGTTAAGTGATTGGTTAGAAAATCAATAACAGAGCCGAAGCTCCTGATACCAAATTAAGGTTGAGAAAAATACAAGAAAGTGGGGTTTTAAAAACTTTTTCGTTTATAAGTGCTTTACACAAACTCTCGGAATTAGAAACAATGTTATAGAGAGAAATGATAACACTTTCGGTTTACACAGGTTCACCATAGAAATGGTTAATCATGTCCACCCGCCAAGGCGATTTCGCCTTAGAAAAGGACTTAATCCACTAAAACAAAATTGATTACAATTGCACGGGCTGCCCGCCGGAGACTAACAAATGCATGAGCTACCCGCTAGTGACTAATAACAATTGCACGAGCTACCTGCCGGTGACTAACAATAGTGGTAACCTGTTAGTGATCCCTTAAGAAATATGACATACCCGGCGCCCTAAGAGATATAACAATCACTGACTCCCCAAGGTTTCTGACCTACCCGGTCCCTTGAAGGAGATTTCTCTTTTCCTTAGAAAAAACTTGATCAACTCAAAGTTGAATGATTCATTTACAAGATTGCTTTTGATATTCAAATTACACAAACTAGGAAGATCCCTATGGAAGAAACCACTAATAAGAGCTCTTAACACCTTCAGAACTCTTTCCATCAACCATATTTGATTGTTCCTTCATGAGTGGACTAGTGATAAATCTCAAATGTCTTTGGCAACATTACAAGTTGGTTGAAACAATCCTCCAAGTATTACCACACCATGGGATACACCTCCAGGGGAAAACTAGATGGCTACAGCCTCGACACCAGAAGCTTACAACACCACCATGAGTTTTCCATCAGATACATATGCAGCATGTTACACCCCAAAATTTTCCCTCTCATCTTACTCAACACATGCTCATTGAGTCCTCAACTTGCTCAAGGATGCCCAAGGATTGATCAGGCAAATGCTCTCCTAAGACAATGAACCTCAAACTAGGGTTTCCATTTTCATCAAGATGGGTGAAATCTAAAGGTCTCAAACCTTTTCCATGGTCCTAATATGTTCTCAAGATCATCCATGCCAAGTTTCATGCCTTGCACAAGAAGTTTGCTCAGTCAACTGCTCAAATGCCTGAAAATCAACTTTTTTAGGTCAAAACTCAACTGTGTCTCACATACAGTCAAACTGCAAGATTTTTGGTCAACATCAACATTTTGAAGTAATACACATCATTTGATCAAGGGTGGATCATGATTCCCCAAGAAATGATCCTAATTCATCAAAACTCAAAGAATGCTAAATTAGGGTTTCTCAGGAAAAGTCAACCAAACTTTGACCAGGCATAACTTTCTCATACTTTATCATAAATTTTACATCAAAGGCTCATTTTGAAGAGAATCCAATTCCCTACAACTGATATTCAACCCTAAAGCTCAAAAAATGCACTCATGAAAAGATATGAATTCAGACATTATAGGTCATCCCAAAAAGTCAACAAAAACACCTTTTGGGTCAAAGCCTCTTACATGAACAGGGATGATCCAATTTAGATGAAACCAAAAGTTTTGTTTAGGGGACATCCTAAGCTTTCTAAAGAGTCAAAAGTCAACAATACCCAAAATTGTATTTTTTGTCAAATGGGCCTAACTTTTTATGCTTGCATCTTACTTCTAACATGGTCCACGAGCCAAACACTCTCCCACATATTATTGGCCTTATTTATTTAATTTATTTTGATTTTAATCATTTAAAAATCAAATTAAATCAAATAAATGATATAAATTAGTAAAGATTTTTTTTATTTGATTTTGAATGGAATTACAATGAAAATATGCTGTCAAACAAAATCAAATCGTGCCAAGGGTGATTGGGATTAAAATGGTATGATTTGTCTTGATTTAGAAAGAAATAATGCAAGGAGGAAATCAAATCAAATCTTGATAATGTGCAAAGATATGAATGCTTTTTGTTAACCTAATTCAGTCTACTACATATACATAACAATTCCAATGCACAAAAACAAGGAGTGATTGTGTGAAACAGCAAGGACAAGTTGTAACTTTTTGTCAAAAAATCTCAAATCAGATTCCATACTACAGCCATACTCAAGGAGATTTAAGGGTTGCAACACGTTCCTGGCAATCTCCTGAAGCAAACTGCACCCTTTGCACGCACCAAAACACTCAGAATCGTAAAATCCGCAACTCTTTTTGATTTTTGATTACATGCATACATGTGTTTTCAATGAAATTTAATCATGTATTCTTGTTCATCAATGTTTCGATGCTTTCTGAATTGTTTGATTGAGTTTTAAGTGCAGGAATCATGGTTTGCCATTCTTAGGGTTTCCAAGCTCGTTTTAGGATTTCCTTCTACAGGCAAAATTAGGGCTAGGCGTGGATACCATGGTGTCCAGGGCTTCAAGCCTAGTTGATTCATGGCCTTCAGTGTAATTTATATTTCTTGTGCTGGATTTTTGAATGATGTAGGGTTGTACCTACAGACTTTGTCTGTAGGTAAAAGTCTAAGCCTAAAACGACAGTGCTGAGGAAGAAAAAGGCTGGGTGGCAAACTCCCATTGAGAGATTTGAATTACGCACGCGTTTTTATGAAGATTATCGTTACTTTGAATATAATGTTATTTTGTTATTATATTAAGAAATGAACAGCCAGCGCAGATGGTTAAGGATGGAGGGTTTGAAGCAAACGTCTTGGGTTTGATCCCAGGCGTGTTGCTTTTGTGATTTTCTTTCAAATACTTTCCAGATCCAGCGTGCCTCAATACCCAGCGTCCACCATACGCCCCAGATGTCATCCTTGGGATCCATCATCATGTAGATCCAGGGCCACAGGATTGAAGACACCCCATGAACCATCATAAGAAAGATGCACTAGATCAGGCGCAGGATCCTTGGGCCATCATCCTGGGCCTATCACAAATTGGCAACACCCCCCCCCAATATGCTTAGCTACATTAGGCCCATTCCTTTAATTCTTTTTTTTTAATTTCTTTATTTATTTTGTCTTAATTTCTTGTTTAAATTATTTTTTACAAAAATCATTTTTTTATTAAATCATAAAATCAGAAAATTACAAAAAATATTAGGTTTAGTTTTTTTTCATAAAATATTTATTTGCATTAATTAATTAGTTTAATTAGGTTAACTTAAATACCTTTTTTGTAATTAAAATTTAATAGAAATTAGGTTAACTTAAATACCTTTTTTTCCATAATTAAAATTTAACCGAAATTGGGTTAATTTGCTAAGTTAATTATTTTTTTCATAAAAATCCAAAAAAATATCTTTTCTTTATTCACAAATTAATTTTTTCGAAACTTGACGTTAATTCCCCGTTTGATTTACTCGCGTGCGTTTTGTTTCCATTATTTGATTAATTAATGTAATTGCTCCGAGTTTGTAATAGTTAATTAGGTTTACTATTTCGCATTTATTATTTTCCCTGGTTTTTGATTATGTAATCCCCCTCCCCAAAGCCTTGTAATATCTAGGTTTATTTTAATTTCTCGCACTTTACTTTCCGCAATTATAAACTGCCTAGATGTATGGATAATAGGATTGAACTGCAAGATAAATCAATTTAAAACAGTAGAAAACCCTAAATTTGCAAGATAAATGAAACTGAAATCAAACACTTGCACATGCTCACTCCTAGGGTTTTGCCTCATTTGGTTTCCTTGGAAATAATGGTCGTGTCCCTCGAACGTAGGGATACCTTGGCAATGACCCGCAGTTCAAAGTCGTCATAAAGATCATAGTCCCTCATTAGCCCTCGAGTTGCCTACGAGAAATGATCTTATGACGATAGTCCCTTCGAAATGCTAAGGTATTCTTACTTGTTGCCTTCAGTGACCATTTCTTCCCTTTCGAATGTCCCTTAAACTCCAACGACGAAGCTGCCTACTCCTTAATAGTAGGATAGCACCGTTTAAAGGAAAACGAACAGACTTTTTTTCGAGTAGGTAGATAGTTCCTAGGTACTTGCTCAAAACAAACAATTTTTCACACTGACACTTTCAAACATTTTTTCAAACAAAGTTTTCAAAACACTTTATCACACCCTTGAGGACTAATACAAGGGTTACCATAAAGTGAAACTCCGCACTAAGGCATTTTCAAAGCTTTTCAAAACAAATACACACAAGAAATTTTAAAAATGAGCAAGTACCTAAGAGCCCATGGAATACCATGGATAGAAAGGGTGCTAACACCTTCCCTTTCTATAATCTACCCCTCGTACTCAGAAACATCTCGAAAAAAGGTTTTTTTCTATTCTTTTTCCTTTCCTTTGTTGGATGAAATAAAAGTTGGTGGCGACTCTTGCTTACCGTGACATTTGCGAACAAAAAACGCAAACTAGTACAATCGTCGGTTCTGCCACCGTATCACAGAACTGGCGACTCTGCTGGGGAATAAATATAAGTGAGGTATACCTTAGGATCTAGGTCATTTCTAAAATTACTTTCTTGTTTTTCTTTGCCTGCTTTATATTCAAGGGTTTTATTGGGGTTATGTAGATCCTAAACCTGGATCTGGGGACACCTTTTAGGTAAGTAGCAATAAATTGTGAGGGAAATGTGCGAGGTATACTAACACGGTTGAAGCAGTAGCTACGTTGATGTGGCACTTTGGTTGGTATCGGTAACCCTTGAGTCAATCAGGGAGAGTACGGGGTCGTCGCGTGGTGTCATAAAGCATCAACTGACCTTAGAACTTTAATTGCACAACTTAGCCAGTATGACGTAGCGAGATGGACGGCTTTGGTGTATTCCCAAGGTCGACAGATACTTGATGCTACACTCATTGAGGTTTGACTCTTGAGTTTTGTTTGGTTGTGAGTCAATCGCTTATTGAATGAAGCTCTGGGGAAAGATCGGTGATATTGAGATCCCTTAGAACCTAGTTAATATTTATAGGACAGGTTGAACCAATCTAGCTTCAAGAGGGTATGACCTTAAAACTCATGCAAGCCTTAAACCTAAGGACTTGGTGTGACTTGTTTGTTGCTTGCTATACATGTGATTTTTTAGCATAATCATGACATCATAAGCACGACATATCATACTAACCATTTCAAGGACTTTCTAGGGCTCATCTTTTCTTTGTTTTATAGGACATGGCATCCGCCCGTAGGAACCCTATCCAGATTAACCTTGTGAAAGTGCCTCTCCAACTAAAGGACTTGGCATTAAGGATTCCTGAAAGCTCTCCCTTCACTGAAAAGCATGATCGGTTTCTTAACTTGGTCACTGCAAAACCTGATAAAGAATTGTTAAAAGTGCTATTTTAATTCTTTGATCCTTTGCACCACTGCTTCACCTTCCTGGATTACCAACTAGTGCCTACTATGGAGGAATTTTATCGGTTGTTAGGGGTATCTATTCTTGATCAGTTACCTTTCAGTGGTATGGAAGAACATCCAAAGCCTGAAAAGATTGCTCGAGCTATGTCCTTACAACGGTCCGACATAGTGACAAATTGGGAAACTAGGGGATGTGTCCAAGGAATCCCGGTTAAATTTCTATTCGAGAAGGCTTACTATTTTTGGGATACCTTGGATTTACAAGCTTTCGAAGAGGTATTGGCACTCCTCATCTACGGGATGGTACTTTTCCCTAATGCAGACCAACTCGTAGATGTCAATACTATTAAGGTTTTTCTGTCCCATAATCTGGTGCCTACATTACTTGGGGATATTATACACTCTCTGTATGCTCGCACTCTAAAGAGAAAGGGGACCCTCCTGTGTTGCACTCCTCTATTGGCTAGGTGGTTTATTTCGCACCTACCCAGGTCTATTTTGAAGAATGATCAGGTTATGAAATGGTTTCATAGGCTGATGTCCCTTACACATTCAGACATTCATTGGTGTTCACGGTCCTCGGAAGATGTTACCATCATCGATCGCTGTGGTGAATTCCCTAATGTCCCTCTCTTAGGCATTAGGGGAGGAATCACTTATAACCCTTGTTTGGCACTGCGACAGTTTGGTTATGCGAGAAGGGATGGTCCTCACGATACGCTTATCCAAGGAATCGCCTTCAACTATGAGGATGATGCTCAGGGTTATCGCAAAAGATTCATGAGAGCTTGGGGCATGGTACATAAAATTGATAGCAAGACACTGGGACACAAGAATTACATCCCTCTATAGCCTTATCTCTGATGGGTACGAGCCCGCGTCCAAAGCCTTATGATGCCTTAACCTGTTGTCCTACCAATGATTGTGGAACCAGTTACTTAGGGAGACACTCGTTATCTTGTTTATCGTCCTGACATGCCAAATGATCATGAGGAGTTACAAAAATCCTGGGTTTAACTTAAAGAGGAGCGGGATACGTTCGAAGCTCAATTATACGCCATCGAGAAGAAGGTCCTGGAACTCACTAGGCTACTTCATGAAGAAAGGAATATAAATGCCTACATTGCACCAAAGAGGATGCGCTCATGGGAGACCTAATTTTATTTTTGCTTTAAGTTTTGTTTTGTTTAATTGTAAGCCTAAAAGGCACCCTTTGTAACAATTCAAAACTTATTAATACAATTAACGTGCGTTTTGTTTGGTTAAACAAATTTGAGCCTTTAAGAATCCTTGAAACCATTGCATACGCATACCATTCATGACATTGCATAAACAGGTACCCTTACAGGTTTCTCATCTTCTTCGCTGTTTATTTTAGCAAAAATGTCTTCTGAACAAAGCATCAAAGATCTTCAGGCACAAAATTCCAAATTTAACAGATGTTCATAACTTTGGCAAAAGGGTGGGAAGATCTGAAGGCCCTTATCCTGAAGGAAAAGAAGAAGAAGAAGAAGGTCTCTGGTGTTCTGAATCTGGGAAGAAGGTTTAGAGGGCCGTTAAAGTAACCAGTTGATCTGACCTCCTCTTCCAAAGAAGGGGAGAATCAAGAGAGGGAGACAAGGGAGAAGGACCCTAGCCCTGAAGTTTATGATAATGATATAGACTAAAATGATGAACAATATCCTCCCACTGAGGATAGATACAAGTTGTTAGAGGATCGATTGAGCGCTATGGAGATCCAGAGAATACCAGGGCTGGATTTTGAAGAGTTGGGATTGGTGTCTGGGGTAGTCATCCCACAAAAGTTTAAAGCTCCGGTTTTCGCAAAGTATGATGGGGTGTCTTGTCCCAAGCTTCATCTCCGTTCCTATGTGAGGAAGATTCAGCCTCATACTGCTGATAGGAACTTGTGGGTTCACTTCTTTCAAGACAGTCTGTCAGGGACTCAGCTTGAATGGTTCTATCAACTGGAGGGAACCAATGTCCGAAACTGGGAGGATTTGGCTGCTGCTTTTTACAAGCAGTATCAATACAACGTTGACCTTACCCCTACTCGTACTCAACTCTAGAGTATGTCCAGGGGTGCAAGTGAAGGCTTTAAGGACTATGCGCAAAAGTGGAGAGATTTGGATGGGAGATTCCAACCTCCTTTGTCTGATAGGGAGTTGGTTGACATGTTTCTTGGGACGCTGTCTGGTCCATTCTTCAATCATTTGATTGGTAGCTCATCAGCTGGTTTCACCGAGCTGATATTAATAGGAGAGAGGGTACAAGCTGGGATCCGGAGTGGCAAAATACAGAAAGACACCTCTTCAAGCTCAGTAAAGAAGCCTTTCACAGGTAAGAAAGAAGTCAGTGCTATCTATAGCCCAAGAGGTCAGAGCAGAGCCGAACACCCTCCAACGGTAAGTGCTGTGATGATACATATGCCTGCGGCTACCCCACAACACAACAATCAGAAAAGAGTAGAAGACCGCAAAGGCAGTTTACCTGGATTAACATGATATTGGCTGAGGTTCTACCCCATCTTCTAAGATCCAACTTGGCAACCTTAAAAGAGGCTCCCAAGAATCCTAACACCACGTCTCCTTGATAAAATCCAAACGCTCGGTGTACCTACCATTCTGAGAGTCCTGTCCACGATACAAATGAATGATGGGCTCTAAGAAATAAAGTACAAGATCTGATTGAAGCCAAGGAGATTGAGTTTGATGCTCCGGAGAAGCCCGATGTCATAACTGCTCCCATGCCTAAGCACAACCGTGGAGTTAATTCCATTGATACTAATTTGTTTGTTACCTCTGTTGATGAAGTTTCTACTCCTCTTATGACTGTTAAGAAGAATTTGTTGTTGGCCGGTTTATTTCCGGGATATGGTGAAGGTTGCCACATGTGTTCATCTATTCCCTCTGGTTTCTATTTGTTGAAAGCAGGTGTTTAACACCTGATGGACAACAGAGAGATTTTGGTCGAAAAGACTTTGATTCTGACTGTTCTGTTTGAAGATATTGCCATTATAACCATTTTCGCCAATCCTTCCAAGGTCTCCTCTAAAAAACCTGTTAGGATTACACCTGCTCCAAGAATCGACCAGCTGATAATCACTTTTCCTTGTCCCGTACCGTACTCCTCGGACAAAGCTGTCCCGTGGAATTATGGCGTCGATGTTTACTATCATGGCGTTAAACAAGATTTGAAGGTTGAAGAGGCTGATCCTGATTTCAGTAATAGTGTCGGGGCCAGCAAGATTACCAGAAGTGGAAGGGTTTTCTCTCCCGAGATCTCCCCGAAGACTGTCACTAAGCATGTTGTTATTCCATCTACTATTCCTGCTAGTACTTCAGCTACTACTCGCGTTCTTACTCCAGTTATTACCCCTGCCGATGAGTCATCTGAGACTCGAGGCAAAGAAGTTGTAGGTGAGCCTTCCCGGGAGGAGATACCTAGAAAAGTTGTCGTGGAATCCTCTAAGCAAGAGATAGAGGAAATCTTAAAAATAATCAAGAAGAGCGACTACAATGTGGTCGAGCAGCTGGGGCAGACCCCTTCGAAAATATCGATGTTGTCTCTGTTGCTATGTTCTGAGGCCCATGCAAAGGCTTTGATTTCAATTCTCAAGACTGCGCATGTGCCGCAAGAAACCTCAGTCGATCAATTCAAAGACTGTGTGGACACCTTGACTGCTGACAATGGGCTGGGTTTTTCAGATGCCGACATGACACCGAAAGGGAGGAAGCATAATGATGCTCTTCATGTCTCGATCAAATGTAGGGGAACCACTATAGCTCATGTGCTGGTAGACACTGGATCTTCACTAAATGTTCTTCCTAAGAAGGCTCTCGATCGGCTAGATTGTGAAGGCTTGACCCTAAAGCCCAGTAACATTGTGGTGAGGGCTTTTGACGGGTCGAAAAGAATGGTACATGGGGAGGTGGACATCCCTGTTAAAGTAGGATCTCAGACCTTTGGGTCCACCTTCTACGTGATGGGAATCAGGCCATTGTACTCTTGTTTGTTGCGTCGTCCCTGGATCCATGAAGTTGGGGTTGTTACTTCTACATTGCACCAAATGCTGAAATATTCGGTGAAGGGGAAGATTGTCACTGTGCATAGAGAAGAGGAGTATATGGTGAGCCACCTGAACTCCTTTAGCTATATGGATATGGACGGGGAATTCATAGAGACTCCTTGCCATAATTTTGAAGAGGTTCCCCATTGGTGTCAACCGAGACTACTACCAGCACCAAACCTCCTCTGAAGATGGCTTCTCTCAAGGACGCCAGAGAAGTGGTCGAGGAAGGTGGGTGTACCAACTGGGGATAGCTCCCTGATTTTACTCACAAAACTGACAAATTTGGTTTGGGCTTTACTTCAGGGGCTCAAAGGGATGTTCGACGCACTCGGGCTGGAGGACCTCCCCTACGCATCAGCAATCATGGGATCAATGTTATTAAAGACAGTGAGGAAGATTCTGATATTGACAGTTGGATCTACCCGACTACTTACGGTGGACTGAGTAATGGGACGGTCAGAGATTTTATACCAGTTTCTTTTATTCCGCAGTAATTGTCTTACTTGTTTTCCGAGTTTGTAATAAACAATTTAAACTTCATGGCCTTGTGTCTTACCCAAGGCACAGTGATTCTATCTATGAGGGTTATTATATGTCATTTCATATATCATCAATAAAACATTGGACGTTCTTTGCATACAAATTTTGCGCTCTTTTCTTTTCTTTTTTGCTTTTACTTTATCAATACAACTATGCTCTTACACACACTCACGTATCGAACTGCAGAGCCATATCCACCCTAGATCCCATTTATAACAGTTCTGCTATTGCCAGTCATGACTTCGAAAATCCGATCAACCAAGTCGAGGACGAAGGTGAGGACGATTGTGAGGTGCCTGGAGAACTTGCTAGATTATTACAGCAGAAAGAGAGGGCCATACAACCTCATGAAGAGCCAGTTGAGACGATAAACTTGGGCACGGAGGTGAACAGAAAAGAAGTCAAGATCGACACAAATCTGGAGACTAAGATCAAACAGCGGTTGATACAGATGTTGCACGACTATGTTGAGATATTCGCCTGGTCATATGAAGACATGCCTGGTTTAGACACTGATATTGTGGTACATCGTTTGTCAACTAAAGAAGATTATCCTCCGATTAAACAGAAAGTCCGCCGTATGCACCCTGAAATGTCAGAGAAGATCAAGGCAGAGGTCATGAAGCAGTACGATGCAGGGTTCTTAGCTGTCATCTCCTATCCGCAGTGGGTTGCTAATGTTGTTCTGGTGCCAAAGAAGGATGATAAGGTACGGATGTGTGTGGACTACAGAGACCTGAGCAGGGCAAGCCCTAAGGATGACTTCCCGCTTCCCCACATTGACGTTCTGGTCGACAACACTGCACCGCACAAAATCTTCTCCTTCATGGATGGTTTCTCTGGCTACAACCAGATCAAGATGGATCCTGAAGACATGGAGAAGACAACCTTCGTCACATAGTAGGGCACCTTCTGTTACAAGGTGATGCCTTTTGGGTTGAAGAATGCTGGGGCAACTTATCAGCGAGCCATGGTCGCCTTGTTCCACGATATGATTCACCATGAGATCGAGGTTTATGTTGATGATATGATATCCAGATCCCAAACCGAGGAAGAGCACCTTGACCATCTACAAAAGTTGTTCGACTGGTTGAAGACATACAAGCTGAGGTTGAATCCGAACAAGTGCACCTTTGGGGTAAGGTCTGGTAAGCTTCTAGGGTTCATCGTCAGTGATAAAGGTATTCAAGTAGACCCTAATAAGGTAAAGGCCATACAAGAGATGTCGACTCCCCGTACTGAGAAGGAAGTTATAGGTTTCTTGGGACGCTTGAATTATATCGCCAAGTTCATTTCACATCTGACTGCTACTTTTGAGCCTATCTTCAAGCTTCTGAAGGAAGATCTAGTGGTAAAGTGGAATGAAGAATTCCAGACTGCTTTCGAAAGGATCAAAGAATACCTTCAAGAACCACCAATTTTGATGCCTCCGGTTGAAGGAAGACCTTTGATATTATACTTAACAGTGCTAGACAATTCAATGGGGTGTCTGTTGGGGCAGCATGACGAGTCTGGTCGAAAACAGCAGGCAATATACTACCTTAGCAAAAAGTTTACTGACTGTGAGACAAGATACTCACTGCTCGAGAAAACTTGTTGCGCTTTGGCATGGGCTTCTCGCCGAATGAGATAGTATATGTTTACCCACACTACTTTGTTGATATCTAAGATGGACCCAATCAAGTACATCTTCGAGAAGCCCGCTCTCTCCGGAAGAATACCAAGATGACCGATGATCTTAACTAAATACGATATATAGTATACAACCCAGAAAGCAATCAAGGGAAGTGTATTGGCTGATCATTTGACTCATCAAGCCGTGGATGACTACCAGTCCATGAATTTCGAGTTCCCGGATGAGAATATTATGCTAGTGATTGACTAAGAAGAACCAGGACCGGATGAAGGACCCGAGGAGGGATCTCAATGGACTATGGTTTATGACGGAGCTTCGAACGCACTCGGTAATGGCATTGGCGCCGTAATCATATCTCCTGAGGGTTGTCATACTCCTTTCATTGCCCGACTATGTTTCAACTGCACTAACAACATGGCGGAGTATGAAGCCTGCATCATGGGTCTCAAAGCTGCTATCGACCTCAGGATCAAGTTTTTAAATGTCTTCGGGGATTCAGCCTTAGTGATAAGTCAGATCAAAGGAGAATGGGATACGAAACATCTGAATCTCATCCCGTACAAAGAAAACATGTTGACATTTCTCCCGCATTTTGAGGAAGTAACCTTTGAACATTTCCCACGAGAGGAGAATCAGTTAGAGGAAGCTCTATCCATTATGTCTTCCATGTTCAAAGTCAAGTGGGACAACGAAGCTCCCCGAATCACCATTGAGAGGTTGGATGAACCAACGCACTGCTGCGAGATTGATACCGAAGAGGTAGCAGATAAAGCTTGGTTTCATGAAGTAAAATGGTATCTCGAGGCTCAAGAGTTTCCCGAAGGGGCATCAGTCAATGATAAGAATTTTCTGAGAAGGTTCGCCGTGAAATTCTTCCTCAACAATGGATTCCTCTACAAGCGCAACCATGACTCTACCTTACTGCGGTGTGTAGACAAGAGTGAAGCAGAGAGGATTATGACAGATTTACATGAAGGTACCTTTGGAACTCATTCAAGTGGACATACCATGGCTAAGAAGATCCTACGGGCAGGATACTACTGGTCCACTATGGAAGCAGATTGTTATCAGCACTCCCGAACATGCCATAAGTGCCAAATCTATGCTGATAAGGTGCATGTGCCTCTGGTTTCTCTAAATGTCTTGACGGCTCCTTGGCCATTTGCAATTTGGGGCATTGATATGGTCGGAGAAATCAGACCTACTGCTTCCAATGGACATCGCTTCATCCTGGTGGCCATTGATTACTTCACGAAGTGGGTTGAGGCTGCCTCCTTTGCTACTGTGACCAAGAACGGTTTGGCATGGTTTATCAGACATAACCTGATCTGTCAGTATGGTGTGCTAGAGAGAATTATCACTGACAATGGTATGAATCTCAACAACACGGTGATCACTGAGATATGTAAACAATTCAAGATACAACATCATAACTCTTCTCCCTACCGGCCGAAGATGAACGGTGTTGTTGAAGCGGCTAACAAGAACATCAAGAAGATTATACAGAAGATGACGGTGACATACAAAGACTGGAAGGAGATGTTACCATTTGCTATTCATGGGTACCGTACCTCAGCACGGACGTCGACATGGGCAACACCCTACTCTCTGGTATATGGAATGGAGGCAGTCCTACCCATTGAGGCCCAGATCCCTTCTTTAAGGATTATGAAAGACACGGGTTTGAACGAAGACGACTGGATCTAAAATCGACTTGACCAACTGAATTTGATCGATGAGAAGAGACTTACTGCTGTCTGTCATGGTCAAACGTATCAAAAGTGGATGATCAAGGCTTTCACCAAAAAGGTCAGACGCCAAGAGTATCAAGTCGGGGATCTAGTGATCAAGTGTACCATACTGTCGCAAGGTGATCCCAGGGGCAAATGGACTCCCACATACGAAGGGCCATTTGTGATCAAAAACATTTTCTCAGGTGGAGCCATGATTCTAACCACCATAGACGGTGACGACCTTCCTCACCCTGTCAATGCGGACATAGTGAAAATATACTACGCGTGATAAAAGACCCGCTAGGTTGACTGGCTTAGGCAAAAATAAGGGCTTCCCGACGAACCAAAAGGGTTCGGGCAAAAGTAAGGGATGAAAACGAAAAAATCTGTACACCCGGTAAGTCGAAAACCTGAAAAGGCGGCTTGGACAAAAAAGGGTATCCCAATGGACTAAAAATCCGAAAGGGCAGTCCAGGAAAAAGTTAGGGATGTAAAGCGTATCACTATGTCCCATTGGATCACCTGGCGACCAGGCCTCGGTATCAACTGTCATGTTCGAACGACACCAATCAATCTAATCAGCTTTGGACAAGCAACAAAGTTATGAGACGCTTGAAGACAGAGCGACAATAGTAGAATTGGAACCCAATGGGATTGTTGTACATAGTTGTTTTCTTTTTACACAATATTGTATAATTTCCATTTTTCGGCGACATGCTCTTACTAGAGCATAAACTCCCTTGTACAAAAACGCTTGTTATAGGCCGACTTCGAAAATCAATACAAATCATTTCTACAAAACTATTTGTTTTTATTTTTCTGTTTTGTTTTGCAAGAACGTCCAATGATTTATTCTTGACATATGCATTTGAATATGATTGTTGTTCATAAATATTAACATAAGAAACATAAAGACAATTTCCTGTAACTTAAGAAACAGGGGCAAACACAAAAAATGTCCAAACCCGACATTTACTCTGTCCATCAGGTACCAGGGCAGAGACAGCTTTGAAACACAGTCATCAATGCATACGACCTTGTGACATCTGTACCCCCCACAGAGTAAAGAAGTGATCAAAGCATTGATTTCAACTTCCCCAGAGCAGGAGGTACTTTCCCCAACTGGTTCCTTTCAGAGAGCTTCCAGTTATATTCCCCCAGCCGAGTTTCATGATCTCAAGTGGGTAATAAAAAGTTGTCTCCCAAGCAGAGTTTACTTCCCTGAATGCGGAAACTCAATCCTCGACGGAGTTTATCCTTTCAGCTATGGAAGTTCACCTTCCAACAGAATTATTTCCCCCGCAGAGTTATTCTCAAGCAGAGTCTCTCCCCCGGCAGAATATCTGTAAACAAGGGGCAAATCTCCAACATAGTCATCTCCGTTCACCATCCCTAACGGAAGTAGAAGAACCACGGTTTTCTACAACAGTCGGGAACACTATTTCCAATACTCTCCAACAGCAGTCAGGGATTTATTTTCCCAGACTCAAAAATTCCATAGTAGCATCTCGTGTTCATGCACCATGACATGCGCATACATATCGCATACAACACAATCTCATTTATTTTAAGAACGTCAACCCACCATGCATTTCATGGATCGCATATAATTAACCCCATTATCTTTTCACGAAAGACAATTATCACCAATAATTCCAGCAGTTATGCAGGTCATATCTGTATATGGCTAATGAAAAATCAGTTCCCGAAACCAAACGGGTCAACTAAGCTACATGACCAAATGAAGTAACCCTACTATCCAGGTTCCTTCCCATAAGCCCTACTATCCAGGCTTTCATCTTGAAGTAACCCTACCATCCAGGTTCCTTCCCATAAGTGCTACTATCCAGGATTTCATCCTGAAGTAACCCTACAACCCAGGTTCCTTCCCATAAGCCCTACTATCCAGGCTTTCATTTTGAAGTAAACCTACTATTCAGGTTCCTTCTCATAGCCCTACTATCCAGGCTTTCATCTCGAGGTAGCCCTACTATCCAGGCTTTCATTTCGAAGTAAGCCTACGACCCAGGTTCCTTCTCATAGCCTTACTATCTAGGCTTTCATATCGAAGTAACCCTACTATTCAGGTTCCTTCTCATAGCCCTACCATCCCGGCTTTCATATCGAAGTAACCCTACTATCCAGGTTCCTTCTCATAGCCCTACTATCTAGGCTTTCATATCGAAGTAACCCTACTATCCATGTTCCTTCTCATAGCCCTACTATCCCGGATTTCATATCGAAGTAACCCACTATCCAGGTTCCTTCTCATAGCCCTACTATCCAGGCTTGCATTTCGAAATAACCCTACTATCCAGGTTCCTTCTCATAGCCCTACTATCCAGGCATTCATTTCGAGGTAACCCTACTATCCAGATTCCTTCTCATAGCCCTACTATCCAGACTTTCATTTCGAGGTAACCCTACTATCCAGGTTCCTTCTCATAGCCTTACCATCCCGGCCTTCATTTTGAAGTAACCCTACTATCCAAGTTCCTTCTCTCTTATCTCCAAGCAATAATTTACAACACTGTAAGACCTGGACCCGACCAAATACAGTCGATCTCACATTTCCCCAGTAAGTCGCGGTGCAGCCTGGA
Source organism: Vicia faba (assembly GCA_948472305.1). Classification (NCBI taxonomy): domain Eukaryota; kingdom Viridiplantae; phylum Streptophyta; class Magnoliopsida; order Fabales; family Fabaceae; genus Vicia; species Vicia faba. The sequence goes on along the minus strand of OX451737.1, from coordinate 558,093,866 downwards.
CCCTAACCACATTTACAGCTTACTCCCCACCTACTCAATCAGGAGTTAATTCCCCAGTAGAGTAATGGACAACTAAAGCTCCTAGACCCTATTTCCCAGGACATAAATCAACATTCCCCGGCGAAGTCCTCCTCAACGGCAGGTACAGGGATTCTCGCAAAGGAATCTCTTATGCGACCGATATCTTTTCTGGATGGCATCTTTAAGCCCATCTCTGATGATTCTCCGTCACCTTCCAAATGGCATCTGTAATCCCATTCCCGATATTATCGATCGACATTCACTTCATGCGAGTGCAAATTTATGGGCACTCTAGTGTTCAATCATCTTCCACCTTCACATCACGAAAGGCAGACAAGCCAATCTACATCCTCAGGTCTAAGAAGATTGAATAGGGGAAGCTATTTCACCCTAAAATTTTCCCTCTCATCTTACTCAACACATGCTCATTGAAGTCCTCAACTTGCTCAAGGATGCCCAAGGATTGATCAGGCAAATGCTCTCCTAAGACAATGAACCTCAAACTAGGGTTTCCATGTTCATCAAGATGGGTGAACTCAAAAGGTCTCAAACCTTTTCCATGGTCCTGATATGTTCTCAAGATCATCCATGCCAAGTTTCATGCCTTGCACAAGAAGTTTGCTCAGTCAACTCCTCAAATGCCTAAAAGTCAACTATGTTTGGTCAAAAGTCAAATGTGTCTCACATACAGTCAAACTGCAAGATTTTTTGTAAACATCAAAATTTTGAAGTAATACTCATCATTTGATCAAGGTTTGATCGAGATTCCCCAAGAAATGCTCCTAATTCATCAAAACTCAAAAGTTGCTAAATTAGGGTTTCTCAAGAAAAGTCAACCAAACTTTAACCAGGCATAACTTTCTCATACTTTATCAAACAATTTACATCCAAGGCTCATTGTGAACACAATCCAATTCCCTACAACTCATCTTTATCCCTCAAGCTCAAAAAATGCACTCATTAAAATATATGAATTCAAACATTATAGGTCATCCCAAAAAGTCAACAAAAACACCTTTTGGGTCAAAGCTTCTTACATGAACAGGGATGATCCAATTGAGATGAAACCAAAAGGGTTGTTTAGGGGACATCCTAAGATTTCTAAAAAGTCAAGGAACACCCTCTTAGGGTTAAAAATGAATGAGATATGCATTGTCAAAGTTAGCCATTTTTGGAAAATTGTCAAAAGTCAACAATACCCAAAATTGCATTTTTTGTCAAATGGGCCTAACTTTTTATGCTTGCATCTTACTTCTAACATGGTCCACGAGCCAAACACTCTCCCACATATTATTGGCCTTATTTATTTAATTTATTTTGATTTTAATCATTTAAAAATCAAATTAAATCAAATAAATGATATAAATTAGTAAAGATTTGTTTTTGATCTGATTTTGAATGGAATTACTATGTAAATATGCTGTCAAACAAAATAAAATTGTGCCAAGGGTGATTGGGATGAAAATGGTATGATTTGGCTTGATTTAGAAAGAAATAATGCAAGGAGGAAATCAAATCAAATCTTGATAATGTGCAAAAGATATGAATGTTTTTTGTTAACCTAATTCAGTCTACTACATATACATAACAATTCTAATGCACAAAAACAAGGAGTGATTGTGTGAAACAGCAAGGACAAGTTGCAACTTTTTGTCAAAAAATATAAAATTGGATTCCATACTACATCCATCCTCAAGGAGATTTAAGGGTTGCAACACGTTCTTGGTAATCTCCTGAAGCTAACTGTACCCTTTGCACGCACCAAAACACTCGGAATCGTAAAATCCCCAACTTTGTTATACAACTCTTTTTTATTTTTTATTACATGCATACATGCGTTTTCAATGAAATTTAATCATGTATTCTTGTTCATCGTAATGTTTCAATGCTTTCTGAATTGTTTGATTGAGTTTTAAGTGCAGGAATCATGGTTTTCCATTCTTAGGGTTTCCAAGCTCGTTTTAGGGTTTCCTTCCACAGGAAAAATTTGGGTAAGGCGTGGATACGATGGTGTTCAGGGCTTCAAGCCCAGTTGATTCATGGCATTCAGTGTAATTTATATTGCTTGTGCTGGATTTTTGAATGATGCAGAGTTGTACCTAGGTGGAAGTTTAAGCCTAAAACGATACTTTGAATATAATGTTATTTTGTTATTATATTAACAAATGAACAACCAGCGCAGATGGTTAAGGACGGAGGGTTTGAAGCAAACGTCCTGGGTTCAATCCCAGACGCGTTGCTTTTGTATTTTTCTTTTAAATACTTTCTAGATCAAGCGTGCCTCGATGCCCAGCGTCCATGATACGCCGCAGATCTCATCCTTGGGATCCATCATCATGTAGATCCAGCACCACAGGATTGAAGACACACCATGAACCATCAGAAGAAAGATGCACTGGATCAGGCGTAGGATCCTTGGGCAATCATCCTGGGCCTATCACAAAATTGGCAACACCCCCCAATCTGCTTAGCTACATCAGGCCCATTCCTTTAATTCTTTTTTTAATTTCTTTATTTATTTAGTCTTAATTTCTTGTTTAAATTAATTTTTTACAAAAATCATTTTTTTGTTAAATCAGAAAATCAGAAAATTCCAAAAAATATTAGGTTTAGTTTTTTTTTCATAAAATATTTATTTGCATTAATTAATTAGTTTAATTAGGTTAACTTAAATACCTTTTTTGTAATTAAAATTTAATAGAAATTAGGTTAACTTAAATACCTTTTTTTCCAAAATTAAAATTTAATAAAAATTGGGTTAATTTTCTATGTTAATTAATTTTCTCATAAAAAACCAAAAAAAAAATCTTTTCTTTATTCGCAAATTAATCGTTTCGAAACTTGACGTCAATTCCCCATTTGATTTACACGCGCGCGTTTTGTTTCCATTATTTGATTAATTAATGTAATTGCTACGAGTTTATTATAGTTAATTAGGTTTACTATTTCACATTTATTATTTTCCCTTGTTTTTGATTATGTAATCCCCCTCCCCAAAGCCTTGTAATAGTTAGGTTTTTTTTAATTTCTCGCACTTTACTTTCCGCAATTATAAACTGCCTAGATGTATGGATAATAGGATTAAATGGCAAGATAAATTAATTTAAAATAGTAGAAAACCCTAAATGCGCAAGATAAATGAAACTGAAATTAAACACTTGCACATGCTCACTCCTAGGGTTTTGCCTCATTTGGTTGCCTCGAAAATAATGGTCGTGTCCCTCGAACGTAGGGATACCTTAGCAATGACCCGCAGTTCAAAGTCGTCATAAAGATCATAGTCTCTCATTGTCCCTCGAGTTGCCTACGAGAAATGATCTTATGACGATAGTCCCTTCGAAATGCTAAGGTATTCTTACTTGTTGCCTTCAGTGACCATTTCGTCCCTTTCGAATGTCCCTTAAACTCCAACGACGGAGCTACCTACTCCTTAATAGTAGGATAGCGTTGTTTAAAGGAAAACGAATAGACTTTTTTTCGAGTAGGTAGATAGTTCCTAGGTACTTGCTTAAAACAAAAAACTTTTCACACTGACACTTTCAAACATTTTTTCAAACAAAGTTTTCAAAACACTTTATCACACCCTTGAGGACTAATACAAGGGTTACCATAAAGTGAAACGCCGCACTAAGGCATTTTCAAAGCTTTTCAAAACAAACACATACAAGCAATTTTAAAAATGAGCAAGTACCTAAGAGCCCATGGAAAACCATGGATAGAAAGGCTGCTAACTCCTTCCCTTTCTATAATATACCCCCCGTACTCAGAAACATCTCGAAAAAAGGTTTTTTCTGTTCTTTTTCCTTTCCTTTGTTGGATGAAATAAAAGTCGGTGGCTACTCTTGCTTACTGCGACATTTGCGAACAAAAAACACAAACCAGTACAACTGTCGGTTCTGCCACCATATCACACAGCAGAACATAAACTAGAAAACTCCACAACAACCTTGCATAAAAACACTATACTCCAGGTGCAACATGTCAACATTGGTTTAAAAATAAATCAAACCACAAAGCAGCTCACCACCAAAGCTACAAGCCTGACAACAATAGACAAGTCTAATACACACCCTATCACGAACAATCCATCCTCCACATCTAGGGACCGCTCAAATAAGAATGTGAACTATCCAAGTTCAAAAAGATTTTCAGTAGATACCTCCTTCCTTGCCCATGACCATAAAGTATCATCTCAAGATCTTACCCACAATAGAACATGACGTCTGCTATGATACTAGTTGAAATTCTGGTACGTCAGACTTCAGATGCCCTATGACATGTTGCGACATCTGAATCCGAATAAAACAAACATGGCAAGGTATAACAATCAAAACAGTACTGAAAAGCATAAACAACACACTAGAATTGTTAACCCAGTTTAGAGAAACTCTCCTAGTCTGGGGGCATACCAAACAAGGGATAAAGTCCACTATAATAGTATCAATTCGAAGCTAAACTCCCCCATTTACAACTTCTCACGTAATCATTTCCCGTGCTAACTTTCTACCTAAGACTCAACTGGATATTAGGCCCTCCTCAATCCCTAATCAATTACAGATAATGATTGGACAAAATTGGAAGACACACTTCCATAACGGCAAAACTATAAGACACGTTTTCATGACAATACCTAGCCAAAACGCTTGACTAATAACACAACTTGGAGTTGCTTAAAAGCTTCCTCCAAGATCAATACTCAATCTTGCTTCACAACTTTAGGAAAACAATAATAGAGACTACAACTCTATAACATCAGTCCAACTCATAATCGAGTGGATCACACAACCAACTCTCCTAGAGAGTGGTAAAAACTCAACCCTAATGATCCACATCTTTACATTCACAACTGATAACTTCTTCTAAGTTATAATTCTTCTATTTATAACCATTTTCCCAACTGGATTTGGGCTTCAAATAACAACATATCAGCTGCTACAAATCAGTAGAAACTTCTGCTATAAAATAGGTCTTCAATCATATTCTACCTAATTTATCTCCATAATTATAAAGTGCACATTCTTCTTGATTCTGACTTGAATCTTAAAGACCTATAAAACAACACCACATAGGATAGCATAAAATTCCCAGAATATTCTACATCTATTAATTCATAACAGAATTCAGTTGTCCAACTTAGCACATGCGCAATGTCGAATTACTCTGTATAGGACATCTTATTCGACATATTGCTCTAGATGATGAGAACTTCTCGTCTCAACATGTCCTTCATAAAATAGGACTTCTTGCTCAACTATTCTTCATAGCAAGTAATCACATCCTATTAATATATTGCTGCTATATTTGTTTTACTAAAATTAATGTCAATCTCAAAAATAGAGAACTAACAATCTCCCCCTTTGGCAAATTTTAGTTAAAAAAATAACATAAATTACAACCCAGATTACACCAATAAAAAATTACACCATCAAAAGTAGTCTTCAAAAACTACTGAATAACAGCATATCAACATGGAGGGACATCACTTCATAAGTGAAATGATGTTAGGACATTATGTTCGACACCTTCTTCGTAATAGTTCCATTGCAGCAAAAAAAACTCAACACCAACAAACAACAACCTCAGGATAGGAGAATAGAAAGTCCTGAAGTCATTTGGTGCACATGAGGAAGAAGATAACTTGCACTACCCTCAACCCAGGAACCATTCCTCATCATAGAAACTAATGGTGGCATAAGAGAACCCTTGATCAGTAACCAAACAACAACCTAGAGCATATGAGAAAACTAAAGACCAAATAACCACCATCCTGGGTAACTCAGAACACATGTCACAATTATGTTCATAACTCAGATCACAAGTCAAAAAAAAAACCCAAACAGACATAGGATCAAACATCATATCCAACATCTTTGTGAAACATATGGAAAATCAACCTCCAGATTAAACAACTGAGCACCTTTCTCCCCCTTTTTAGCCAAAAATTGGCAAAGAAAGCCTTCACAAAACTAGAACCAAGCACAACTCACCCATACTCGAATAAAACAACTTTGAATGCCTTTATTATCTCTGGACGTTTTCTTCTAAACATAACAACTCCCAATATATGCATATACACATGCACACGCAAACAAACTCTCTGCACTCCTTTCTATAAGTGTTTGTTGGCAACAATTTTGATAAAACAATTCTTTGATAATGTTTTGCTAAATGTATTGACATTTGAAGAAATCTGTTTTGAATGTTGTCAAAGCAGATGTCTTGACATCTACCTCCTGAACTGAATGCAACACATATCAGTTTAAGTTTTCTGTTTCCTATTTTCATGCGCGCTGTGATCGGTGGATTTAGAACTGACTGTTTAACGCTGGTTCGCGAAATGTCGCGGAAGCAAGAGTCGCCACCGTCTTTTATTTTCTCCAACATGGACAGGACAAAAGCACAGCAAAATTCCTTATGAGATAGTTTCTCGATTCGGGAGGTAGATTTATAGAAAGGGAAGGTGTTAGCACCCTTTCTATCCATGGTTATCCATGGGCTCTTAGGTACTTGCTCTTATGTTTTCAAAATGTTTGTTTGCTTTTCAAATGTGAGTGGGTTTTGAAAAAGTTTCGTTGAAAACTTCAATTCGACTCTTGTATCAGTCCTCAAGAGTGTTTGAAAAATTGTTTTTGAAAGCTTTTTGAAAGTGTCGGTGTGAAAAGAGTTTTTGATTGGTTTTTGAATAGAGCAAGTATCTATGAGTCATCTACCTACCCTAAGGAATTAGGCTGTGTAAATGTCCTTAAGGTAGTGCCATCCCACCATTGAGAGGTAGGTAGCACCACCGTTGGAGGTGTTCGGGTCAATTCGTTTGTAGGGACAGTGTGGTCACCGGAGCAACAATAGGACACCTTAGAAGCTACCCTTATGCCATTGATCATGGACATAAGGACTTACTAAAACGTCCTATACTCGACGACCACGTTTCGAAGGTAAGGCAACAGTGAGGCGTACCCTAAGAGTGGTGTGTGGATTTGTGTGTTATTTTCATGTTATGTTTTATCTTGTACATGCATCATGGTGATCTACGCATTGTTTTTAATTTAGGCCATACATTCTTTCATGCAATTAAAATTTAAAAAGTGCGGAAATTAAAGTGCGGAAAGTAAAATCCTACGCTATTACAAGGCGCGGGTCTATACATCGCCAAATTACAAAGACCCGTTTGATAAAAAGAGGCAGAAAGTAAATAAATTCCTAATTACTATTACATGGCTTGAACAATTACATAATATTCACAAAGAAAAAATAAGAATAAATGCGCGAAAGAATTAAACTTGCACGTTCGAGGGCGTTGGACCCTTTTGAAATTAAAAGCTAATTGATTATTAATTTAAAGAAAAGAAATGTTTTTTAGGTTTTTTTTGTATTTATGAAATAAAGAAATTAAAATTGAAGAGAAACCCTAATTCTAAGTTGTTTTTAATTATTAATGAAAAATATTAAAGTTTAACCTAATTTAATAAATATTTAATGTACATGTTTATTTATAAAATAAATTAGTAATTAATAATAATGATAATAAGAAAAAATTATTTAGTAAGAAAAAGATTAAAATGCTAAAAAAAACCCTAATTTCTACATATTTTAATTATTTAAGAAAAAGTGTTAAAATTGAAAACCTAAATTAACTAAATTTATTATTTTAAAGTTTATTTACAAAAATAAATTAATGGTTAAAATTTATTTACAAAATATAATAATGAATTAAATATTAATTAAACATATTTTTAGTTTTTGATTTTCTGGTTTTATTATGAAAAGAAAATTATTTGAAGTGAATTAAATAAAAATGATTAAAAGAACTAGAAAAAGAAAAGGAAAGAAAATTAAAAATATACAAACATTGGGGGGTATCTGGCCCATTTAGGAGGTTTTTTGGAAGCATTTTGGCCCAAGATTGCAAGGCCTCCGTTGACTTTCCAGTTTGCATGTGGAGTAGTTGACTAACGTGTATGGTAGTCTCCATTTTCTCGCCTTTGGATTGATCATGAAGCCACTTGTCAAGCCAGAGCATGAGGGTGTATGGTGAAGCCTTGAAGGAACGCTGCATAGAAACGCCTTAAGAGAAAAATTATGGAATATGTGGGGGACCTGGGAATCGAACCCAGGTCCCAGTACCTGCATGACAACTCAACTGCCAACTGAACTAACGCGCGTGTTTGTAATATGAGTGGAACACAAATAATATGTATGAAAAAACAATGTTATCCTAAAACAATCAAAAACGCGCTAATATTCAAATTATCCAACCACGTTCAGACACGCATGCGTCTTCTTCCTTTTTTCCTAAAAATAAAAGCAAATAGCGGGGGTTTTAAACCCCCACTAAACTCAACCTGAAAAAATAGCGATTAGAGCATAGATGAATATAAAAAGGGCGCGAGGTGTGAGTTAGTCTCGTTTGGATGTCACGATTTTAATGGCATATGTTTGAATGTCCAATTTTACCACATGAGGGAAACCCTAATTTAAAACTTCTGAAACCCTAGAACACGTCCATGGCAGATCTTGGTTCAAGCGTTGTTAATTCAATTAAATGGTACCATTCGCTTCAGGACATCAATATTAGTAGGAATCAACATTTAAAACATGTGAATAATGCATGAGAATTGAAAAACGATAATGGACAAGTTTGAGAAAAGTGTGATGTCGTTCTACCAATTCTTTGAGTGTGGAGGCGTGTTCTTGATTGCAACACGTTCCTAGCAATGTCAGGAAGACAATGGAAGGCTTCCTGTGCTTTGAAACGAGCTCTAGGTATGAAATCAGTTTCAAGGTTTTTTGGCAAAAATTGCAAATTGGTTCTTCCTTTTCTGCGTAGCTTTTGTGTGTATGAGCATTAGGTTAACTTGTGCATATGTAGATGAAGCAAATTAGGTTAAAAAACCAAGCCCAAAGTCCATGTATTGATGATTCCAATCTTTGATTTTTCCACGTCTTTTTTCAATCTTTTTCCATGCCAATCATGCCAAATATGGAAGATATTGTCCCTTTTGATTGATGCACGAGATATTTAGCTCATAATGAGGGAACTTACTGCACAAAAAGATTTGATAAGTGTTATTTGATATTTTTTCATATTTAAATTTAATTAAGTGAATTAATAATAATAGAAATTCAAATAATTAATCAAAAATAAGAAAATACATCCCTTTGAGGTCAATGGGTCGTGCATAGCCTTTGGGTAATGATTCATGAAAGAAATTGAGGCCCATTAGCATTTTTGAAGCCTTTTGTGCAAAGTTGACTTTTCAAAATTCCCAAATATTTCCCAATTTCTACAAGGCATGTCTTGCTCAATTTTGAAGCTATGATCATGTTCTCTGACATTTTGGAAAGGTCTTGAAGTCCTCTAACCAATGCCTTTGGTCCCATGTCATTTTTATTTACCAATCTCAAATTATGGTCTTTGACTTAAAGTGCCTTTTTGTTGACTTTTGAAAATGACCTATAATGTTGAAATTGATAACTTTTTGTGAGAGCATTTCTTGGACTTGAAGTGTGAAGATGAATTGTAGGAAATGTCATTCTCTTAAAAATGAGCTTTGGATGGAATTTTTCTGATAAACCATGAAGAAGTTATGCCCTGGTCAATTTGCAGTTGACTTTTTCAATTGTCCAAAAATAGAAACTTTTGCATCTTGAGACTTTTTGAGCCATGCTTTGAGAATAATGATCAAGAATTGATCCAACGATGTTTGTGGCTTCAAAATAAGATGTTGACCAAAAATTTTGACTTTTGACTGTCAAATGACCATTTTGCCCCTACAGTTGACTGTGAAGCATTTAGGGTTTTTGAATGTGCAATTTGATGCTGTGAGTCTTGAAACTTGGCATAAGGATGCTTGACAATGTTTATAGGCATGTGGGACTTGATTGGACCCTTGAAAATCTCAATTTCTTTGCAAGAACCAAAACCCTAATTTTGACTGTGTTAGGAGGCAATTGGACTGTGCAACCCTTGAGGGATTTTGAAGCTTGATCTTGCCAAATCTTGAAGAATATGGGAGGGCAAATTTTGGGGTACAACAGTTGCCCCTGTTCAATCTTCTTAGACCTAAGGATGTAGATTGGTTGGCGTGCCTTTCGTAATCCGAAGGTGGAAGATGATTGAACACTAGAGTTCCCAAAAATTTGCACTTACATAGTAAAGTATCAGCAGCGTGATGGCGGGAATGGGCTTATAGATGCCATTTGGAGATACGATGGATAGGGGGATGGGCTTATAGATTCCATCTGGAGGTGTCGATCGCGTAAGAGATTCCTTAGCGAGAACTTGCGTACCTGAAAAAGAAAGATACTTACCTGGATTGTTACAGGGATTGATCTTCAAATTCTTTATGTAGATGTGCCCTGTCTGGATGCAGGAATCGAATCTACGAATAGTCGCTCACATACGTGCCCTGGCCGGATACAGGAATCGAGTCTGGACAATAGTTGTCAACAGATGCACCCTGGCAAGATACAGGAATCGGATCTTCAAACTCTTCAGACGTGCCCTGGCAAGATACAGGAATCGAGTCTAGAATTAGTCGTCAACAGATACACCCTGGCAAGATACAGGAATCAGATCTGGAACTTCAAAAGGTTTTTTGTTGGTAATGATGTGATAAAGGAATCTGAGACGATTGCTACCTCAGCAGGATGATGAATGGATCAGGGACGATTACTACCTCAACGGGATGATGAGAGAACCTTGAACTATTACTACCTCAACAGGAACGATGAGGGAACCTTGGACGATTACTACCTCAACAGGAACGATGAGAGAACCTTGGACGATTACTACCTCAACAGGAATGATGAGAGAACCTTGGACGATTACTACCTCAACAGGAACGATGAGAGAACCTTGGACGATTACTACCTCAACAGGAACGATGAGAGAACCTTGGACGATTACTACCTCAAAAGGAACGATGAGAGAACCTTGGACGATTACTACCTCAACAGGAATGATGAGAGAATCTTTGACGACTTCAACCTCAGCAGAATGATGAGAGAATCTTTGGCGACTTCAACCTCAGCAGAATGATGAGAGAATCTTAGGCGACTTCAACCTCAGCAGAATGATGAGAGAATCTTAGGCGACTTCAACCTCAGCAGAATGATGAGAGAATCTTAGGCGACTTCAACCTCAGCAGAATGATGAGAGAATCTTTGGCGACTTCAACCTCAGCAGAATAATGAGAGAATCTTTGACGACTTCAACCTCAGCAGAATGATGAGAGAATCTTTGACGACTTCAACCTCAGTAGAATGATGAGAGAATCTTAGGCGACTTCAACCTCAGTAGAATGATGAGAGAATCTTAGGCGACTTCAACTTCAGCAGAATGATGAGAGAATCTTAGGCGACTTCAACCTCAGCAGAATGGTGAGAGAATATTTGGCGACTTCAACCTCAGCAGAATGATGAGAGAATCTTAGGCGACTTCAACCTCAGCAGAATGATGAGAGAATCTTAGGCGACTTCAACCTCAGCAGAATGATGAGAGAATCTTAGGCAACTTCAACCTCAGCAGAATGATGAGAGAATCTTAGGCGACTTCAACCTCAGCAGAATGATGAGAGAATCTTAGGCGACTTCAACCTCAACAGAATGGTGAGAGAATCTTTGATGATTTCTACCTCAAAAGGTAATTATTTTTATCTGTCGATCGTTCTTTCCTGAAAAAGTAACGAGTTAGCTGTATGCAATGACATGTGAGATGTCATGATGCTCAACATGGTATAGTGTGATGTGATGCGTATATGCATGCATTATGTATGAAGATGTGATGTTTATGAATGTATTTTCGTCTAGGAAAGTAAATCATTGACGAATGTCGGGAGCCTATCATGGGCTGATGTTGAAGAGAGCTCTTCGTTTCCGCTGGGGATGATGATTGCAATAATAAACCGGTAGAAGAAGATGACTCCGTTGGGGAATAAACTTGGCGAAGAGACTACTCTGCGGGGGAAATTACTCTAGCGATCTTGCTGGGGAAAATGCTTTGTGGGAAGAGAGGTACTTTGCTGAGATGTTGAATGAGAACTCCACTGGGGATACCCATTGTTGAAACATGTTGGAAGGTTTGATGAACTTCACTGGGGATAGGAAGGCTTCGTCGGGGATGATCTTTCCATTGCAATTAGCTGAGGATAACCCAGTTATAAGCTCTGGCGCGGAATAACCTTCTGAATAAAGACGGGGAGATGCTCTGCAAAGGATAAGCTTCCAGAATCTACTGGGGATAAGCTTCCTACTGGGGAGATGGATTCCGCTTTCCTGGGGAAATTTTTGAACTGTATTGGGGAAGTGGCTCCGCCGGATGTCTGGTATACCGTCGGGGAACAATCTTAGATCAAGACTGTCGGGGATGCTTGTTAAGAAGGTATGTATACTCCGCTGAGGAATATTGAGATCTGCTGGGGATACCCAATTTCCTTGAGAATAACTCTGCTTGGGGAGAGTGTGTTGACTTGCTGGGAATACTGTGCCTTGTTCAGGACTGATGGGAGACCAACTGCTTGGGAGAGAATTGTTGAATCTTGGCTCACTCTCTGGGGATTTAATGATATCTTAGTTACATTCTTCAGTCGAACTTACCTTGGTACCTTGGTGGACAGAGCAACTAGATCGTTTAGACAACTCATTATTGCCCCAGTTTCTGCTGGAGAAGATACCTGGGGAGGTGCTTGATAACTGCCGATTGACAAATCTTCTTCTGGTATGCAAGTGACGAGATGACGGGACACAGTCGTACGCTTTGATCCCTAATTTTTGCCTGGATCGCCCTTTCGGGTTTTCAGTCCACCGGGATACCCATTTTTGCCCAAGCCACCTTTTCAGGTTTTTGACTTTCCGGGTGTACAAATTTTTCTTTTTCATCCCTTATTTTTGCCCGAACCCTTTTGGTTCGTCGGGAAGCCCTTATTTTTGCCTAGGCCAGTCGACCTAGCGGGTCTTTGATTATGCGTAGTATTTTTTCGACTATGTCCACGCTCTCAAGATGTAGGGAGGTGCCCCTGTTATTGTGTTGCCATGAGGCCAGAAGATCTTCGTTTGATCAGGCAAGATTCATAGCTGGAATTCATGTCCAATGCCCCAAGTGACTCAGGCGGAGATTTGCCCCAAGCTGGTTGGCCTTTTGATAGATTCTCCGAATCTTGACTTAACTGCTCCAGGTGACGGACAATGATCATGCCATGCCCCTTGATTGGAAGAGCTTTTGTCCATTAGACATTCATCGTACGAACTCTTATGTTGTTCAAACAAAAAGTCACATGCAAACAAAGTTATGTTAAAAATGCAAAGCTTACGTCTGTTTCGAAGTTTTTGAAAATGCATCTTTTAGTAAAACAAGCAAATTTTCTAAAATGTGATGTCAACTCGTTATTTTGCCGCAAGCCTTAAGGAGTCAGGATACCTTTCGTAACAGTATGCTTTCGAACTAACCCATGCTTCAGCTAGGACTTTCAAGGGTTATAACGTGGTCTGGTTCCCGGTTTAAGAAACAAAGGATAAAGGCTCAAATTATATGTGTACCCACTCGTTCTTCGTGATGTTCTTCAAACCTAAACTCAGTTGATCGTGTGTTAGACCTTGTTTGAGTCTTTGCTTTGATATTCCGGTGATGGTTCGGATGTTGACAGTTTATTTTGAGTAGGCAGTCATTTCTTTTTGTTGAGGGTTTGTAGGACCTCTTTCTTTTTGATTTTATTATCCCTGTCTTTTTGCCTGAACTGTTTCTTTTATGATTACAGTCAGCGGGATGCCCCAGTTTTGTAAGTCTCCTTCATAGGTTTTGACTTATTGGGCTTTTGTCTTGAAAGATAATGACCGCCTGTCCTTATGATTATTGGAACCATCACTGTCCTTGATTTTGACAAGACTCCTTTGGTGCCATTCGTTGTGCACTCTGGATCAACTGAGAGAACTACCCTGCCCCAGGTTATGATTAAGGGTTTTAATTTTCGAAAAGAAAACTCCTACTTCTTTGGCTCAAAGGGGTTGACGAGGGATTATCATCCTTATAACTCAAGTGTTTAGGAATTGAAACAATGCATGTACCTCATCAGCGGAGTCTGTTCAAAAGCATACTGTAGATTGTGGTATCGTTTTCGTCATCCTCCCTCAAGAGGCTTAGAATTATTAACCGAGCGTTGATCATCACAAAAACATGAAAACAGTTTGTATATAGTGAATACGAAATAATTACTTCAAAACAGACATGTGTAATGCATTAATGAAATAACAACGTTTAACATGAATAAATGTTTGAACAATCAAAATAAAATTACAAATTGAAAATTCTAATGAACAAAAGACATTCTCGATGATTTGGTGTAGGATCAGTGTTCAAACTTGACCTCCTTGGCATCAATCAAGTCTTGGATCTTGTTCTTCAAGGTCCAACAGTCGTCGGTGTCATGTCCAGGACTGTCAGAGTGGTAGGCACATCTCACACCCGGGTTGTACTTGGAAGAGGAAGTATCAGGATTTTGAGGAGGATCCTTTAGTGTGATCAGCTTCGCCTTCATCAATTGTTGTAATGCCTGAGACAAAGGCATGTTGATGTCAGTATACTTCCTATCTTGATACCTTATCCTACGCCTATTGCTCTTTCTTTGTTGAACGGGCGTGGGATCAGAGATCTGGATTGCCCCTACATCATGACGACCTTTTTTACCATGTATAGCATTGGACTCTTTCTTCCTACTGTGGGGCTTTTTCTGAGCATCAGCAGGTGCGGCTTCTTGAATCTTCCCTGACTTGATACCAGCTTCAATTCTCTCCCCAGTCAAGATAAGATCTGTAAACCCAGCAGAAGAATTCCCAATCAGATAGTTGTAGAATGGACCAGACAAAGTCCCCAAGAACATGTCAACGAGCTCACGGTCAGCCAAAGGTGGCTGCACCCTTCCAGCCAGGTCTCTCCACTTTTGCGCGTACTCTTTAAAACCTTCACCCGTCCCCAGTGACATACCCTGGAGTTGGGTACGCGTAGGAGCGAGGTCGGCATTATACTGATACTGCTTATAAAAAGCAGTTGCCAAGTCCTCCCAGTTACGAATACTGGTTCCATCCAGCTGATAGAACCATTCGAGCTGAGTCCCTGAAAGACTTTCCTGGAAGAAATGGATCCATAGATTCTTGTCTGCTGTGTAGAGTTGGATCTTCCTTGCGTATGAACGGAGGTGCAACTTAGGACAGGAAGCCCCGTCGTATTTTGCAAAGGCAGGTGCCTTGAACTTGTGAGGGATCACCACCCCAGAAGATAATCCTAGGTCTCCAAAGTTCAACCCGGGCACCTGTTGAATCTCCATGGCATTTAGACGGTCCTCTAGTTGCTTGTACCTGTCCTCAGCTGGAGGGTACTGCTCATCATTGTAATCCGTCTCGGTGTCGGAGACCACTGGACTAGGAACCCTTCTCCCTTGTGGGCTGTCTTTCCCCGCAGATGGGGTGGTCAGCTCAGCCTCATTTTGTTATCCATTCCCAGATTTGCGTCTAGGGTTGAACAGCACAGTCCTCTTCTTCTTCTTCTTCAAGAGCAGAGTCTTCAAATCCTGTTAACCCTGGGCCAGGCTCATAACCAACTCCTGGAACTGGGCATTCTGAGCCTGGAGAGCCTTGATGGATTGCTCAGTAGATGATTCAGGATTCATGATGAGACTGCTGAAATAAACAGCGAAGAAGGTAAGTGACCTGAAAAGGAGAGTACCTGTAATTCCATGATATGTATGTATGCATGCAATGTTTTCAAGGACCTCGCGGGGTAAACAAGAAGATTGTTAGCATTTGCATCTGTAGCTTGATTGAAGAAACTGCATATTGTTGAGAGTCCTTCTTCAAGAGTCAAGGCTCATCATATCGAGTGGGTCATAGCCCCTGACAACTTTGGCTAGAGGAAAATAAATCCCCTTTGCCCTTTGCTGGACATTTGGTTCATCATGACCTGCATCACAAGCCCTTGAGATCCTTGAAATGGATTAGTCTTTATGCAGGATGTATGCAATGGTATGATGTTATGCTATGCATGGAGTGATATAGGTAGGCCCTGTAATGAGTCCCAATTAAGGACTATAAACAAAACCTGCAAGAAACTCGTGGGTCAGATAACAAGCATGCAAGTAGTCAAGTTTTAAGCATACAAGTCACACAAGACAGCCCTTAGAGTTCAGGCCAGCATGAAGTTTGGGGTACTACCCTCTTGAAGTTGGTGGGCTCAAACTTGTCCTATCAAAAGTAACCGGATTCTAAGGAGCTCAATATTATTGGGTTGTTTTCTGTGTTCATTGTTTTGGTTTAGCCACTGACTGGCGACCAAAATATCCCAAGAAAACAACCCTCAATGAGTGTAGTATCGAGTATCAACCAACCTCGGACTGCACCAAAGTCAGTTATCTCACTACCCCTAAAGAGGCCAGGATGGTTCAATTAAGGTTCCTAAGGTCAGTTGATGCTTCACGACACCACGCGGCGGCCCCGTACTCTCCTTGACTGACTCAAGGGTTACCGGTACTCACCAAAGTGCCACATCAACGTAGCAGACTGTTTCAACCGTGTCGGTATACCCCGCACAGTTCCCTCACAGTCTTGTTGCTACTTTCTAAGAGGTATCCCCCAGATCCGGGTTAGGATCTATAGAACTCCCAAGACAGGCCCAATAATATTAAAGCACACAAATCAGGCAATTGAAAACATAAGTATGATCTATCCTAAGGTACACCTCACTTTTAAGTATCCCCAGCAGAGTCGCCAGTTCTGTGATCGGTGGATCTGGAACTGACTGTTTAACGCTGGTTCGCGAAATGTCGCGGAAGCAAGAGTCGCCACCGTCTTTTATTTTCTCCAACATGGACAGGACAAAAGCACAGCAAAATTCCTTATGAGATAGTTTCTCGGTTCGGGAGGTAGATTTATAGAAAGGGAAGGTGTTAGCACCCTTTCTATTCATGGTTATCCATGGGCTCTTAGGTACTTGCTCTTATGTTTTCAAAATGTTTGTTTGCTTTTCAAATGTGAGTGGGTTTTGAAAAAGTTTCGTTGAAAACTTCAATTCGACTCTTGTATCAGTCCTCAAGAGTGTTTGAAAAATTGTTTTGAAAGCTTTTTGAAAGTGTCGGTGTGAAAAGATTTTTTGATTGGTTTTTGAATAGAGCAAGTATCTATGAGTCATCTACCTACCCTAAGGAATTAGGCTGTGTAAATGTCCTTAAGGTAGTGCCATCCCACCATTGAGAGGTAGGTAGCACCACCGTTGGAGGTGTTCGGGTCAATTCGTTTGTAGGGACAGTGTGGTCACCAGAGCAACAGTAGGACACCTTAGAAGCTACCCTTATGCCATTGATCATGGACATAAGGACTTACTAAAACGTCCTATACTCGACGACCACGTTTCGAAGGTAAGGCAACAGTGAGGCATACCCTAAGAGTGGTGTGTGGATTTGTGTGTTATTTTCATGTTATGTTTTATCTTGTACATGCATCATGGTGATCTACGCATTGTTTTTAATTTAGGCCATACATTCTTTCATGCAATTAAAATTTAAAAAGTGCGGAAATTAAAGTGCGGAAAGTAAAATCCTACGCTATTACAAGGCGCGGGTCTATACATCGCCAAATTATAAAGACCCGTTTGATAAAAAGAGGCGGAAAGTAAATAAATTCCTAATTACTATTACATGGCTTGAACAATTACATAATATTCACAAAGAAAAAATAAGAATAAATGCGCGAAAGAATTAAAGTTGCACGTTCGAGGGCGTTGGACCCTTTTGAAATTAAAAGCTAATTGATTATTAATTTAAAGAAAAGAAATGTTTTTTAGGTTTTTTTTGTATTTATGAAATAAAGAAATTAAAATTGAAGAGAAACCCTAATTCTAAGTTGTTTTTAATTATTAATGAAAAATATTAAAGTTTAACCTAATTTAATAAATATTTAATGTACATGTTTATTTATAAAATAAATTAGTAATTAATAATAATGATAATAAGAAAAAATTATTTAGTAAGAAAAAGATTAAAATGCTAAAAAAACCCTAATTTCTACATATTTTAATTATTTAAGAAAAAGTGTTAAAATCTAAATTAACTAAATTTATTATTCTAAAGTTTATTTACAAAAAAAAAATAATGGTTAAAATTTATTTACAAAATATAATAATGAATTAAATATTAATTAAACATATTTTTAGTTTTTGATTTTCTGGTTTTATTATGAAAAGAAAATTATTTGAAGTGAATTAAATAAAAATGATTAAAAGAACTAGAAAAAGAAAAGGAAAGAAAATTAAAAATATACAAACATTGGGGGGTATCTGGCCCATTTAGGAGGTTTTTTGGAAGCATTTTGGCCCAAGATTGCAAGGCCTGCGTTGACTTTCCAGTTTGCATGTGGAGTAGTTGACTAGCGTGTATGGTAGTCTCCACGTTCTGGCCTTTGGATTGATCATGAAGCCACTTGTCAAGCCAGAGCATGAGGGTGTATGGTGAAGCCTTGAAGGAACGTTGCATAGAAACGCCTTAAGAGAAAAATTATGGAATATGTGGGGGACCTGGGAATCAAACCCAGGTCCCAGTACCTACATGACAACTCAACTGCCAACTGAACTAACGCGCGTGTTTGTAATATGAGTGGAACACAAATAATATGTATGAAAAAACAACGTTATCCTGAAACAATCAAAAACGCGCTAATATTCAAATTATCCAACCACGTTCAGACACGCATGCGTCTTCTTCCTTTTTTCCTGTAAATAAAAGCAAATAGCGGGGGTTTTAAACCCCCACTAAACTCAACCTGAAAAAATAGCGATTAGAGCATAGATGAATATAAAAAGGGCGCGAGGTGTGAGTTAGTCTCGTTTGGATGTCACGATTTTAATGGCATATGTTTGAATGTCCAATTTTACCACATGAGGGAAACCCTAATTTAAAACTTCTGAAACCCTAGAACACGTCCATGGCAGATCTTGGTTCAAGCGTTGCTAATTCAATTAAATGGTACCATTCGCTTCAGGACATCAATATTAGTAGGAATCAACATTTAAAACATGTGAATAATTCATGAGAATTGAAAAACGATAATGGACAAGTTTGAGAAAAGTGTGATGTCGTTCTACCAATTCTTTGAGTGTGGAGGCGTGTTCTTGATTGCAACACGTTCCAAGCAATGTCAGGAAGACAATGGAAGGCTTCTTGTGCTTTGAAATGAGCTCTAGGTATGAAATCAGGTTCAAGGTTTTTTGGCAAAAATTGCAAATTGGTTCTTCCTTTTCTGCGCAGCTTTTGTGTGTATGAGCATTAGGTTAACTTGTGCATATGTAGATGAAGCAAATTAGGTTAAAAAACCAAGCCCAAAGTCCATGTATTGATGATTCCAATCTTTGATTTTTCCACGTCTTTTTTCAATATTTTTCCATGCCAATCATGCCAAATATGGAAGATATTGTCCCTTTTGATTGATGCACGAGATATTTAGCTCATAATGAGGGAACTTGCTGCACAAAAAGATTTGATAAGTGTTATTTGATATTTTTTCATATTTAAATTTAATTAAGTGAATTAATAATAATAGAAATTCAAATAATTAATCAAAAATAAGAAAATACATCCCTTTGAGGTCAATGGGTCGTGCATAGCCTTTGGGTAATGATTCATGAAAGAAATTGAGGCCCATTAGCATTTTTGAAGCCTTTTGTGCAAAGTTGACTTTTCAAAATTCCCAAAAATTTCCCAATTTCTACAAGGCATATCTTGCTCAATTTTGAAGCTATGATCATGTTCTTGGACATTTTGGAAAGGTATTGAAGTCCTCTAACCAATGCCTTTGGTACCATGTCATTTTGATTTACCAATCTCAAATTATGGTCTTTGACTTAAAGTGCCTTTTTGTTGACTTTTGAAAATGACCTATAATGTTGAAATTGATAACTTTTTGTGAGAGTATTTCTTGGACTTGAAGTGTGAAGATGAGTTGTAGTAAATGTAATTCTCTTCAAAATTAGCTTTGGATGGAATTTGTCTGATAAACCATGAAGAAGTTATGCCCTGGTCAATTTGCAGTTGACTTTTTCAGTTGTCCAAAAATAGAAACTTTTGCATCTTGAGACTTTTTGAGCCATGCTTTGAGAATCATCATCAAGAATTGATCCAATGATGTTTGTGGCTTAAAAATAAGATGTTGACCAAATTTTTTGACTTTTGACTGTCAAATGACCATTTTGCCCCTGCAGTTGACTGTGAAGCATTTAGGGTTTTTGACTGTGCAATTTGATGCTGTGAGTCTTGAAACTTGGCATAAGGATGCTTGACAATGTTTATAGGCATGTGGGACTTGATTGGACCCTTGAAAATCTCAATTTCTTTGCAAGAACCAAAACCCTAATTTTGACTGTGTTAGGAGGCAATTGGACTGTGCAACCCTTGAGGGATTTTGAAGCTTGATCTTGCCAAATCTTGAAGAATATGGGAGGGCAAATTTTGGGGTACAACACGCGCTATAATTCAGGATTTGTGACTCATAGGTTGCGAAAAATATGGAGGAATATTTTTCTATTTGAATTATCCTTATGGATTATATCTTGGCTTTTTTCATGAAAATATTCAAAAGATTGGAATTTTTGTTTTTCAGCCCAAGCCCACTGCTGCACCTTTATAAGGACTAGCTTCCTTATTCATTCTGATGCAACTTTTGAAGAAGAATACTTTCTTTCTGTTTTATAAGTCTATGTCTTTTAATTGTCATACACTCTAGTATTGATTTAATACTTGAGTTGTTATTTGAGTTGTTAATCATGGATTATTCATAAGCTTTTAAGTATTGAATGATTGGGGTCTCTAAAACTTAATATTTTTGTAGTTCTTCACCGTAAGTGATTGAAGGGATTTGAGGAGGGCCTCATGCCTAGGTGTGTCTTAGGTAGAAGTATAACACATGTAGTGATTAAGTGATTATATTGTAAACTGGTTGTTTACTGAGGGTCTATGAATTGATACTATTTAGTGGACTTGTCCCTGGCTTGGTAGCCCCCAGAGTAGGTGTTGTTGTACACTTAAATAGGTTAACAATCCCTTGTGTTTTTATTGTTTTTACTTTTGTTGCATTTTACATTGTCCTCAGATATTTGTGTCATGACATCTCCTTTGACATCTCATATCTGATACAAAAATTTCACTTTCTGATACGTTCTTGATTACACCTTCTATAATACTCCTTTGTTGGTCTCGAAGGAAATATGTCCTAAACAAAGTCCTAACATCCAGTCATACATTGTCTACTTCCTCTTGCACTCCCACAAAACAACTTGACCAATACTTCTTAAACCACCAGTCTGAAATACTTCATAGAAATATTCATGTTCTGAAACATAAACACAATGTATTCCCCTAGTGTCTACATATACTCTTTTTGGCTAGCACAAATCAAAATATCAAGACCATCAAATGTGACAAGTCCCATTCAACCAAAACCCCCGAGAGAGTCCTTCCAAAATATTGCAGAGAAAATAAATTCTCCCAGATATAAACAAAGTTGCCATTCAGAATTCTTCTAAAAAGCATGTGTGCACATGATTCAAACAACTAGCTTCAAAAAGGTAGAACCAACCATGCACTATTAATGAGCACAAACCATAACAGCATTCAGCAGCCCAATGTCACAACATGTTGTCTGACATCATAACCTCACAAGAGGTATAACTCTTCACAAGCTATAACAGCACACAAGCTACAAAAAAATGCATCATTGCAACAATATCCCATAGACAACGACTTCACTCCCCCTGTCACGGATAATTAGTGCTCCTCCTGAACGTAACCACTTCAGCACTAGATGAAAGCACATGGAGATTCTCACATGCTCATAATGAAGGAACATAACTTAACATATCTGCTGAACATATTCACGCCCATGTGAAAACACACCAGATTCTCTAACTTCTTGTGAGCACATTCAAGCCCTATGACTTCTCCATCTTAACAAGGACATGACTGAAGAATGTACTCTCAAATCCATACAGTATCATGACCTTCAGGTTGTCATGCATACATGGTTTGACATCACTCACATGTCAAATCACATAATTTCCTTGCTTCACAATAAACTACATCTCCATAAATTCTCAGTTTGCTTAAAAGCTTTACTGGTATCCAGATAGACCCAATCTCTTGTAGAGTAAACTACAGTAGAAGAAAACACCTCCTCACAAAAATCCTGATCAAATCACAATATCTAACACTCTTCTTCTTCTCTTAGAAATTTACGGTCCAATTTCTATCTTCAGTAATGACATAAGTAATGCATTTCACCACACACCCTAGAGGACAGGGTCAGAAGCTTCACATCCTTATCCATCATAGTTGGAATTGCCACTTCTAAATATAATGTAGAATAAAATTCATAATCCCAAGCTTCTTCAAATGACATCCACAAGCAAGCATGAAGTTACAACATCATTTAGGACATCAGCTTCTCATCAAAAACCCAATCATTGTGATCATTAAAACACCATTCATGGGACATGTTATTTGCATTGAAGTCTTTCAAGAAGATCCCAACATAACATGCCTTCATCAGCTACCACATGCCAGAGAACCATGGAGAGAATTAAATTCTCAAACCCTTTCTGAAACATAGCATTCATAATGCATATTTTCACACACACGCCAGACAAATATTCAGCTCTTGTCAAAGCATTTGCAATCAGTCACATGCACACCTTCATCAAAGGATATATAAGTACTTATCTCCCGTCAAAGTATTTGTCGTTAGTAGGATAAGGCTACCTTCTCACACAAGGTAGAACATTTGATCTGATTTCCTTCTTCTGTACACATCTGACGCGTCTGATTCTTCTTCATGACAACCAGTCATGACATCCATTCACACCATAGACTGCTCCAAATTAGGCCAGTGGCTTGACAATACACTCCACCATGAACAAATCCAAAAACTTCTTTGACTGAAGAAGCAAAGAACATAATGATGTTCCAACATCAGTTCATACATCAGCTCAAAACACATGGATTTAACCATTTACTATGGCTCTGGAGATAACATCCATATCCGTCCATATAAAACTCTTGCAAGGGACCCAATAGGATCAACCATAAGTAGTTGATCAAGTTTCAAGACCAGATCACAAATACATGTAGTAAACTACATATATCACACCACAAGGAACTCCTCTTTAAAGGCACAATGTCTAGAACGCTTGTCTGACTTTGAGGTGATAGACGCCGTCCTTCTACACCTAAATAGGATATTTCCTCTAACAGGTATCTGGATCAGACTTCAACAAATAAGGCATCAACATACCACAACATATCTGCTTCTTCCAATCCTTCATGTAACACCCCATTTCTACCCGGTGAATATTATTAAAATAAGAGTTACAAAATTTCGACATATAGATAGGATGCTACAATACAAGTTATAACAACGTCATTTAATCGCATATAAAACAGACACATAACACTTAAATTATCGAATGAACATATAACAACAATTTTAGTCTTTAAAAGGAAACAACTTTATTACTTAAGCAGCAGAATCACAATTTTCAACTCAAATGTCATAACATCTTTGTCCAACTGAAACAACTTAAAATAACAAGTATTTAACGAAAATCAACTTAAAATTCAACAACTGGAGTAAAAACAATAATAAACCAACAAGCGCTCATCCCCTAGAGTGTTACGTATCAGAGCGAAGACACCGACTTGAACTAATGAAGGTAAACAACCTTCACTCTGGATTACCTACACGTTACCAACATAGGGGTAACATTCAAACATAAGAGGTGAGATATCAAACAATATAATAGAATGCACGATAAATAATATGTTGGAATCAGATTATGCAAAATCACTGCTTCACAGCTTTTAAACGACATCCATTACAGCCAAGTCATCAAAATAATATCACAACTAATTCATCATCACAATAACTCAGGATGCAATATGAAATGCGACTTATTTTTATGCACATGCATGTGGTCCCAACGGAGCAAAACTCCCAACTTAATAATCTGCCAATTAATAGAGGCATCAACAAGGCATAAGCCTTCAACTTCAAATCTTGCCATTCCAGACCAACTTACAGAGCATGAGCTCCCAACTTGTTATGCTATATATGCGACAACATTATGAAACACAATAACAACTACAACATCAATCATTCAACAACAACTCAATAACAACAACAACAATAATTTAACAACAACTTCACAACAATTCAACATTGGCCACAAGCCTACAACGTATCTTCCAAGAATTAGAGGCATTTTAACAACATCGATATATCCTGCAACTTCGCATTGTCAATAATATTGACATTACAACACCATAGTAAAATTCACAAATACAATCGAAACCCATTGCAATAACACTACATAATTATTCAGCTATACGTCTATATTCGGTTATTAGACGTTCTGCGAAGGTTCCACTAATATTAACATGTTGCAACTATTATATAAGCTAGTACTGCAATCAACAATTTCTACTACTGCTAGTGCTACTAATTAATTCTCTATTGTTGTTTTATTGCTAATAGCTTTCTGTTACTGTTTCATAATTAACTCCTACTGTCAACTTATTCATGCTACATGTACTATGTTGTTATACTGTTAATAGTTTTTCCATAAGGTTCCTGCAACTACATCCTACTACTATGAATTATCTCTGCTATTGTTTTACTGTTAATAGCCTACAACTGGGTTTTATCCAATCAATGCAGGCAACACAACCAAATTCATCACTACCTGCAACTTCGCAATTAACAACAGCATCATCACATTGACTTAATAATTGTCCCTGCTAAAGAAAATTGACTATGACATCTATTAATCCTACCTACTATATATGCTAATCTATAATTTGTTTACTTCGGTAACTAATAAATAGTCTCTGCTATTATTTTTGCTAACTCTGCTACATAACAATTCGGTAACTAATTTAATATCTTCTATATATATATTCTCTAGTTATTTAATTATTCTTCTATGGATTAATATTATAAGACCATAAGAAGTATTGATTACTTAATCTCTGCTACCCATAATTCTTTAACTTTATGATAACAATTAGTAACCAATTAATAAAGTAACAGACACAAGAAAGACAGGACAAACAAAGGAAAATAGAGGTTTATGAGTGTTCCCCTCATCATCCAATTGTGCCCCTCGACATAAAACTAAAAGGTTGTGCCGCTCGTCATGGGGTTTTGCCGCTCGACACACACCTCTACATACATGGTGCCAATCGGCACACTCGTGTGCCCCTCGGCACAGAGTGTTTCTCACTCAGTTTCTTCACAGGCTTACTAATTTAAACGTAGAATTCTCTAAATCTCCCTTTGATTAACAGTATTTTCACAACAACAGTATACAATGCAGTATTACATCAACATAGCAACATAACAACTATATCTACAATATTATAATTTCCAACAACAGATAGTTAATTTTGCGAACATTTCAGGAACACCCACAATATGAAAAACATCATTATAACAGACAATTTCAGAAACAACAATAACAACATACGCACAATAATGCTACACCAACCCAATTCCTACATATTATTCATCATAATTCCTATTATAGAGTCAGAACCCCACCCTTACCTCAGATTGAAGGTCGCTCTATAATTTTCCGTTCGAACCTAGCTTTGCCTCTTTTACTTGTTCCTATTCTTTTCCACTTCCTACGTTACTGCTCCAAGACTTTCTTAATCTTTCTAGTTAACCTAATTTCTTATATCAACTTAACCTTATTTCATTAATCCTATTGAGCCTAACTTAAACACTTCCACCTTACTACATACCACTGTATAAATAAGTCCAACAATTTAATCTTGTATTATTCTAATATTATTGCTAATATTAATCTACTAAAATAATCAACCAAATAACCACTTAGAAACATATAACAATGTTTCACACATTTCAACAAATAATTCGAAAATAATTTAATTAAATAATTAATTAAATTATCGGGTGTTATAACTCTCCTCCACTTAGAATATTTTCGTCCTCGAAAATCTACCCGATACTACCACTCTTAACGCAAATTTCGCATCACACTCTCTGATCCCCAAGTCGCGTATGGCAACACTTCGACCACTACTTTCTCGACATAACAATAACTCAACACGATTTAAATCAAATACACACATGCTAATCACTCAACAGCTTCGTGACATAATCTTTAATAACTTATCAACCACTTCAACAATATTTTGACATATCAACATTTAAAGTAGTAACAACCATAACACACTTATACTTGGATATACAATATCACATTATCATCTTAACAACATTTTCAACACCAAAACACATACACAATTTCATTCCCATATATATATATATATATATATATATATATATATATATATATATATATATATATATATATATATATATATATATATATATATATATATATATATATATATATATATATATATATATATATATATATATATATATATATATATATATATATATATATATATATATATATATATATATATATATATATATATATATATATATATATATATATATATATGTCAATTATCAATAAAATATTAACAACTCTATTCATATCGTCAAATCACCCTTATAGTGACATCAACATAGCCAACATAATCAACTCTGTCATATTATAGGGTATTATTCATC
The DNA here is from genome assembly GCA_948472305.1 of Vicia faba. Taxonomy (NCBI): domain Eukaryota; kingdom Viridiplantae; phylum Streptophyta; class Magnoliopsida; order Fabales; family Fabaceae; genus Vicia; species Vicia faba. The sequence goes on along the minus strand of OX451737.1, from coordinate 558,067,160 downwards.
ATTTACGGTAACCAACAAAAACATCACGACAATGGGAACAAAATCATTATAACGTCAACTTAACAGTATAACTCAACAAATATACACACAACTCATCATCGACCAACAACCATAATAATATCCTTATAAAATCAGTAAATTTTTACGAGAAAATACAGTACCCTGGCACATCATCCCTATATCAAAAATCCACCAAATCAAACATGTATATCAAGACATATCATCCCCATAGGCTTATGATATTTAGTCCTTCACTTCTAACGAGTCGTACGCACACACAACTGCGTCACATCATGCTTCAGCTGCGCAACATTGATCATCCACCTTAAGTCACCTTCCTTATTAAAATATCTGTCAACTACATGGTTTACAAGTTTCAATCTAGTCTCATACTTTCTTTAACATCCACCATAAAATCGTTGTTCACTTGATATTCTCAATCTTTCACTTTGTGACGTTAGCTCGCATATAAACCCGCTACTCCGAATTATTCAATATGTCTCAACTCTTTCCTAGCCACTCCTCTATTACTTCACACAAACTGGTGAGTGACTATCCTCACGATATAACATCAATAACTTTACACACCATTAAGATAGCAAGACAAGTTTATACCATCCAACACGATCTCGTCTACTATCAACAAGAGATTAAGGGTGATCAGTTCCTTAATTTCTCAATAGATAGCCGACAGCCATAATGGAGTATAAACCATCGTTACCAAAATATAATAGTTTTCCTTTGGAACTTGTACTCAAGTCACCTAAAGCACCATAATCCAATAATCTCCAATGAGTTTTACAAATACTCCCATAATTTCCCTCTCATTCGATTCTAGTCGATGAGCCACCAATGCTCAACATATTACACGATCCATATTACACTCACTTAGCCTCACACGAAGGTTAAGTATTCTCCAACTCAATAATTACTGCTATACCAGTACATTACATGTCGTCTCATCCCAATTAAAATCTCAACAATGTTGTTCCACACCATTTTGGTGATAGAACCTCTCCAATTCTTCTCTTACACATGCCACTACCTTGGCATCATAAACACGACTATAATTCCTCTTAAAAGCATCTTCCTTTAAAAGGACATCTTCATTATAATCATTGTTAATCATCATAAGTTGCATCTATATGTGCTTCTCCAATACTATCACATCCTTTTTAATGTTGAACATCTCATTTCTCAACTTATTCACCAACAATATAATATGTTTGACCTCGTCTCGAACAACTGCGATAATAATCATTTATGCCCAAAAAGGCGCTAGTTCCGTAACCAACTTCAGAGTCCCTCCATATAGGAATTCATCTACCATATTCAAAAACACTTTCATAGGATAGAATATACTTCTATCTCCTCATAGGTTCAAACGGAACATCAATCTGATACTTAGAACACAAGATATGAATTTCTGAAGTTATCCGAAAATGCGAACACCGACGACACGCAGCGACATACTATTACACACCTTACAATAACATCAGAACAAAATTTCTTTGTACTAGTACCAACACTTACCATTCATAAAATCATACTCATCTCCTCGCATTTCCGACTCTAACTCGCGATTAAAAACATTCCAACAACTTTAACAACTTTTACAATCACTCACAAGGATCGCACGACAAGGTCTACATTAATTTGTCACTCTATCATTGTTCAAACTTCAACATCTTATGCAAGGGCTACCCAAACTGACAACTTCACAGTCCACCATTAGCGTTGAAACATCACAACTTTCTAAATTCCATCTTCTAAAAATTATCCTTGTTACTTAACAATCACCTTCACAAACATCAGGGATTTACACTCTACTCGTATATCAACAACTGTTACATTGCTCCTCATCCTTCGAGAAGTAAACATCAACAATTTCTAATCATCCTCCCTCAAGACGCTCCGACTTGATTAACAAATAAAATCTTTATACCATGTAACCTTTGGATTCGGGAATCAACAAAACTACAACAATACTTGCATTGTCGCCATATTGGACCAATATCTTACAACCGAAACATATCTGAGAAGCAAAGCTTCTCCCTCACTTATCTTTAAACTAACTTCTGCATACAATCGATTGGAATAGAAAACAAGTATCAATAATGTGTCGCACACATGTCACATACTAAGAAATAACACGTCGACAATATTCAACTATCACGTTACTGTGCTGACTCAACAACTTGGTCGGACGGATCGAACTTCTCTGATACCACTAATGTAACACCCCATTTCTACCGGACGAATATTTTAAAATCAGAGTTATAAAATTTCGACATATAGATAGGAAGTTACACTTACAACTTATAACAACGACATTTAATCGCATATAAAACAAATACATAACACTTAAATCATCGAATGAACAGATAACAACAATTTTAGTCTTTAAAAGAAACTACTTTATTATTTAAGCAGCGAAATTACAATTTTCAACTCAAATGACATAACATCTTTGTCCAACTAAAACAACTTCAAATAACAAGTATTTAACTAAAATCAACTTAAAATTAAACAACTGAAGTAATAACAACAATAAAGCAACAAGCGTTCATCCCCCCGAGTGTTACGTACCAGAGCGAAAACACCAACTCGAAGTAATGAAGGTAAACAACCTTCACTCTGGATTACATGCACGTTACCAACATAGGGGTAACATTCAAACAGAAGGGGTGAGATATCAAACAATATAATAGAATGGACGATAAATAATATGTTGGAATTAGATTATGCAAAATCACCACTTCACAGATTTTAAACGACATCCATTACAACCAAGTCATCAACATGATATCACAACTAATTCATCATCACAACAACTCAGAATGGAATATGAAATGCGACTTCTTTTTATGCACATGCATGTGGTACCAACGGAGCAAAACTCTCAACTTAATAACCTGCCAATTAATAGAGGCATCAACAAGGCATAAGCCTTCAACTTCAAATCTTGCCATTCCAGGCCAACTTACAGAGCATTAGCTCCCAACTTGTTATGCTATGTATGCGACAACATTATGAAACACAACAACTACAACATCAACCATTCAACAACAACTCAATAACAACAACAACAATTCAACAACAACTCAACAACAATTCGACACTAGCCAGAAGCCTACAACTTATTTTCCAAGAATTAGAGGCATTTCAACAACATCAGTATATCAACAGTTCCTCTAATATTAACCTGCTGCAACTATTATTAAAGCTAGTACTGCTATCAACAATTTCTACTACTGCTAGTGCTACTAATTAATTCTCTACTGTTGTTTTATTGCTAATAGATTTCTGTTACTATTTCACAATTAACTCCTACTGTTAACTTATTCCTACTACATGTACTATGTTGTTATACTGTTAATAGTTTTCGAGATAAGGTTCCTGAAATTACATCCTACAACTATGAATTATCTCTGCTATTGTTTTATTATTAATATCCTACGACTTCGTTTTAGCCAATCAATACAGGCAACACAACAAAATTCATCACTACTTGTAACTTTGAAATTAACAACAACATCATCACATCAACTTAATAATTGTCTTGGCTAAAGCATATTGACTTTGCCATCTATTAATCCTACCTGCTATATATGCTAACCTACAATTTTTTTACTTCGGTAACTAACAAATAGTCTCTGCTATTATTTTTGCTAAGTATGCTACATAACAATTATGTAACTAATTTAATATCTTTTATATATATATATATATATATATATATATATATATATATATATATATATATATATATATATATATATACTCTGTAGTTATTTAATTATTCTTCTATGGATTAACATGCTAAAACCATAAGAAGTATTGATTACTCAATCTCTGCTACCCATAATTCATTAACTCTGATAACAATTAGTAACCAGTTAATAAAGTAACAAACACATGAAAGACAAGACAAACAAATGAAAATAGAGGTTTATGGGTGTGCCCCTCGTCACCCAACTATGCCCCTCGGCACAAAACTAAAAGGCCATCCCGCTAGTCATGGGGTTGTGCTACTCGACACACTCCTCTACATACATGGTATCGGTCGGCACGCTCGTGTGCCCCTCGGCACAGAGTGTTTCTCACACAGTTTCTTCACAGGCTTACTGATTCAAACACATAATTCTCCAAATCTCCCTTTGATTAAAAGTATTTTCATAACAACATGATACAACACAGTATTACATCGACATTGAAACATAACAGCTATATTAACAATATTATAATTTCCAACAACAGATACTTAATTCTGCGAACATTTCAGGAACTTCCACAATATGATAACAATATGATAACAATATGATAACAAACAATTTCATAAACAAAAACAACATACGCATATCTACATTACACCAACCCTATTCCTACATACTATTTATCATAATTCCTATTAGAGAGTCAGAACCCCACCCTTACCTAGGATTGAAGGTCACTCTACAATTTTTCGATCGAACCTAGCTTTTCCTCTTTTCCTTGTTCCTCTTCTCTGTCAATTCCTACGTTACTGCTCCATAGGAAATTAATGCACACCCTCCTCACTCCAACTCACTTGGATCAGAAATAGACTAATCCACTGATTGGAAATATGTTGATCATCTCTTAACAAAATCAAATACCACCCCAGATGTCTCGTCTTCTAGACTAGGAGTAGGTTCCAAACATATGTGATCAATACACATTTGTTTAGCACCCAAACCATCTGCTAAGCCAATCCTTTGTGCAACAGGATTCTGCTCAAATTGCTGATGAGATGTTACAACATTTGGTAGAACATCTTTCCTATACCCAATCAACACATTATTGAGATTGGTTCTAAATCCTTACTTCTCCTAGGAGATCATAATGTACCTTGACCACCTTCAAGGTCTTCAATAAACTTCCATCTTCCATATCATCATCAACAAACAAACCGGGTCACGACCATTTTCCTAATCTAGCCGTAAACTAGGAAGAACCCTTTGGAAGCAACCACAAACAAGAGCTCTTACCACCTTCAGAACTCTTTCCATCAACCATATTTCATCATGCCTTTATGAGTGGATTTAAGAGAAATCTCAAGTGTCTTTGGCAACTTTACAAAGTTGGTTGAATCAATTCTCCAAGTATCACCACACCATGGGATACACCTTCAGAGGAGAACCAAATGGCTACAGCCTCGACACCAAAAGCTTACAACACCACCAGGAGTTTTCCATCAGATACATATGGAGCAGAAAACAAACCAGAAAACTCCTCAACAACCTTTTGGAAAAACTTAATAACCCTTGCACAAAAAACATACTCCAAATGCAACATGCCAACATTGATTTTAAAATAAATCAAACTATAAAGCAGCTCTCCACCAAAGCTACAAGCTTGATAACAACAGACGGGTCCAATACACACCCTGTCACGAACAATTCATCCTCCACTTCTAGGGACCATTCAAAACACAATATGAACTATCCAAGTTCAAATAACTTTTCAGTAGATACCTCCTTCCTTTCCCATGACCAGAAAGTATTATCCCAGGATCTCACACAAAATAGAACATGGTGCCTGCTGTGATACCAATTGAAATTTTGGTATGTCAGACTTTAGATGTCATATGACATGTTGAGACATCTGAATCCGACTAAAACAAAAATGGTAAGGTATAAAAATCAAAACAGTACTGAAAATCATAAACAACACACTAAAATTATTAACCCAGTTCAGAGAAACTCTCGTAGTCTAGGGGAATACCAAGCCTGGAATAAAGTCTACTATAATAGTATCAATTCGAAGCTAAAATTTCCCGTTAACAAATTCTCACTTAATCACTACCCGTGCTAACTTTCTATCTAAGACTCACCTAGATACGAGGTCCTCCTCAATCCCTCATCAATCACAGACAGCGATTGGACAAACCAGAAAGACACACTTCCATGACGACAAAATTAGAAGACACATTTCCATGACAATACCTAGTCAAAACTCTTGACTAAGAACAAAACTTGGAGTTTCTTAAAAGCTTCCTCCAAGAACAATACTCCCTCTTGCTTCACAACTTCGAGGAGAAAAATAATATAGACTACAACTCTATAACATCAGTCCAACTCACAACCGAGTGTATAACGCAACCAACTCTCCTAAAGAGTGGTACACACTCAACCCTGATGATCTACATATTTACATGTACGACTGGTACCTTCTTCTAGGTTATAATGCTTCTATTTATAACATTTTTCTCAACTGGATTTGGGCTTCAAATCATAACATGTCAGCTGCTACAAATCAGTAGAAACTTCTGCTACAAAATAGGTCTTCAGCCATATTCTTCATAATTTATCTCCATAATTAGAAAGTGCATATTATTCTTGATTATGACTTGAATCTTTCAGGCCTATAAAACAATGCCACATAGGATAGCATAATATTCCTATAATATTCTGCATCTGTTAAATCATAATAGAATTCAATTGTCTAGCTCCGCACAGGCGTGATGTCGAATGACTCTACATAGGACTTCTTGCTTAACTTGTTCTTCATAGCAAGTAATCACATCCTATTTAACATATTGCTTCTATATTTGTTTTACTAAAATTAGTTCCAATCCCAAAAATAGAGAACTAACAATATTGTTTAACACAAATATGAGCAATAACTCTTGTGTTAAAAAAATTTACAATGATAACACCATAATAAACAAAAACTCTTCTGTTGTAACCAAATAACAGTATCAAAATAAATATGAGAAACAATTCTTGTGTTCTAGCAAATAATAATATCAACACAAATATGAGAAACAACTCTTGTGTTTTGATTTTTTTTCTTTTCTTTGCTTTGATTCTTCTTCTTGATTTGATTTTGGAGATGTTATTGTTCTTGTTCTCTTGTCTTGCAATGTTCAAATGAAACAATTGATCCTTTATATAGGAATTGAGGAAGTAGACCATTATAGTGGTACACTCATCACTTTCATCTTGCTAGCTGCCAACAGTAAGAAAATGATTGTGGGAGACAAATGGTACATTGTAAATCCATTTGAGTGGAAATTTTAATTGTACGTTTGTACTAATTCTTCTTGCACATGTTTCTGATGATACTGTCTCCTGGTGAATATTACTTCTGATGAGTAGGTTAACTTGAGAAGATATCATCTTTTGATCTTGTCTTCTGATGGACTATATAATGTAGAATAGTAATGATTCTAGAAGATCTAACTTTCCTTTATCTATCTTCTAATGGAATAATTCTAATGTAAATTAATGTGTTTTGCACCCTAAAATTTACCGTCGTGTTTTTTATAAAATTAAAGGCTTATGTTTCATCATATGCATTCATACATTATGATAGGATCAAGGTATTTTGGTTCCCAAGTTCCTCTGTAAGATAGGAAGATTGGTTGTGTTATCAATCAGTACAAGAAGGGTCTCATGCCCTCAATTCTTTGAGTCTCTCAAGTTACAAGGGTTTCTAATACCTCAAGGAATCTCAATTTTATCTTTTACTCATCAGAAGTTTGAAATTTGACAGGTTGATTTGAGAATCACTGTTCTCCTATGCATCTCCCGAGATTAGGGTTTTGTCCATATGAAGTGTTTGATACTTGTATGGACCAAATTTGTGATGCAATATCCTCTTTTTGTCATATGAGGCATCTTTGTTCAAGGAATTTCTCATCATGTTTCTTGGATTTAGGGTTTTAAGACTGGATCATTATCTTCTAGCACATAGGTCCAAAACTAGGGTTTTGGATTTAATCAGGATATCTCTAACTTTTTGGGCAAGACTTGATTCCATGCTTCTCTACATGTTCATAAGCACATATGATTGAAAGGTTGAGCATAAATTTTGATTTGATAAAATCACAGCTCACTCATTTTTTGATTCATTTTGAGCAAACTTTATATCCATGAAAAGCGAAGAAAAAGTTCTTCAACCTTGTCATTGATAGCTTAAGTCCAAAAAGCAAAAGGAAAAAAGTTATTTGGCTTGCAACATTCTTGACACTTAGTAAATTTTCAAATTATGTGCATAAGGTCTGAATTCTTCATGGCCACTTTTGAAGATCCAAATGAATACATTTGTAAAAGAAGTCAACAAGAGAATTGAAGCTCGAATCCTCCTGTCCAATTTTGATTCAAGGATCATTGCATTTGGTTCAGTATTGAGAGAGATATAGTGATAAGAATTTGACCTCTTGAGATGGAAAAATTTCCCAGCATGAGAAGCCTGCGCGCGCATCAGGCCAGGACTTTCATCAAACACCTTTTTGGAACATGTTCATCATCTTTTTTCTTATTTAATCACTCTTTATTTTGAAAAATATTCATCATCAAAATTGAATTTTGGACTTCCCTCTTCAACTTTGATTCAAGTTTTGTTCAATTTAGATCACTATGGAGTTATTGAGTTTGGAAATTGCCAATAATTGCAAGTTCGCGCGCACATCAACCATGGAATTTTATCAAACAGTTGCAAGGCATAGATTCATGATGAATTTTCTCCATGAATATGGCCATGTTTGGATTTGTGATGAACATAAAAGTTATAGAGTATGTTATCACCTACAATTTTGCTTCATATTGTACCTCGTTTTGATGAGCACAATTAAAGATATTTTGAGTAGAAGTCAGTATCATCAAAAGACCAACAACATGATGCATGGCATGATGGAATTCTGCATGGCTCATGTGCAGCTTCATGGAACAAATTTCATGGTCAAAATTAAGTATCTTCAGAGAATCAATTCATTTTCTCATTAACACCAAAGTTGTTCATCACATTACAAGCTTTTCAAAGAGCTATATTTCATGTCAATTGGTCAAAGGTTGAGAGAATGATTGAGAAATAAGCATAGATGATTAGCATGTTTAGCACATAGGCAGTTTTCAACTTTGTTTACTAAAGGCCCATTTTTCTTTGCAAGGCAGACTATGTGGTCTTCACAAGTACACAGACACCACCAACTTGTTACCTGATTTAGCCAAACAATGTACGAACTATGCTACATCCAAAATTCAAAATAGGACAAAATTAGCAAAGTTGAACTTGCTCTATACTCACTCTCATGTGACATCATCCATCACACTTCTTTCATGCTCATTTTGTTCACTCAAAAAGCAATAATAACAAAGATCAATAAGCATAAAACGCAGCATAACCTCACACTTGTATCACATGCTATTTTTGCTAATTTTAATTTTCTACCCTCAAAGCAAACTTCCTTTCCACTCTTTCTCACTCTTTATAAGGACACCACTCTCTTCATAATGGATACACACTTTTGATACACGAAAATGCACACCTTGGAGAGAGAGAGAAAATCTGAGTTTTCTTCTTGAAAAGAAACCATCGGGTTCTGAGTTTTTCTGGTTGAGCTTGTTGCATTTTTCTACATCTTCTTGGATGTGAAGCTAAAGGAAGCATCTATGGGTTTCTTTCTCTTTATTTGAGCTCAAACAACTGCAGATCCTATTTTACCAAGTAAGAATTCCATAACTCTTCCTCTAATGCTTGCATCTATAGATTTAGGTTTTGCAAATTGATGCAATCATGATCATGTGCATTAGCTAGCCGCACAATAGGTGTGAAGTATATGGATTATTGAATCTGAGCTTTTGTTGTCATTTTTGAACTTCTCAAAAAATGTTGAACCGTGACTTTCATGCTCATTTTTCTCTATGATTTATGTGTAGATTGTGAAAATTCTTGATGTCACCATGTTCCTTGAAGTTTGATCTTCAATTTTGGTATTTATATTGTTCTATTTTGTTGAGAAACGAGAGAGATATGCTGCTCTGAAGTTGACATGTTTGAAACTGTAATTCGTTAGGGCTTCATCTGTAGGACAAGGACGATTATGTGTCCATTTTTATTTGAGCATGTTTAAGTTTCTTTCAGTGTTTTTGTACATAACAAGTGTAATTGATCCTTTTCTTATTTTAATTTTTATTTCATTTAATTATTTTTCTCCAATTTTATTTTAATAGCTTTACTCATCCAAAAATTCCAAAAAAATATTTTAGCCTTTATTTTTAATCTACTTTCTGACTTTAAATTTTATTTCATCTTTTTATCATTTTTGAATGATTTAAAGTTCATGGAGTTTAATTAGGTGTTTTAATCACCTTTTGTCATTTTTGATTTTATTCTTCAATTTTCATTGATCTAAAAATCACCAAAAAATATTTTCTGATTCGTTATGTTATTAGATTGATTTAGAGATTTTTAATCTCATTTTTTTATAATTGTTTGCATTTATTTTCTAAAATTTACAAGTTTGAATATTATTTTGTTAAACTCACTTGCTTAAATTAGAAGTTAGATTTAATTTTGAATATTACAGTGATATAAAAATGTGAAAAATATGTTTGACATACTTCAGCTTGTTGTGAGTCCATGATACTTTTTACTCATTTTTATTTGTTGTTTTGATATTTTTCATCCATTTTATGTTGCAATGTGTCTAGTTTGTCTTAGTTTACAACTAGTCTTGTTATTTGAATTTCATTTTCAACTTTTCCTTGATATAAAAAATATGCAAAAAAATATGTTGATGTTCATGAATGATTTGTGACAATTTTATAATTATTTCCTATTTATCTAGATCAATTTGCTTGCAATTGAAAATTATTTGTTAAGTGTGCATGTATGGATGCCTTGTGGAGCTAATTTCCATCTTTCAATCCCATTTTCCATTTCCCTTCAACTTTGAATGTGTGGTGACACTAGTTTCTGACTTGTGATGGTCTTAAGTTATTTTAAATATTTTTTGTTTGAATATATTAATTTATTTCCTATTTTCCTTTGATTTAAACATTGTATGTGATCATTTTTTGTCTTGGTTAACATTTGGGGCCAGATTGTTGAATTCCTTGTGAATTGATCCATGATTGGGGAAGGATAAGTTTAAGGATAATCCATTTGGGATTTGAGAATCAATTGACCTTATTAGATCATTATTTATCCATGATTTTAAATTTGAACTTTTTGCCTTCGCCTGTCCCTTCACATCCAACGATAGGGCTTCCTACTAACTAATGCCTGGGCTAAATTTTGAAGAGCTGGGATTAGTCTCGGGGGTTGTTATTCCTCACAAATTCAAGGTCCCTACTTTTGTGAAGTATGATGATGTTTCTTGTCCTAAGCTTCATTTAAGGTCTTATATCAGGAAGATCCAACCCCACAGTGCCGACAGAAAACTATGGGTGCACTTCTTTCATAAGAGCTTGTTGGGAACACAGTTGGAATGGTTCTATCAACTTGAGGGGACTAATATACGTACTTGGGATGACTTAGATGTTGCTTTTTACAAACAATAACAGTAAAATTCTGATCTTGTCCCAACCCGTGTGCAATTACATAGTATGACCATGGGCTCAAACGAAGGCCTTAAAGAGTACGTCCAAAAGTGGAGAGATTTAGCTGGAATAGTTTAACCTCCTTTATCTGATAGGGAGTTGGTTGATATGTTCATGGGAACTTTGATGGTTCATTTCTTTAATCATCTAATCAGGAGCTCTTCATCTGGTTTCACCGAGTTGATATTAACAAGGGAACATGTTGAAGGTGGAATTAGGACTGGAAAAATTCAGGTGGTTGCCTCTTTGAATACTGTTCAGAAGAAGTTCAACGAAAAAAAGAAACTAATGATGTGTATGGCTCAAAGAGTCGTGCTAGAAGTGACTGTAACCAATTTGTAGGAGCTATGCTAATTTCTAGTCCTACGTCGGTACAACAACGTCAACAAGGTAATCAGCATAGGCTGAATGCACCAATGAGACAATTTACCAAGATCAACATGCCATTATTTTAGGAATTGCAACATCTTTTGAAAACAGAGCTGATTACATTGAGAGAGCCTCCTTAAAATCCCAACATCTCCTCCCCTCGATACAATCCTAATGTACGGTGCGCCTACCATTCCAATAGTCCCAGACATAACACAAATAGCTGTTGGGCTTTGAAAAATAAAATTCAAGATATGATTGATAATAAAGAGATTGAATTTGATCCTCCCGAGACCCCCCAATGTGATTATCTCTCTTATGCCTAAACACGACAAAGGCATTAGTCATATTGATGATGTTTTGTATGTTTCAACTGTAAATGACTTGACTACTCCCCTCCTGATTATTAAAAAGAATCTGTTGCAACCCAGTTTATTTGCGGGTTGCATTGGAAGATGTTACTATTACCCAGCCTAACCCAATTGTTGCAAACTGCTGAAGGAAGGTATTCAGCGTCTGATGGACAACCATATAATTTTTGTTGAGAAGACTCATTCTATTGAGAATATGTTTCAAGACTTGGAGCTCGAAGAGGTATTTGTAATTTCTGGTGTTCCTATAAGGATCACTGCCAAAGTCATTGTGAAGATTATGGCTGAACCTAGAGTCGTTCCTCTAATAATCATTGCACCCGGACCTATCCCATACTCCTCTAACAATGCTGTCCCTTGGAATTATGGGTCAACATCTACAACCATGGCGTCAAGCAAGAACCATTGACTGTTGAAAGTAAAGGTATTGAAGTTACTGATTCCAACATTGACAACATCGCTAGGACCAGTAAAGTTACCAGAAGTGGAAGGGTTTTATCTCCAGAAATATCTCTGAAGGTTGTTGCTACACCAATTTGTGTTACTGATGCCGAGTCAACTACTGAGACTCGAGGTAAAGAATAAATGACTGAGTTTGCCCCAGACTAGGACACTTAAAGAAGTTATCACCGAAGATATCTCCAAGCAAGAGATGGAGGAAGTATTAAAGATCATTTGTAAGAGTGACTACAAGATCGTTGAACAACTGGGGCATACCCCCTCCAAGATATCTATGTTATCCCTATTGTTGTATTCAGAAGCCCATGCTCAGGCTTTAGTGAAGTGCTTGAAATCCGCTCACGTGCCACGAGAAATTTCTATAGGTCAATTTGAAAATTATGTTGCTAGCCTGATGACCGATAATGGGCTAGGCTTTTCTGATGTTGATTTGACTCCTAAAGGAAGAAACCATAACAAGTCCCTACATGTCTCTATTGAGTGTAAGGGAACTACCTTGGGTCTTCTGTTTGTTGACATGGGTTCCTCTCTGAATGTTCTACCGAATGGTGCTCTAGGCAGGCTTGACTGTGAAGGAGTTGTGCTGAAACCTAGTGATATTATGGTGAGAGTCTTTGATGGTTCAAAGAGGATGGTGCACGGAGAGGTGGATCTTCCGATCAAAGTAGGCTTCTAAGTCTTTGACTCTACTTTCTATGTGATGGATATTTGTCCGACTTATTCTTGTTTACTTGAACGCCCTTGGATTCATGGGGCAGGTGTTGTCACTTCCACTTTACATCAAAAGCTGAAATATCTCGTGACAGGGAAGATTGTTACAATTTGTGGGGAAGAAGAATACATGGTGAGTCACTTAAAATTCTTCAAGTACGTTGAGATGAACGGTGAATTCGTCGAGACTCCCTGCCAAACTTTTGAAGCGGTTCCTCAGACAACTCCCGCTATTTATGATGTTCCTAAAGTTACAAGGATGCCACCAAGAATTGATTCTCTAAAAGACGCTAGAGCCGTCATAGAAGAAGGTTCTTGCACTACTTGGGGTCAACTTCCTGATATTCCTTACAAGTATGACAAATTTGGCTTGGGTTTCACCTCAGAAGCTCAGAAGGTTGTTCGTCGTGCTCGTGCTGGGAGACCACTATTCCACACCAACAACAATGGAGTCAACGCGATAGAAGAGGCTGATAGTGACTATGATCTAGACAATTGGATTTTTCCTACCACCGGTAACGGGCTCAACAATTGGAAGACTGAAAATGTTATACCAATCTCCTTTAGTCAGGAGTAATTGTTATTTTCTATTTTCTTGCTTTCAAGTTTTTGGATATGTAATTTAAACAATAACTTTAAGCCATGCGCCCTTCCAGAGGAATATTGGTCCACTTGTTAGGGTTGTTATTTTTCATCCACGTATCTTTATTTAATAAATCATTGGACGTTTGCCTTCAAATTTTGTGCTCTTTCTCTTTCTTTTACTTTATTACTTTCAAAACAGCTATGTATTCTTACACACACCCATATAACAAATTGTAGATCCATATCCACCCTGGAACCCATTGATAACAATTATGCTACTGCCAATTATGACTTTGAAAATCCGATCTACCAAGCCGAGGACGAAGGTGAGGAAGATTGTGAAATACTTGGCAAGCTTGCTAGGCTGTTAATGCAAGAAGAAAGAGTTATACAACCGCATGAAGAGCCAATTGAGGTAGTGAACTTGGATACTGAAGATGAAAAAAAAATCAAGATAGGTGCCGACCTAGAAGGCAATGTCAAAAAAAGATTAATCTAGATGTTCACAACTATGTTGAGATCTTTGCTTGGTCGTACGAAGACATGTCACTGCTTGATATTGATATTGTGGTTCACCGTCTACCAATGAAAGAAGTTTGTCCTCTTATTAAGAAGAAGGTTCACCGTATGCGTCCTGAGATGTCTGAAAAGATCAAGGCTGCGGTTATGAAGCAATTCAACGCAGGTTTCTTGCCCGTTACATCTTATCCTGAGTGGGTTGCAAATGTGGTTCCAGTACCTAAGAAGGATGGCAAGGTGCGTATGTGTGTAGACTATAGGGATCTGAATAGGGCAAGCCCCAAAGACGATTATCCACTTCAGCATATTGACATTCTGGTTGACAATGCCGCTCAGCATAAAGTATTTTATTTCATGGGTTGTTTCTCCGGTTATAATCAGATCAAAATGGCACCTGAAGATATGGAGAAGAATACATTTGTTACACAGTGGGGCACTTTCTATTACAAGGTCATGTATTTTAGTTTGAAGAACGCCGGTGTGACATATTAGCATGCCATGGTAGCTTTGTTCCATGATATGATCCTTCATGAGATATAGGTTTATGTCGATGATATGATAGCCAAGTCTCAAACTAAAGAAGAGCACCTTGATCACTTGCACAAGCTGTTTAAGTGATTGAAGAAGTATAAATTGAGGTTGAATCCAAACAAGTGTACCATTGGGGACAAATCTTGTAAGCTTCTAGGTTTCGTCGTCAGTGGCAGAGGTATTGAAGTTGATCTTGCCAAGGTTAAAGCCATTCAAGAAATGCCAGCTCCCCATACTAAGAAGGAAGTCAGAGGTTTCCCGGGACGATTAAACTATATTGCCAGATTTATTTCCCATTTGACTGCTACTTGTGAGCCGATCTTCAAGTTACTAAAGAAAGATCAAGTAGTGAAATGGAACGGTGATTGATAGATATTCTTCAACAAAATCAAATAATATCTTCAGGAACCTCCAATTCTGATGCCACCGGTTGAAGGAAGACCTTTGATCATGTACCTAAAAATGTTAGAGAACTCAATGGGGTGTGTATTGGGTCAACACGACGAGTTTGGTCGAAAAGAGCATGCAATGTACTACCTTATAAAAAAGTTTACCCATTGTGAAACAAGATACTCATTGCTCGAGAAAACTTGCTACACTTTGGAATGGGTCGCTCGCCGACTAAGACAGTATATGTTGACTCATACTACTTTGTTGATCTCTAAGATGGATCCAATAAAATATATATTCAAGAAGCCTGCTCTCTCCGGAAGAATAGCAAGATGGAAAATGGTCTTGACAGAATACGACATTCAATAGACTACTCAAAAAGAAATCAAAGGAAGTGAACTAGAGGATCATTTGGATCATCAAGCTGTAGATAACCATCAATCTATGAATTTTGAGTTTCCAGATGAGAATATCATGCTAGTTACTGATTATAAAGAACCTGGACCGTATGAAGGACTTGAGCCAGGATCCTGATGGACTATGTTTTTTAATGAAGCTTCTAACGCACTCGGAAATGGCATTAGTGTTGTAATCATCTCCCCCAAGGGTTGTCATACGCCCTTCACCGCCAGATTATGCTTTGATTGTACCCACAACATGGCAGAGCACGAAACATGCATCATGGGTATCAGGGCTGCTATCGATATGCGAATTAAATTCTTAAATGTATACGGGGACTAAGCCCTGGTAATCAGTCAGATTAAGGGAGAATGGGATACGAAACATCCAAATCTCATTCCTTATCGGGAGCATGTGTTGACATTAATTCCGTACCTCTAGGAAATCACTTTTGAACATATTCCACAAGAAGAGAATCAACTGGAAGACGCATTGGCTACCATGTCATCTATGTTCAAAGTTAGATGGGATAATAAGGCTCCTTGAATTACTATCGAGAGACTAGATGAACATGCATATTGCTACGAAGTTGATACTGACGGAGTAGAGGAAAAATTGTGGTACCATGAAATAAAAAGATACCTCGAGGCTTAATGATATCTTGAAGAGGCATCTATTAATGATAAGAAATTCCTAAGAAGGTTCTCTGCCAAATTCTTTCTAAGTAACGAAATTTTGTACAAGCGCAATCATGATTCGAGTCTGCTCCGTTGTGTAGACAAGAAGGAAGTTGAGGAGATTATAAAGGATATGCACGGAGGAATATTTGGTACTCACTCCAGTGGACATACGGTGGCTAAGAAAACTCTGAGAGCGGGTTATTATTGGTCTACTATGGAAATTGATTGCCATCATCATTCCAGAACTTGTCACAAAGGCCAGATTTATGCTGACAAAGTACATGTGCCTCTGGTTCCTCTGAATGTCTTGACTACTCCTTAGCCATTTGCAATGTGGGGCATTGATAATATCGGAGAAATTAGGCCTACCGCTTCTAATGTGCATCGTTTCTTCCTGGTCGCTATTGATTACTTCACAAAATGGGTTGAAGCAACCTCGTTTACCTTCGTGACCAAGAATGTTGTGGCCCGATTCATCAAACATAACTTCATATATCGGTGTGATCGGTGGATTTAGAACTGACTGTTTAAAGCTGGTTCGCGAAATGTCGCGGAAGCAAGAGTCGCCACCGTCTTTTATTTTCTCCAACATGGACAGGACAAAAGCACAGCAAAATTCCTTATGAGAATGTTTCTCGGTTCGGGAGGTAGATTTATAGAAAGGGAAGGTGTTAGCACCCTTTCTATCCATGGTTATCCATGGGCTCTTAGGTACTTGCTCTTATGTTTTCAAAATGTTTGTTTGCTTTTCAAAATGTTAGTGGGTTTGAAAAAGTTTCATTGAAAACTTCAATTCGACTCTTGTATCAGTCCTCAAGAGTGTTGTGAAGTGTTGGTTTTGAAATCTTTTAGAAAGTGTCAGTGTGAAAAGATTGTTTTGTTTGTTTTTTGAAGAGAGCAAGTACCTATGAGTCATCTACCTACCCTAAGGAATTAAGCTGTGTAAGAGTCCTTTAGATAGTGCTATCCCACTATTGAGAAGTAGGTAGCACCGTCGTTGGAGTTGTTCGGGTCAATTCGAGTTAAGGGACATTGTGGTCACCAAAGCAATAGTAGGACACCTTAGAAGCTACCCTTATGTCCTTGATCCTTTTTTAATCTTTTTTATTCCAATCATTGCCAATCATGTAGAAACTTTCCCTTTTGAGTGATGCACGAAATATTTGATTCATAATGGATGAAATTTCTGCACAAAAAGATTTGAAAAGTATCATTTGCTATTTTTTCATATTTAATTTTAATTAAGTGAATTAATAATAATAAAAATTCAAATAATTAAGAAAAAATGAGAAAATAACTCCCTTGGAGGTCAATGGTTCGTGCATGGCCTTTGGGTAATGATCCATGGAAGAAATTGAGGCCCATTAGCAATTTTGAGGCTTTTTATGCAAAGTTGACTTTTCAAAATTCCCAAAACTTTCCCAACTTCCACAAGGTATATCTTGCTCCATTTTTAAGCTTTGATCATGTTCTTGGAGATTTTGTAAAGGTCTTGAAGTCCTATAACCAATTCCTTTGGTCCCATGTCATTTTGATTTACCAATCTCAAGTTATGGTCTTTGACTTAAAGTGCCTTTTTGTTGACTTTTGAAAATGACCTATAATGTTGAAATTGATAACTTTTTGTGAGAGCATTTCTTGGACTTGAAGTGTGAAGATGAGTTGTAGTAAATGTCATTCTCTTCAAAATGAGCATTGGATGGGATTTTTATGATAAACCATGTGGAAGTTATGCCCTGGTCAATTTGCAGTTGACTTTTTCAACTGTCCAAAAATAGAAACTTTTGCATCTTGAGACTTTTTGAGCCATGCTTGTGAAATCATGATCAAGAATTGATCAAATGATGTTTGTGGCTTCAAAATAAGATGTTGACCAAAAATTTGGATTTTTGACTGTCAAATGACCATTTTGCCCCTACAGTTGACTTTGAAGCAATTAGGGTTTTTGACTGTGCAAATTGATGCTGTGAGTCTTGAAACTTGGCATATGGATGCTTGACAATGTATGTAGGCATGTGGGACTTGTTTGGACCCTTGGGAACCTCAATTTCTTTGCCAGAACCAAAACCCTAATTTTGACTGTGTTAGGAGGCAATTGGACTGTGCAACCCTTGAGAGATTTTGAATCATCTGAAGATTGATCTTGGCAAATCTTGAAGAATATGGGAGTGCAAATTTTGGGGTACAACAGTTGCCCCTGTTCAATCTTCTTGGACCTGAGGATGTAGATTGGCTTGCGTGCCTTTCGTGATCCGAAGGTGGAAGATGATTGAACACTAGAGTGCCCAGAAATTTGCGCTCACATAGTAAAGTATCAGCAGCATGATGGCGGGAATGGGCTTATAGATGCCATTTGGAGATACGATGGATAGGGGGATGGGCTTATAGATGCCATCTGGAGGTGTCGATCGCGTAAGAGATTCCTTAGCGAGAACTTGCGTACCTGAAAAAGAAAGATACTTACCTGGCCTGTTACAGGGATTGATCTTCAAATTCTTTATGTAGATGTGCCCTGTCTGGATGCAGGTATCGAATCTACAAATAGTCGCTCACAGACGTGCCCTGGCTTGATGCAGGAATCGAATCTGGAATGTCTTTCGCTTGAATCTGGACTAAATAATAGAATGGCATTCGGGTCTGGAGCATCTCTAAGCTGTCCTTAGAAACTTGAATCTGAATAAGCAGTAGAATAACATCCGGGTCAGGAATATCTCTAAGTTATATCTGAAAGGAACTCTGGGAAGAAATCTGAATAAGCAGTAGAATAACATCCGGGTCAGGAGCATCTCTGAGCTATGTTTCAAAGGAAATCTGAATAAGTATCAGAACATCGCCATGCCTGGGTTACATCTGAACTATCTCTAGGAGGACTCTCGAACAAGCAAAAGAACAGCATCCATATCTGGAGCATTTCCAAGCTATCTCTGAAAGGGAATCTGGAATAAGTATCAGAACGTCGCCATGCCTGGGTCACATCTGAACTATCTCTAGAAGGAGTCTTGAATAAGCAAAAGAACAACATCCACATCTGGAGCATTTCCAAGCTATCTATGAAAGGAAATCTGGAATAAGTATCAGAACATCGCCATGCCTGGGTCATATCTGAACTATCTCTAGAAGGAGTCTTGAATAAGAAAACGAACAGCATCCACATCTGGAGCATTTCCAAGCTATCTCTGAAAGGAAATCTGGAATAAGTATCAGAACGTCGCCATGCCTGGGTCACATCTGAACTATATCTAGAAGGAGGCTTGAATAAGAAAAAGAACAGCATCCACATCTGGAGCATTTCCAAGCTATCTCTGGAAGGAAATATGGAATAAGTATCAGAACGTCGCCATGCCTGGGTCACATCTGAACCATCTCTAGAAAGAGTTTTGAATAAGCAAAAGAACAGCATCCATATCTGGAGCATCTCCAAGCTATCTTTGAGAGGAAATCTGGAATAAGTATCAAAACGTCGCCATGCCTGGGTCACATCTGAACCATATCTAGAAGGGTGATCTCTGAATAAACAATAGAACAACCTCCGTGTCTGGAGTATCTCTAAGTTATATCTGAGAAGAAATATGGAATAAGTATCAGAACGTCGCCATGCCTGGGTCACATCTGAACCATATCTAGAAGGAGTGTTAAATAAGCAAAAGAACAGCATCCATATCCGGAGCATTTCCAAGCTATCTCTGAGAGGAAATCTGGAATAAGTATCAGAATGTCGCCATGCCTGGGTCACATCTGAACCATCTCTAGAAAGAGTTTTGAATAAGCAAAAGAACAGCATCCATATCTGGAGCATTTCCAAGCTATCTCTTTAATCTTTTAACGTAGACATGCCCTGGCAGGATACAGGTATCGAATCCACAATCAATCGCTCACAGACATGCCCTGGCTAGATACAGAATCGAATCTGGAATTGCGATGGTTGATAGTAATCATCTTTGTATTGACCTTTCCTGAAAAGGTAAAACATCATTTGTATGCAATATCATGATGCATGAACTGCATGATTTTAAGATGTCCTCAAAAATAAATGAGATTTGTGTTGTATGATGCATCTAACCGATGGGATTGTATAATTTGATGCGTATATGTATGTATTATGTATGAAAATGTGATGTTTGCGAATGTATTTTCGTCTAGGAAAATAAATCCTTGACGAATGTCGGGAAGTTAAATCCTGGGCTGAAGTTGAAGAGAGAGTTTTGCTTCCGCTGGGGATGATGATTGCAAGAATAAACCTGTTAGCAGAAGATGACTCCGTTGGGGAATAAACTTGGAGATTACTCTGCAGGGGAAAATTACTCTAGCGATCTTGCTGGGGGAAAATACTCTGTGGGAAGAGAAGTACTTTGCTGAGATGTTGGATGAGGACTCCGCTGGGGATACCATTGTTGAGTTATGTTGGAAGGTTTGATGAACTTCGCTGGGGATAGGAAGACTTCACCGGGGGCGATCTTTCCGTTGTAAATAGCTGAGGATAACCCAGTTACAAGCTCTGGCGAGGAATAACCTTCTGAACAAAGTCGGGGAGAGATATGCTCTACAAAGGATAAGCTTCCAGAATCTACTGGGGATAAGTTTCCTACTGGGGATACTGGGTTTAACTCTCCTGGGGAGACTCTGAACTACACTGGGGAAGTGGCTCCGCTGGATGTCTAGATTCCGCCGGGGAACAATCTTAGATCAAGACTGTCGGGGATGCTTGTTGAGGGATAGCTGTACTCCGCTGGGGAAGGCTGAGATCTTACGGGGATACTCAACTTCCTCGAGGCTGACCATGGGATAACTCTGCTTGGGGAGAGTATTGCTGACTTGCTGGAAATATTGCGCCTTGTGGGGCTAGCTCTGCTCAGGGAAGAAATATTATTGAACCTTGTCTCATTCTGTGGGGAATTAGGGTATCTTGGTTACATTCTTCAGCCGAATTTACCTTGGTACCGCGGTGGACAGAGCAACTAGATCGCTTAGACAACTCATTATTGCCCCAGCTTCTGCGGGAGAAGAAGGCCTATGAGGTGCTTGATACCTGCTAATTGACGAATCTTCTTCTGGTAGGCAAGTGACGAGATGACGGGACATAGTCGTACACTTTGATCCCTAATTTTTTCCTGGACCGCCCTTTCGGGTTTTCAGTCCACCAGGATACCCTTTTTTGCCCAAGCCGCCTTTTCAGGTTTTCGACTTGCCGGGTGTACAAATTTTCTTTTCATCCCTTATTTTTGCCCGAACCCTTTTGGTTCGCCGGGAAGCCCTTATTTTTGCCTAGGTGTGTCAACCTAGCGGGTCTTTGATTATGCGTAGTATTTTTTCGACTATGTCCACGTTTTCAGAGTGTAGGGAGGTGCCCCTGTCAGTAGTATTGCGTTGTCATATCACCATAAGATCTTCGTTTGATCGTCCAATGCCCCAAGTGATCCAGATGGAGATTTGCCCCAAGCTGGTTGGCCTTTTGAGAGATTCTCCGAATCTTGACTTAACTGCCCCAGATGACGGAAAACGATCATGTCGTGCCCCTTGATTGGAAGTGCTTTTGTTCACTAGATATTCTTCGTGCGAATTTCTCTGCTGTTCGAACAAATAGTCATATGCAAGCAATGTTATATTAGAAATGCAAAGCTTATGTCTGTCTTGAAGTTTTTGAAAATGCATCTTTTCGTAAAACAAGCAATTTTTTTGTAAACTGTGATGTCAACTCGTCATTTTACCGCAAGCCTTAAGGAGTCAGGATACCTTTCGTAACAGTATGCTTTCGAACTTAACCCATGCTTCAGCTAGGACTTTTAAGGGTTATAACGTGGCCTGGTTCACGGTTTAAGAAACAAAGGAGAAAGGCTCAAATTTTGTTTGTACCCACCCGTTCTTTGTGATGTTCTTCAAACCTAAACTCAGCTGATCGTGCGTTAGACCTTGTTGAGTCTTGGCTCTGATATTCCGGTGATGGTTCGGATTTTGACAATTTATTTTGAATAGGCAGTCATCTCTTTTTTTTTTGCTGAGGGTTTGTAGGACCTCTTTCTTTTCGATTTTGTCATCCTTGTCTTTTTGCCTGAACTGTTTTTTTTATGATTACAGTCAGCGGGATGCCCCAGTTTTGTAAGTCTCCTTTATAGGTTTTGACTTAATGGGCTTTCATTTTGGGAGATAATGACTGCCTGTCTTTATGATTATTTGGAACCATCACTGTCTTTTCCTTTGGAAGGACTTTTTTGGTGCCATTCGTTGTGCACTTGGATCAGCTGAGAGAACTACCCTGCCCCAGGTTATGATTAAGGGTTTAATTTTTTTGTGAAAAGAAAAACTCCTACTTCTTTGGCTCAAAGGGGTTGACGAGGGATTATCATCCTTATAACTCTAGTGTTTAGGAATTGAAACAATGCCTGTACCTCATCAGCGGGGTCTGTTCAAAAGCATATTGTAGATGTCGTGGTATCGTTTTCGTCATCCTCCCTCAAGAGGCTTAGAATTATTAACCGAGCGTTGATCATCACAAAAATATGAAAGCAGTTTGAATATAGCAAATGTGAATATATTGATTCAAAACAGACATATGTGATGCATTAATGAAATAACAATGTTTGACATGAATAAACGTTTAAACAATCAAAGAAAAATACAACTTGAACATTCGAATGAACAAAAGTTTTCTAGTTTGAATTAGTCACTTCAAGTGGTGAATCTTGCAGGGATAGTAGAAGAACTCGGCCTGGCCATCTTGGGTGAATTCCACAGCTCCTTCATCAATCAGGTCTTGGATCTTGTTCTTCAAGGTCCAACAATCATCTGTAGCATGCCCCGGGCTGTCAGAATGATAAGCGCAGCGGGCGTTGGGGTTATACCTTGAAGGTGTCCTGTTGGGATTCTTAGGAGGGTCCCTTAGAGTTACCAAATTCAACCTCAGCAGTTGTTGTAAAGCTTGAGGCAGCGACATGTTGAGCTTGGTGAATTGCCTTTTGGGCTTGTCTGGCTGGCTCTGATCAACCCGTTGTTCTTGGCAAGGTTGTTGTCGGACCTGTGAAGTGGTAGCAAATTAGAGAGGTCTATTCTTCACCATACCAGACTCTTGTCCTCTTGGAAGCTGATCAATGACCTGGTCCCTGACTTGGACTGTTCGCTTCATGTTGTATCTCTCTTGGTGAAGCTGACTGATCATGGTCCTCAACTCTTCTTGCTCCCGAGCCAAGCCTTGGATAAGAGCCATTTGCCCCAGCATCTGGGTTCTCATTGCATCTACCTCAGCTTGCAGATGTTTCAGTCGTTCGTCCTTATCCTCTTCAGGACTTTTCCTGACCAAATTCCCCATGAGGAGTGCTCTCAACTCTTCCTGCCCCTTGGATAGGCTTAGGAAGATGTCCCTGAACTGAGTCTCTTGAGTATGAAGCTCCTGATTGTCTTGTTGGGAAGCCATTGTTGAAATAAACAGCGAAGAGGGTAAGAGACCTGTCAAAAGGGTACCTGTAATGCAATGATATGTATGTATATATATGCAATGTTTTCAAGGATCTCGCAGGATAAACAAGAAAAATTGTTAGGATTTTAATCCGGTAGCTTGATTGAAGGAATTTCATGTTGTTGTGAGTCCTTCTTCAAGAGTCAAAGCTCACCATATCGAGTGGGTCATAGCCCCTGACTCAAGTTATCATGGCTAGAGGAAAATAAATCCCCTTTGCCCCTTGCTAGACATTTGGTCCGTCATGACCTGCATCACAAACCCTTGAGATCCTTGAAATGGATTAGTCCTTATGTAGGATGTATGCAATGGTATGATGGTATGATGTTATGCTATGCGTGGAGTGATGCAAGTAAACCCTGTTATGAGCCCAGATTAAGGACTGTAAACAAAACCTGCAAGAAACTCACGGGTCAGATAACAAGCATGCAAGTAGTCAAGTTTTAAGGCACACAAGTCATACAGAGAGCCCTTAGAGTTTAGGCCAGCATGAAGTTTGGGGTACTACCCTCTTGAAGTTGGTGGGCTCAAAACCTGTCCTATCAAAAGTAACCGGGTTCTAAAGGATCCCAATATCACTGACTACCCTCAATCGGTCATAACTCCAGCATCACAATCTTTTCTTGCGGCCAGAACCATCGCGAGAGTTTAGCCTCAATGAGTGTAGCATACTGCTACTGTTCTATGGCCAAGTTGGGTCAATTTAGGGTTCTAAGGTCGGTTGGTGCTTAATGACTCCTCAGAAGACCCATATTCTCCTCGTTGCGACACAAGGGATATCGGTACAGACCAAGGTGCCACACCAACGTAGCCACTGCTTCACCCGTGTCGGGATACCATGTCATCTATGTTCAAAGTTAGATGGGATAATAAGGCTCCTTGAATTACTATCGAGAGACTAGATGAACATGCATATTACTATGAAGTTGATACTGACGGAGTAGAGGAAAAATTGTGGTACCATGTGTGATACGGTGGGAGAACTGACTGTGAGTTTTGCGTTTGTTTTCGCAAATGTTTCGGTTGAGCAAGAGTCGCCACCGACTTTTTATTTTATCCTAAGGAAAGGTTTAAAAAGCACAGCAAAAACCTTTGAGATTTTTCTTGGGTTCGGGGAGTAGATTATAGAAAGGGAAGGTATTAGCACCCTTTCTATCCATGGTTATCCATGGGCTCTTAGGTACTTGCTTAGATCAACTTGCCTTAGTTTTCAATTGTTTGAAATGGTGCTTTGTGTGTGGTTTTGAAAATGTTTTGAAAAAGATGCCTTGTCTAGGCTACCCTTGTAACAATTCTTTACTCGAATGTTTTACAAAAGGTGTTTGTCTTTTTGAAAAGATGTTTCAAGGTTTTTTGAAAGTTTGTTTTGAAAGTGTTTGTTAAGTGTGGTTTGAAGAATAGGCAAGTGTTTTATTTTGCAAGTTGACAAGTACTTAAGAGCTATCTACCCTAAAGTTCTCAAAGATGTTTGTTATGTTTTAACCCTTTTAACAATTTTGTTCCACCATTGCATTTGGTGGACAATATTGTGTTAGGAGGTGAAAGGGACGGGCGCGGGTCATCGTATGGACCATGAATGCAATGATGCCAAGTGTCTTTGGCAATTTGCTTTGAAGGGACTATGATCATTCCATTTAGGCAACTTTCGAAAGCGTCATCGAGGGACTTATGATCATTTTGAATTCGTTTTGCCAAAGAAACTCGACGTGCAAGCATGGCCCATTTATTGAAGGCAACATGTGGGATTACCCTAGGGGGTGCAAGTGTGATTGTGTATTGATTTCATGTATTTGTCTTGTATTAGGTTATCTAGCGTTTGATTTTATGTACATACAAACCCTAGGTCTAACCATGGTATAATTTGAAAGCGGTAAATTGCGGAAATGTAAAGTCTACGCTATTACAAATAGTATCCGGGAGTGGGGGTACAATATTCACAAATGGGGATGAGACTTTAGGAATGTAATGTCCAATAAGTTACAACCAAATCGAATTGCGATAAAATGTAAATAATGTATATCAATGTATAAGATAAACAAATGTGTATAGGAGCAATGTAAATGTATTGTGTAAGTGTACGTGCAAATGTATATGTGATTATTTACAGGTGCGATAATGTGAATTAATGAGAGTATTATTAAGCATTGTTTTAACTTAAATGAAAAGAATTAAATGTTTATTTAATTAATCCTTATAATCTTGTATATTTTTAATATGTACAAAAAGAAAAAAATTAAGAAAAGAAAATATTCTAAGTTTGAAAATTGTCATTTTTACATTTTGATATAAAAGATATATCTTTATATTTTATATTTTATATATGCAAAAGAATATTTCAATTAAATGTTAAGAATTATGTATAAAAAAGTATCTTTATTTATTATATACCAAAAGTATGTTTTAATTAAATATCAAGAATTAAATTAGGTATATTAGAAAAAATGTATTTTTATTATTAAAGTAATATTGTAAAAAATATATTAAGTTAGAGAAAAAAAATATATTGTTTAAAGATGTTATATATAAAAAAAGAAAAGTTAGTGTTAATTTATTAATAAAATACTTGTTTAAAAAAGGGTTAAGTTAGTTAATTAACAAAATAACTTGTTTTATAAAAGAAAAGGGTTTAAGCCTCTAAATGGGCCTTAAGGGCATTAGGTCCAAACCAAAACTGAAGACAGGGGGGGGGGGGGGGGGGGGGGTGTATCAGCAGCTCGTTTGGGCTTGAGGCATTGGAGAAACAGGTTAGGCCCAGAGTACTGAAACAAATGTTTAGGGTTCATTATTTGTGTTTTCATTTGGGACAAAGCTTTAGGGTTTTGAGATAGCGGCGGAGTTTGTTCGTTACTTTGTCTTCTCCGATCGTCTTTGAGTGCCATCTCTCCGCCTAGCCACCAGTGCCACCTCTCGTCCTTCCCCTCGCGTTCGTTCAAGCAACGGTAAAACAAGGTAACGAAATGTCTCAAATTTGTTAGACGTTTTAGATTTTCATGTTAAGATTCTTTGATTGTTGAATCTGATTCTGTGTTTTATTGATTAATGCGTTTTGGTTTGTCTTGTGTGAGGTATGAAAGGAAAGGGGAAAAAGAGAACTACCTTGACAGAGGGGAGGAAGAAGATGGAGGTGCTTAGGAGGCTCAGCGGTGAAGGAAAATGGCGCGATGAGAGCTTTAACTGGTATCTTTACCTTTTTTGCCAATTTAGGGTTTTATGATGAACTGACTGAAAACCCCTTTTTGAAAATTCACTTCTTTCTTCTTCTCTCCCTGTGTACTCGTTGCTTATGTTGCCTTTTACGCTTGCCTTTGAATGCCTTTTGCTTATGTGCCTCTGTACGCTTTTGAACGGTTTGCCTTTGAGTGTTTGTTGCTTTTGGAATGTTTGTTGCTTGCCCAATGAGGAGCCTAGGGTTCTGAGGGCCTGTGGTTTGGCTTTGGATGCTTTGATGTTGCCTCTGAACGATTTGCCTTTTGAGTTGCTTTTTGAAATGTGGTGCCTTTGATGTTTCTGAACGTTTGTTGCCTTGTATTGCCTAATGATGAAGAGATTCTGAAGGCATTTGTGTATGCTTCTGATATGTGCTTTTGTTGAATGGTTTTGGACATACGCGTTGATGCAGGCCTGGACTTGGTTTGAGCTTATGGCTTGGAAATTTCACAGGCTTTTTGCTTTAGTGGCTTCAGGCAGGTTATTTTAGCTTGATAGTGTTTTTGCTTAGGCAGCTCTCAGGCAGGTTTGAGGTCTTTGGCATATTTGATGCTTCAGGTTTAGGCAGGTATGCTTTGAGGCTTCAGGCTTCATGTTAGGCTTCTTAACAGGTTATCTGGTTTTTTGTGTTTGAGTTTTTGACAGGTTGTGTTGGTTTGAAAGTTGGACTGGTTTATGACAGTTTGGCCTTAGGTTGAGCTTGATAGGTCTAATGGCTTAGCAGGTTTGATGCTTGGGTTATTTTATCTTTAGGCAGGCATGAGGTTTAAGCTTATGGCTTAGCAGGTTCTCTTTTTTGTTGATCAGTTTGACAAGGTTTATGTTTGAAATGGCAAAGCTTTTTTTTGAAACTGGGTGTTTACAGTAGCTTGATGATGGTGTTAGGCTTTTGACAGTTGCAGGGTTTGACTTGTGAAGTTTTTGCTGGTGGTAGGCTTTTGAGGATTAAGGCTTATGCTTCAGTTCTGCAGGTTGTGTTTGACATGGTTATGCTGTTTGGATATGGGCAGTTCTGGTCGTTTTTGCACTATCCATATTATGCTTATGTAGTTTTGTGTTTTCTATGTTTTCTTTCTATCTCTCCAGCCTAAAGCCTAAGTCTGCTCTTCTATCTCTCCTTTCTCTCTCTCAATACAGTTAATACATTTAATATGTTTGTGCTGTACTCTTTGTTCTGAAAGGGCCCCTTCTTTTGGGAAATGATGAAAAGAAAATGTATTTGCTTGCATAACAATTTTGCTCTGCATTCTTGTCTCTTCTTTTGACAGCTTTTGTACTTTGTATCTTTTGATATCTTTGCCAAATCTTCTTTTCTTTGACAGCTTGGGTAACCTTTTGGCATTTTGACAGCAAGTTGTACTTTTTGGCATTTTTTACAGAAAGTCGGAATTTGGAAGTTGTGATTCAGTTTGGACTTTTAGTTTGGTTTGAACTTGGAGTTTTGAGATTTGAATTTATGCAATTTGACACTTTTTGAATTTTTTCAACTTTGCATTCATGATTAGCAAATAAAATTCTTCCCTCTTTGTGAACCGGGAGAAATCCCGTGATTTGCAGAGAGGGTTAATTGATCCCAATTAGTGGCCCTTAATGATGAACTGTCTGTCATTATTTATTTATCTGCTTTTTGACTTTTCTTCCTTTCTTTTGCAAATGAATATTTGAATGGAGAGGAGCAAAGGATAGCAGATGAAGAATTGAAGAATAGAAGACTTAGAAAAATAGGATAGTTTCATTTTTTTATTTAAATTTAAATTAATGTAAAATCATCGTTTGTAGATAAATTATAAACAATAATTGTACAAATAATTTAAGAATAAATGAAAGTTTTCACTATCCAATTAATTCTATTTCCTCTTTTATTGTTTATTTATTATTTAAAATTCTTTGAATTAAAGTAATTGAAAAATAAATTCCAATCACTTAATCTTAGAATAATAAATAATTTAAATAAACAAAGCTTTTAGCATATTGATCAGTTAAACCTGGTATCTCCAATATCCAAAGCAAAGCAACAGTTATTCAAAACACTGATCAGGCGCATTCCCTTTTCACTGATTTTTACCAACACTGTATATCCAAACTGCATGGATCTTTTGACTGGTTCAATTAAACGAACGTGAATTCAAACCAAATGCCTTCTTTTACTGATTAAATTAAACAATGTGAATTCAACCCAAATCTCGGAATAACTCGCAAAGTGCTGTGGAATTTAAATCCTTCTGAGAATATGCCCACAAAAACCCTGATTCCTGATTAAATTCCAAAGAGCGTTCGCCTGATCAAAGTTGAGCCAAAATCAACCAAAACCCCAAGCCAACTGTGTGAAACAATCCAGAGTCCTGAAAAATCAATAAAACCCTAATTTTGCTTGGCTGACGAAAAAAGTTCGTTTGTCTGATTCTTGAGCCAGTTTGAAAAATCTGGAAACGCCTGAAGCTGCGATCTCTTG